>CM062817.1:1486890287-1487490287 GCA_031772625.1 Pinus tabuliformis
CGTTGTTGAGGTCGTGAGAGTGTGAAAGATCCAAGTAGGTTCATCACTGGTTCATCAGGAGTTGGCTACCAGAGAAATACGAGGAGACACAGAGAAAGAGCAAGCTCGTGACAGGAGCCCCTACTAGAAATTGGTATCAGAGCCAGAGCCTATACCTCGCCAGAAGCCTCCGGTAGTAACTTGCTCAATTTTGAGCTGTGAAAAGTCCGGTAAATGCGAGATTAGTCTATCTCTGTATAGAATCCATTTCTATAAAAGCTCTGTGAGCATCCTGTAAGAATTTTCTCCATTCTGAAATAAAATGAGTATGCCATTCTGTTATTGAGTACCTCTGTGCATTTATAAGTCCGCTGTGGTAGAAGTTTTCTCTGTGCTTTCATCCCAAGTTCGCAGGAAGTTCGCCAAAAGATCGAAGGGACACCAAGGCCATTTGAAGGCGTGGATGCCGTTGTTGAGGTCGTCAGAGTGTGAAAGATCCAAGTAGGTTCATCACTGGTTCATCAGGAGTTGGCTACCAGAGAAATACGAAGAGACACAGAGAAAGAGCAAGCTCGTGACAGGAGCCCCTGCTAGAAATTGGTATCAGAGCCAGTAACGTCTGGTTCTAAAGGTTGGTACTCAGATCTATATTGTTTTAAGTAAGAATGGAGCCATTCAGAAAGTTTGTTTCATTTCGAGATCTTGAAGAAGATGATTCCCATCCAGAAGAAAATCCTCTTAAAGAAATGTTTGAAAATAGTTCAAGTAGAACCTTAAACTCTGCAGAACTTACTTATGAGGAATTTCAGCCTTCTGCAAGATGGGGTTTACCAGATATAAAACCCTCTGAAGTCTATAGTGATTTAGCTCCTTTCCATTTAATTGCTGCATCTAGAATCAGCATTAAAGATTCTGTTAGTCAAGTCCAGGAGAACTCTGAGAGTATTCAGACAATACCACTGCTAAATCCGCAGGCCTTACAAGCAGAAGCAAAAAGGTTAAAGACAAATTATCTGCATCTTGGTTGCATTCGGGTTGGCATCAATCCTTTGGTCCATAAAGGATTAAAAACATTTGTGCTTGCTACTGTTAGAGATCTAACGCACAACAGATATACAGATTCTATAATCGGTGGGATTGTAGCCCCTTTGTCTGATGGCCCTGTATACTTTGATTGTTTCCCAAACTTTTCCATATATGTGTTTGATGAAACCATTAAAGATATCTTACAGCTGCAAATCCATACTACGGGTTTTGATATGAAGAGAAAGAGGAACAATATAGCCATCCAGACCAAAGCCTGTTTCAGACATACCAACACTTTATGGCCAGCAATCCGTCATACTCCCAGTCGAGATTCCAAATCAAGTGTGGTAGTCAAAACTGACCCAAAGAACCAAAAGATTGAACATCTATTGATAAAATGGGAAGATCTGCAATTCCCTGAACATTGGGTTGTAAATTACTCCAGGCCACAAATTCCCCGAAATAGCACTTCTGCCAACATAACTGAAAATGCTTCCAATGCAGTTATATCCTTTCCTCGCAGGTCAACTATTGATCGGAGAAGAATAGACGCTGCTTGTAAAACATCCAAATACTACAAAGATCCTTCCACTGTCGATACCGCCTGTTCATCATCATCATTTTCTTCTTGTAAACATCCACAGCTTTTCGAATTAGCTCAGCTTGTTAATTTTTCTTCTTTAGAAGTAAAATGTCCAGATTGTACAAATGTCGTAAATCTGCTGACCCTAGCCGAACAGAATGTTCATCTGCACCATAATCCTCGCACTAGTGTTGCTCCTCCATCCACTTCTATCAGCTCATGCCCGAATCCTAAATGTTCTGATATTCCTTTCCCACATGAGCCTGAGCCCGATTCAGATCATGTTCTCATGATCCATTCAATAGAAGAAGAAGCCCTAGGCTTACTCAGATGATTTGCTTAATGAGACCAGTAAAGCCAAGGTATGGGTTGGGGAAACTTGAGCAATCAGAACTGATTCCAGAATGTAGATTCAAACAGATTCCTTTTGACTGTAAAAAGCCTGTAGTCATGGAAATGCATAAGTTTTTTGCACTTATGGATGGATGCTTAAAATCACAAATCAGTTCTAAATGGATGAAAGAAATGTTGAATTGGGATTTGTATACAAATCCTCAAGTAGATGAATTTGACCAAGGATATACCCCAGATCAGAAAAGAAAGTTAGCAACATATTGGAAACACTATATGGAAGTAAATAATGTTTGGATATCTTTCTACTCATGGAAAGATAAAATTGCTCCCCTGTCACGAGCTTGCTCTTTCTCTGTGTCTCCTCGTATTTCTCTGGTAGCCAACTCCTGATGAACCAGTGATGAACCTACTTGGATCTTTCACACTCTCACGACCTCAACAACGGCATCCACACCTTCAAATGGCCTTAGTGTCCCTTCGATCTTTTGGCGAACTTCCTGCGAACTTGGGATGAAAGCACAGAGAAAACTTCTACCACAACGGACTTATAAATGCACAGAGGTACTCAATAACAGAATGGCATACTTATTTTATTTCAGAATGGAGAAAATTCTTATAGGGTGCTCACAGAGCTTTTATAGAAATGGATTCTATACAGAGATAGACTAATCTCGCATTTACCGGACTTTTCACAGCTCAAAATTGAGCAAGTTACTACCGGAGGCTTCTGGCGAGGTATAGGCTCTGTCTCAGAATCAGACTTAACACCCAAACATTTGACTCTTCTAATGGTTCGACCACTTTAGGTTCTTATCAGTGCCGAGCACACTGATACGCAGGCTTCTCAAACCAACTAAGGACTTTGAGTGATTTCTCGTGTTGCAAGCAGACCGGACTAGATGTCCGCAGATGCAGAGCAGGAGAACACTCGACTCAAACACACACAAAAAAATCTCACAATGCCGATGCCCAACAAATGAACCTTACCCTTCTTATATAAGATGGGAAGGGGGGACAAACATTACTGTTGGTCGGACAGAAATGACTTAAAGCTTAAAGAATCATTACTTTTCAGTCTTTTATCAGAGCGAATTCCGCACAAATATTCGGGTCCATAAAACAGACCGAATAATTGCTTTCGGGTAACGCATGAGATATAGTCTGTAAAGTAGATTCATGTACTTAAAGGAAATCAAACATTATGGCTATCTACACAGTGGATACTTTTGTACAAAAAGCCCACGGGAAAAGACTAGATGAGAATATTTACACTGTGGAAGCTTTTAAACAGTAAAGCCCACGGGAACTCTGGTCACAATTAAGCCCTTGTGACTGGTACGTGATCAAAATACAGTCAGATCAGGGAATCTGTTTCTTTTATAAAGTAGATCATCACATGCCTTTGTATAAATCCTCCGGACTATCATGGTTTTGTCCAGTATGATTTGATGCTGGACTTTGGTTAAGACATACCATTCTATGTGCTCTCTCATGTATTCCTGGAGGGAATAATTTGTCATGTGAAAAGGATCCCACTCTTGAACGGTCATTTCTTTGACTGTGTTGTATATGCGATGAAGACATTCCCCAATGTTGTACTCAAAGAATCTATGATAGTATTTTCTTTCATATCTTTCATGATATACTGGGTCCGTGGTTGTTCTACTGACACCGTAATTTGTCCACCAGTTCTGAAACCATTCACATTGTAGATTTTTCTGGGATGCTGCCATTGTGCTGAATTTCAACTTTGTGTAATGGGTTTCTTCTCTGTCATCCACATTCATGAAGTCCCACCACAGCTTTTTATAATCTGAAAAATCATAAACTGTGTCAGGGAACATTACCTTGGGATCATTTCTGGGCCATCGAGCACATGGTTGGACTTGAGGGTGGTTGATCCACAAATCTCTGGTTCGGTAGATGCAATAATAGCTTTCATAGATTCCTGTGTCACGGCCTCCATGGTGCCAGATACCTCCAATGTCATGAAAATTCGTTTCCAGGGCCCGCCTTGCGGTTCCAGCATCTGCTTTTGCTTTGTCATACATCATATCATGGATCCATTTTCTACCCTTTGGGTACACCTTTCTTTCAGGTACATAGTGCTGGAGATCAGTGTGAGGCTGTAAGTTGGCATCAAGGACTTTTGTGTTCCTTAATTGCCATGTGGGTCTCCAGTTGTCTCTATATGTATCCCAGTCTTGATTATCTGGAATAGTTCTCAAGACCTCTTGTTTTTGGTGCTGGTCCCACTCAGTAATAATCATCATGATATGTGCTGTGTTTTGTTCAAGGTATTCTCTGCTGAGAAAGTCAGGAAGACAATTGTCCTTTCCTTTGATGTGCTGAATGGAAAAATCAAAATTTGCAAAGAGCGCCTGCCATCTGGCAAACTTTGCTTCTTCTGGTTTCTTGATATCCTTGGATAGGACTTTCTTCATTGCTGACGCATCTGTTCTGAGAAGAAAAGGTTTGTTTATTAGATATACTGCAAACTTGCTGATGCAATTCCATGCAGCTTTCACTTCTCTTTCAATAACAGAGTAATTCTGTTCTGCTGGGTTCCATACTCCTGAGGCAAACTGTACTACTTGTTCTTCTTTGTCAACTTTTTGTTTTAGAATCCCTCCCCAGCCTATGTCACTGGCGTCGGATTCAACTATCTTGAATGCCTCATCATCTGCTATATATAGTATATGCAAAGACTTTACCTTTGCTTTGATTTCTTGCATTGCTCTGGTATGGGCATCTGACCATTGAGGGGTATTTTTTCCAAGCCGCTTATTGAGCACTTTCCTGTCACTGGCACAGTCTTGATAAAAGCTGCTTACATAATTTAGGCAGCCAAGGAACCTTTGCAGTTGTGTCTTGTCCTTTAAGATATCTGGAAATTTGTCTGCAAAGTCAATGGCATGTTGTTGCAGAGAGATTTGTCCATTAGAAATCTGGTGGCCTAAGAACTTTATAGAAGTCTGAAATACTTCTATTTTCTTTTTGCTAAGCACAAGCCCATTTTTCTTGACCAACTTCATGAAAATATTTACATGTTTGAAGTGATCATCAATATTTTTGGAAAAAATTAAAACATCATCGATATATACAAGTAGCCAATAAAAATATGGCTTAAAAATATCATCCATGACCTTTTGAAACTTTGAAGGAGCATTTTTAAGACCGAATGGCATGACATTCCATTCATAGTGCCCTGCAGGAATACTAAAAGCAGTTTTGAGCTTATATTCCTCATCAATGGCAACTTGCCAAAATCCTGGTTTTAAATCAAATTTTGAAAATATTTTGGCTCCTGCAATTCTCCTGATCAAATCTCCTTTATGTGGAATGGGATAAGTATCATCGGCCAAAACTAAATTTAGAGGCTTGTAATTTATCACAAGTCTAGGGATACCTCTAATTTGTTCAGCTCTTTTGTTTACATAGAATCCATAGCAATTCCAGGGGCTAGTGGATTCTCTGATCAATCCTCTGTTGAGCAATTGCTGAATTTCTTTTTGGCATAGTTCTCTGTATTCTTGGCTCATAGGGATTGCTCTGCTTTTACAGGGCTTTCCTGTATATCCTTCTTTATAGGGCAACTTAATGGTATGTTGTTTTCTGTGCCAAAAGGCATTTGGCTCTTCTGAACAACATTTTTCTTCCAGTTTTTCTTTCAGTTCTTGGATTCTTCTTTTGATTTGGGGTAGTTTCAGCTGTTCTTCTACTCTCAATGTGCTTTTTAGATCTTTAAGATCTGATAGCAAAGATTCTGCTTTGTCTAATTTCTGCATGGCTTGAACCATTGTAGAAACTCTTGGAGTTGAAACATAAGGAAGCTCAATTCTTTTTCTTCTACCTTTAGATGTGGGTACAGAAATAAAATAACCAGCTCTACTTCCTTTCAACCTGGCTGAGCCATGAGGTTCTACTGCAGCTAAAAAGACATTCCCTAATATACAATCAACAGGGATGTCTGTTATGGCAAACTTCATGTATACACAGTGGGTATCAAAACATAGTGAAGCTCTAGGAATTTCATATTTGAGTTTCTTATTTCCTAGGCCTACAACTTCTCTTTCAGCAGAGACCCAATATTTCGCTGGAACATTTCTGATGTTAAGAATATTAATATCTGCACCAGAATCTAATAATGCAGTCATGGAAAATATCTGGCCTTGGATACAGATTTTTACCTTGACATGATGTTATTGATATGTGATGGTAAACAATCTCATATCTTGAAAACCAAAATTTGGGTCTGACCTTCCTTCAGCAACTTGAATTTCTTGGCTATGGGCTGTTGTGTTCCAAGATTCTTCTTCTTTTTCTTCTTGAATCTCCTTCCCTTTCTTAATTTCTACAATTTGAGCTTTGATTGCAGAAATCTCTGCTTTGAGTTGGTGAATTTCACCACTCACTTCCCCCAAAGTCAGGGATCTTACTTTCCCTGGTTTCTGGTGGTGCATTTGGAAGGACTTAGTGTTCCTTTCATAGGATGCATCGACAAACAAAGGTTTCTTACCTGATTCTTTTGAAGCTTTTGATTTAAGCTGATCTGTGAATGCTTCTATCAGGCGGTTCTTCATGGCTCCATCTTCCATTGTCCTAATATGTGATAAAATCTTCATTTCTGCCTCTTCTTCAGCAGATGCCATTAGGACTTTTTCTTTAGGGGGCTTTGTTCTTTCTTCCTCTTCGCTGGAACTGTACAAAAATTCAGAGTCATCTTCATAAAATATATGACATGCACATTCTTCCGAATTAGAGCAAGAACATTCAGATGATTCAGAATCAATATACTGGCCCATATTAACTTGAAATTCTTCTTCTGAAGTGCTAAAAGAATCAAGAGACGATTCCTCTAGTTGGTGTTGCTGGGCTGAGTCTTTGATAATAAGATTTGGGCACCTTTCTGTGGCATGGGTCTTTGATTTACATCTCAGGCAAAAGCTTGGGCCTGAATGCTCTTTCTTAACCTGTTTAGCCTTTTGAGCATAAACAACTGTCTTTTTTCCCTTATTAAGCTTTGATTCTTCCCCTTGGGGACATCTTGAAGCTGTATGCCCAGTCTGGCCACACAACCAGCAAGTAATTTTGTTCCATTTTTCTTGCTTGGATGTATGCAAATGGATGTCAGAAGGAGTATAACAATGGGTTTTTGGGATATATTTATAGTGGCCCTTCTTTTTATGGCTTTTATCCCTTGTAGAATACTTCCTTTTATTTTTTGGATAATCCCTTCTATTTTTGTAGAAAGTCTCTTTGAATTCTCTTTTAGCCCTTTTCCTAGACTTTCTCTTTTTGACCAATGGATCATCTATTGTTAGTCCATATTTGCTGCAAATGGACTTTCTATCTGGTAGTCTGGACAGTTTTTCCAAAGACTTGTTTACCTTCGAGCTGGTACAAAGACTTACCAGTGTCTTTGTAATAAGGGAATAAATTTCTCCCCATGTATAAGACTCAAAAGGCAACTGGAAAATTTCTTGCAATCTAATATAGTCAACAAATCTAGAGGGTAGAGCAGCTAGATATACCTGCTTCCAGAGTAGGTTTTTGGAATCTTTCACCTCATAGATTCGCTGCATCCAATCTCTATGTAAGTCATCAAATTGAGACATCTTATGACATTTGAGGTTCATCAAAATGACCTCATGTTTGTTGGCAATTTCTGTTTCACATCCACACCAATGTTCTAAAATCATTGATGTTAGTGCACCAATCATATTGCTTATTACAGTACCATCAGGATTATGAATAACATCTCCTTTTTCATCCTTGAGAACTTCTGCTTCCATGGTTTCAATAAGTTTAGGAGAAGATTCAGTTTCCCACCATCTGAGAAGAGTACCTGTAAAACATTGGATGATGGTTCTGCAAGCATCTACTTCTGATTTTCCTCTAAGACACATGAGTTTATATTCAGTATACATTAAATCAATCATCTGGCGAATTTGGCCAATGCTCATGTTGTCTATGTTCCACTCTCTGTGGGAATCAGGGAAGAAAGTATGAGCTTCAGGCAATTTTCCCTTCCCTTCAATGTCAGGAGCAGAATATCTGGAAAATCTATGTTCAAGAGGCTCATAGATTGGGAGGATTTGTGTTTCCTGAGACTTTTGTTCTTCTGTTTCTGGTTCCCTAAATAAGGAAGCAATACTGATGTGTTCAGACTCATCAATCTTTGAGGTGGTTTCTTTGGGGAACAACAGAGGGAATTTCTGTACATTTCTTATTGGATTCTCAATCTTTATATTTCTTTTCACCAAGAAAGAATTTGGAACTGGCTTCTCAACTTTTGTGACCTGCATCCTTTCAAATTTCTCATTTAAGCCAGTAAGGAGTGTCTTAGTTACATCAATATGTCCAACTAAGTTTTCTCCTATTTCTTCAATCTTATTCAATGATTCCTTGGTGTAAGAACAAGTCATGCTGGAATCAAACTGTAAATTATTCAAACAAGAATTTACACTATTAAGTGAAGACTGTACAATATCTACTTGCTTCTTTACATCTTCTGCTTTAGCCACATTCATTTCTAGACCCTTTAGAGCAGTATTGGTCCAATTTAACTGTTCACTAGCCTTTTGAATTCTACCATCAATTCCTAAGGCATTATCATCTTTTTGAACCAGGGGAATGGCTTTGGCTGCATTTGTTTTTTCTCCCAAGATGATTCCTTTATATGGGGGAAAAGTAGTAGGGGTTTCAACTGTGGATCCATCAATT
This sequence comes from Pinus tabuliformis, assembly GCA_031772625.1. NCBI lineage: Eukaryota > Viridiplantae > Streptophyta > Pinopsida > Pinales > Pinaceae > Pinus > Pinus tabuliformis. The sequence continues at coordinate 1,486,898,956 of CM062817.1, forward strand.
GCAGTCCATCCATGCTTATCAGTCATACTGCTAGAAATAGCACCAGTTAAAACATTTATAGGAGCAATTTTATCTTTCCATGAGTAGAAAGATATCCAAACGTTATTTACTTCCATATAGTGTTTCCAGTCTGTTGCTAACTTTCTTTTCTGATCTGGGGTATATCCTTGGTCAAATTCATCTGCTTGAGGATTTGTATACAAATCCCAATTCAACATTTCTTTCATCCATTTAGAACTGATTTGTGATTTTAAGCATCCATCCATAAGTGCAAAAAACTTATGCATTTCCATGACTGCAGGCTTTTTACAGTCAGAAGGAATCTGTTTGAATCTGCATTCTGGAATCAGTTCTGATTGCTCAAGTTTCCCCAACCCATACCTTGGCTTTGCTGGTCTCATTAAGCAAATCATCTGAGTAAGCCTAGGGTCTTCTTCTTCTATTGAATGGATCATGAGAACATGATTTGAATCGGGCTCAGGCTCATGTGGGAAAGGAATATCAGAACATTTAGGATTCGGGCATGAGCTGATAGAAGTGGATGGAGGAGCAACACCAGTGCGAGGATTATGGTGCAGATGAACATTCTGTTCGGCTAGGGTCAGCAGATTTACGACATTTGTACAATCTGGACATTTTACTTCTAAAGAAGAAAAATTAACAAGCTGAGCTAATTCGAAAAGTTGTGGATGTTTACAAGAAGAAAAGGATGATGATGAACAGGCGGTATCGACAGTGGAAGGATCTCTGTAGTATTTGGATGTTTTACAAGCAGCGTCTATTCTTCTCCGATCAATAGTTGACCTGCGAGGAAAGGATATAACTGCATTGGAAGCATTTTCAGTTATGTTGGCAGAAGTGATATTTCGGGGAATTTGTGGCCTGGAGTAATTTACAACCCAATGTTCAGGGAATTGCAGATCTTCCCATTTTATCAATAGATGTTCAATCTTTTGGTTCTTTGGGTCAGTTTTGACTACCACACTTGATTTGGAATCTCGACTGGGAGTATGACGGATTGCTGGCCATAAAGTGTTGGTATGTCTGAAACAGGCTTTGGTCTGGATGGCTATATTGTTCCTCTTTCTCTTCATATCAAAACCCGTAGTATGGATTTGCAGCTGTAAGATATCTTTAATGGTTTCATCAAACACATATATGGAAAAGTTTGGGAAACAATCAAAGTATACAGGGCCATCAGACAAAGGGGCTACAATCCCACCGATTATAGAATCTGTATATCTGTTGTGCGTTAGATCTCTAACAGTAGCAAGCACAAATGTTTTTAATCCTTTATGGACCAAAGGATTGATGCCAACCCGAATGCAACCAAGATGCAGATAATTTGTCTTTAACCTTTTTGCTTCTGCTTGTAAGGCCTGCGGATTTAGCAGTGGTATTGTCTGAATACTCTCAGAGTTCTCCTGGACATGACTAACAGACTCTTTAATGCTGATTCTAGATGCAGCAATTAAATGGAAAGGAGATAAATCACTATAGACTTCAGAGGGTGTTATATCTGGTAAAGCCCATCTTGCAGAAGGCTGAAATTCCTCATAAGTAAGTTCAGCAGAGTTTAAGGTTCTACTTGAACTATTTTCAAACATTTCTTTAAGAGGATTTTCTTCTGGATGGGAATCATCTTCTTCAAGCTCTCGAAATGAAACAGACTTTCTGAATGGCTCCATTCTTACTTAAAACAATATAGATCTGAGTACCAACCTTTAGAACCAGACGTTACTGGCTCTGATACGAATTTCTAGCAGGGGCTCCTGTCACGAGCTTGCTCTTTCTGTGTGTCTCCTCGTATTTCTCTGGTAGCCAACTCCTGATGAACCAGTGATGAACCTACTTGGATCTTTCACACTCTCACGACCTCAACAACGACATCCACGCCTTCAAATGGACATATCATTAGATTTACGAAATTATTTAAAATACGTTATTAGTGAAAAATATACGAAATTATTTAAAATACGTTATTAGTGAAAAATATATTTTCTTACATAGAAATTGCCAATTATTTCAAGTGGTCGTTTGTAATGTAAATAAAACATGCCAAAATGTTTTAACCATGATAGAATATGATAGACCTATTTCAAATATATATCCTTACATGAAATCCATTTTTTTTAAATAAAAAGTTAATAATTATGAAAAATAACAACTTAAAGTTTTCTATATTTTTAATAATTTTAGAGAAATATTTTGCAAGTTGAGGAGATTTTAAAACATATAAATGTTTTATAATATTAATTATTTATACATATTAAAACGACGGTTTATTTATACATATTAGAGCGACGGTATTTGGGGCTCTCCCCCACCACGCAGCAGACATGTTTATATTAATGAGCGGTTTAATGAACCTTTCCTAGTGGGGTTTCTGTCATCTTCAAGACCCGGCAATTTGTACATTGATTTTGGTGTTTGCTCTCACCATTTCTCTCGAACGGGCTTTGAAGGGTACTCCAAGGCCCTGTAGGCCAACCATTTTGTAGTGAAAGCATTGTCGCACCAAAGAGGGAGACATTGTTGTGGGGTTCCATCACACCAACGTAGGTCGTCGAACTTCTAGTGACAACTCATCCTCAGGGAACTTAGTCAGTTTGGAAAATGTGGGGGAAGTGGTGCATTCTCCAAATCACTCTCCAGGTCGTATCGTAGCTCTAGCAAGCATGGATTCCATAGCATATCAACTTCAATATATCTATGTTAATATGGATATTCTTGGGGTATGAAGACCACAATGAATTATTTTCATATATGAATGATATAAAATTAAATCAGAATGAGCTATTGGAACAACGAGATAACCTCCATCGAAGCCATTGTAGAACGAATGACAACCTCCACAACTTGGAAGCTCAGGTGGAACATACTGATTTTCATATGCATGAACATGCTAGATATTTTGTAACTCCTCGTGTACTTGCTCCCCATACCCCTCCTTGATATGATGCTGTCAATTTTTTAATATTTCTTAAGCATTGTATGGCTACTAAGCCTACCCCTCCTTGATATGATGTTGTCAATTTTTTAATATTTCTTAAACATTGTATGGCTACTAAGCCTAGCGGAAATGAAGTATATAAAAAATTATTTGTGGCATCCTTCAAACCCAATTCCAACAAGTCTAATAAGAATGAGAAAAAAAAAGTCGTTAAAATATCTTTTGTAATCAATAAATGAAGTATATAAAAAATTATTTGTGGCATCCTTCGAACCTAATTCCAACCAGTCTAATAAGAATGAGAAAAAAAAAGTCTGGACCCAATTCCAACCAGTCTAATAAGAATGAGAAAAAAAAGTCATTGAAATATCTTTTGTAATCAATATTTTTATGTAAATCTAATGAAAATATTTTAACTGGGAGAAATATATATATATAAAACTTATTTCTATCACAAAAATAAAATTTATATGAAAATATTTTATAGAGAATAAATAATCCTAAAACAAATCATTTTATATGATCATTTAAAAAAATAAGGTTATGTAATATATGCGAGGGTGTGATTTTCAATATAAAAAAAATAAATTTATCTATTTATAAAATTGGGTTTATCTTTTACTATATATACAAAATTCTAAAATATATTTTAAATTTTTTTTTTGTAAGCTAATGTATGATTCTTTAATATATTAATCGCAAGACTATGTACAGTGAGATACAGAGACCCCTGCCCCGAAGGGAAACCAGGGAGAAAACACCAAAAAACATCCATGTCCACCCCTGCCCCGAGGGGAAACCAGGGAGAAAACTTCAAAGATAAGTTCAGCTATGTCCACACCTGCCCCGAAGGGAAACCAGGCAAACTTCAAAGATAAGTTTGTTAACTACGTGTCTAGGAAAGAAGGAAAATACTACATTTCCGCCATAGCAAAAACGATGCTGAGAAAAACTACAGTAAGATTGCAAAAAATAAAAACAGATTACTGCTTCTTATCTTCCTGAAGAAGGTCCGGCTCCAGCTTGACAATGCCTGCACCGCGAATGAGCCGAGTCAGCTTATCCAGCTTCCTATCCTGCATCATAAGAGTAAACTCGAGGTTCTTCAGTTCTTTTTGCAGATTGCCTTGGGCAATGTCCACCATCTCTGCTGCTACCTGTTCCATGGACTTGGCAAGCAGACGCTTAAGACCCCAGTAAACATGAAGGGACTGCTTATACAGCGACATTCTCCCCCTGGTGTGGCCGGGGTCAGGGAGATAGAGCTCCCAATCCTCCATCTCCGGATCGGATTGCTCCTGCAGGGCCTCCTCCTCAAGATGGTCGACAATTCGGCGAATTTTTGGATGAGTATCATGCAGATAGGCACGCTCTGCTTCCGCCAGTCTTCGCTGGATATCCCTCTTTCCTCGTCCCCGTCCCGGAATCCCTGCATTATCTCCTTCCTCCCGGCCAGGACCACGACCCCTTCCTCGGCCCCTGCCTCGTCCCTTGCGACCTCGGCCGCGCCCTCGCCCACCACGGACTACTTCGGCAGCAACATCCGGATGTCTACTATCTTCATCTTCCTCATCTTCATCCGCTCCAACCTCAGTCCGCCGCAACCACTTGCCAACCTTGCCACCCGTAGGCATCCTGCGCGGTGCACCTCCAGACCTCTCCCCTGCGGGGTCACCCACATCTGCAGAGTCCTCAGAGAGGTCGATAGGGGTATAACGCAGACCTTCATCCTCGGCAGGCATCCCCAGAGGCAGTCCCTGACTGCGCGTTCGGCGACCCTCAGAGGGAAGTGCAGCCATACTTGCAGAGAAAGAAATTTCGAAAATCCACAGAAAAGATAGGCGAGACAGAAGACCAAGATGCGTAATATAAGCGCTGCGGAAGAAGCCAGTTGCATGGATAGTAATACCTGTCCACCACCCTCGATCATCTTGGTAAGTACTGTCGTTTGCACACGTCGCAGGAGGAGAGCTGGGATATGATGTGCAGGCTGTCCTGCCCATGCCACCACATACCCACCACTGTACCCAAACTGCCGTCAATCTGGAGGAGGGCAGTTTCGCGCATGCCATCAATAAATTAAGCTGGCAGGTGGGTTGCAGAGTCGTGCCACTCATGATCATGATATTGTAAATGTTATGCTGTCATGTCGCCCCCCATGGCCTCATCATTATCCTGGCGGAGGATGGCGGCCAGCTCACTCCAGCGTTGGTCGTGATGGAAGGAGCCCCAACTACCATCCAGCACACTACGTGAATCAGCAGTAGCCCAGTTGGCCAAGTAGTCAGCCGCCCGATTGCCACGGCGCAACACATGAGCAAGTGTTATGTAATCAATCCTTCGAAGTTGCTCCGCAATATCTTGTATAATAGCAGCAACCCGCCAGCTCTTGGCAACCTGATCCCACGGCTTTCCGCACTGTAGTTTCTTCAGCATGTCAATAACGAGTTGGGAATCCCCCTCCACAACGAGATTGTGGTAACCATTCCTTACTGCTATGCATAGCCCATGGTATACCCCCCAAAGCTCGGCCTCATTATTTGACAGCTCCCCTCCCCACTCCGCATATATCCAACGCGTCCTCCCGTAGCTATCCCGAAAAACTCCGCCCCAACCCGCCTCCCCTGGATTGCCCTTGGAGGCACCATCGAAGGTTAACTTAATTTGGTGCTCAACGGGAAGCCGAAAGGAGCTGGGGCTCTGCAAGCGTGGTCGACGGGGCCGATCATTGCTTGGGTAGAGCATCGTAGAATCAATACCCAGTTTGAGTAAGATTCGCTGCTCAGCCAGATCTAATTGCCAGTCCTCCTCTGCCCAGGATTCGGAAAGAACCGTTTCCTTGAGCGACCTACAGATCACCTCCCAAATTGCAACCTCGCAGCAACTACGCCCCTGAAAAATTCGGCGATTCCGTTCCTTCCACACCTCCCAGAGGACAAACCCCAACGATAAACTCCATAACCTGCGAACAATTTTACTGTTAAAATGTCCCATTCCCCATTGTAAAATGGTTTCACGGATATTGTTGGGGTCTCTATGCAAGTAACCAAAAAGGTTCCTAATTTCCTCCCACAAACTTTGGATATACAAACATCTATTCAGCAAATGCTCCTGTGTCTCATATGCCGTATGACAGAGAGAGCACGAAGAAGGGCCGATGAGACCACGTTTCTGGAGATTGTCCCACGTTAAGATCCTGCCACGGCACACCAGCCATGCAAAAATTGTCACCTTAGGCCACCATTTTACTTGCCAGAGTTTTTGCCACGGTGTTGGATCGACCATGGCATCACCCTTTGTTAGCCAATAGTAAGCCTCCTTCACCGTAAACATTCCTTGCGGAGCTTTCCCCCAGCGAAGGAGATCATTGCCTGGTCGTACCCGAATTTTCCGCATATCTAATTCCCTGAGATATATTTGTTGGGTGTCCTGATGAATGCGCGCATCCCAATCTGAAGGATTCTTCCATGCACGCCACACCTCAGATTGTCCTGCCGGGCGCCAATAGTCCTGAACACATACAAGTCCTGCCTGATGTGCACCGTCCTGTAAGGCATGCAAAGTAGGGTGACTAGCCAGCTTGGCCCTTTGCTGCCAAGCATCCAGCCAAAAACGAGCAAAATTCCCACTACGTATTTCCCAGAATGCGAAATCTCGAATCAAATTACTGTTATGGCGAGCATATTTTACTAAAAGAATATTATTTAATAATTAATAAAAAGATATCTTATAAAGTAAAATAAAAGAATTGGTTATCTCTGTAATATGATAAATTACAATAAAGCACTTTTAATCGGGAATGTAATAAATGTATACTCTTTAAATCCGAGTTAATACTACCTCTTCACATCGGTTTATTTAAGCTTTTTTATTCTCTTTTAGATGTTGTTTCATTAAAATAATATACTAATATTTATAATTATTATGATTTATTTTATATAGTTATTAAAATTAATACAATGATTTTTTTTTTTTTTTTCAAAAGGTGGAAAAACCTATCAAACTCAGTTTGTCAAACCAACAGTGAGGACAGCCATCTCTGGCTGCTATCCGCGAATGTCAGTTGACACATCACTGTTATCAAGGAAAACCACGCCACCTGAAATAACCCGCTGGTGGTCCGTAAGGGAGCAGGCTTTCACTCCTGCCAGATGCCTCTGGGTCTTGGGCCGTTAACCTGTTTCCTTACGTCCGAGGAAGACGAGCTCTTAGCCAAGCAGAAGCAGTTTTAGGGCATACTCCAGGCCCATAATTAATACAATGATTTGATAATTAAAATTAAATTATTTTATTATTTTTATATTATAATATTATTCAATAAAATAAATTTTATTATTTCATATTAAAATATTATCTTTTTAATATATTAAGGAGTTGTTTATAATGCGATTTTTTTGGAGATTCCGGTGACGGAATCCGGTGGAAGAAATTGAGGTTAAATCTTGATTTGTTGTAGTTAAAATGGTTTTTTAACTGCATATTTTGATTCAGCACCCTGAAAAACCCTGGGACGCTTTGATTGTGCAGAAACTAGCTATCAAACTTGTGATTCCAATAAATCGCTGCCGGATTTTGACCAGAAATTCAGCACCCTGAAAAACCCTCGGACGCTTTGATTGTGCGGAAACTAGCTATCAAACTTGGGATTCCAATAAATTGCTGCCGGATTTTGACCAGAAAAACCCACCGAAAAGGCTTCTAAAAAATCGCATTATAAACAACTAAATATATTAATTGATTTAATGTTTTTTCCTAAAATACAAATATTCAGTTTCACAAATTTCAATTAAATTTGTGGTAAAACTTAAAGAAAAACATATAAAAAAATATGAAAGAAATAAGACGTTTACACTAAAATTTCATATTATATATTCTCCAAGGTCAATCCAAAATCTTCATCTCTTAATTAGGTTTCACGAGTTAATAATGTAAATAAATATAACAAATTATGCCTATAAAATACGTAAATCAATACAATTATTTAATCCTTTTAAATCGTCTTTATATATATATATATATATATACCAACCAAAAAGTAATATTTTATCTTTAAAATTTATGAAATTTTTTTTTTTTTAAATTTCTCCGAAAATGTAGTATTTTATATTTAAAATTTACGAATTAATTCTTTTTATTTTTATATCAATTTATGTAAAATTCTAGATAATTGTATTGATCATTCGACAATATATTCAGCATATTACAGTTCAATAGAGTGGCCATACCGTCGCTGATGTGAGGAAAGCTACAATGTTTGTCGTAATTTTCATCAAAATCAAGTCTCCTATTACATTTCAACCCACAAAGAAAGTCAACAAATACCTGGAAGTGCATGCATTGCACCATCCAAACTGTTCTTTAAAAAGCCTATACATTAATATAAATTCGGTATAAGCATATGCATTACATCATTCAAACATTTTATTAAATGCTTATAATTATTTTAAAATCTATATACTAATCTCTTCGAAACAAGTAGCTTTCACAGAGACTAAAAATAGTTCGCACTCAATATTTTTTATGCTACAAATAGTTCGTGAAACTAAAAACCTAAACAAAATAAAAAACCTCAGATAATTATAAATTACTTGAAACAATTTTTATAATATTTACTAAATCTTTGTGAAATGTTAAAGAAGCAAATGCATATTTATATAATAAATTTGATCCGGTATCTTCTCATTATTTTTTATTTTTTATTTTTTCCAAAACATACACTTTTGGGTAAATAATTGTTTTGCAATTTGGATGTTACCAATTACGCTTAGTTGGATGAAGTTACCAATCACACCGAGTGGAATATATTTATTATTCTTATAAAAAAATATTTAAAAAAAAAAATTATAATAATATAATAAGGGGTATCAATAAAGTTATTAGTTCCTTATTTGCCAAAAACTTAAAAAATTATATAAATAAATTCTCAAAAATTGTTGACACCATATAGACCAAAAATAAATATGAATTACTATAGTGATTTCTTTTCATTGGTTGTGCTATTGAAGGGGTTTTTATTCTGTTCTACTAATGTTGTCAAATTTCTTTTGTCTTTAATGAGGTCCCAGTTGTTCATTCATTTCCCATTTGTCTTTATTGTTTTTCTTCTTCTTCATCTTGCCCAACTTGCCTTAAGAGGTTACACCTTCTGAGATTCCATTGACCTTTGTTATGAAGATTCTTGATAAGATAAATGGTTTTTCTTTTTGTAAGTCAAAACATTATACTAGCTACAAGATTAAATATTTACAAGGTTATTTTTAAAGATTCTATTGGTCTCACTTCGACTAGGTTTGTTGACCATTTCTATCGGTAAAAAAAGAAACATTCCAAATAATCAAATGTTAGCCGAACATAACCATAAGGGCAAAAATGCCAAAAGACTGCCAAAATAAGAAAAACACATAAATGCATACTCAATCATTGAAATTGATAGAGGTTGGGTTGGTTGGTCCCGTCTCTAGTGGAGGGGGATGGAGGAAAATGAAGCTCATGTGTTCCTCCAAGTGAGCAAACTAGGCCTGAAGTTGCTCCAACTTATCCACAATGCGCATATGCCTACACCAGAGCACCACCACTCGTTCCCATAATTAACTCTCGAAATACTAAATTTGTGCCAGGGCCACCATTACTACTTTTTGTTCCTCACAATGATGTTTCTCATAGGCTTCCATATGCACTTTCACTGCTTTCATATGTGGTCATGTAGTCGTGTCAGAGGAGTTCTCTTTCTTCCTCTGTGTTGGTTGGTGTCCTTGACGAGGGCCCAATGAGCCTCCATTTTTAGCCATGCTCGGCTAAGCATCCTCGCTTTCCTGCTATCATAGCCAACATTAGGGTTTTATTATCGTTCCACTACAACCACCCACCAAATGGGAGCTTTGACATGGAGCCATGCATGAGAACTTCGAAGGTGACCACTCTAACAGCAAACCCACACCCCCCCTAATGCACACATCATCCCAATTCCCACCCGTCTCCTATTTCACGTGCAGTCCTCTCCTAGACCACAAAAACCACCTTGACAATTGCCAAATCGACCAATAGGTCAAATTCCCTCCCTAAAGTCAACCACGGTTGTAACAAAATCTGTCCACCAAACATGATGTACTTCATCGCCTAACCGCTCCCATGCCCAATTATGGCCACCCAACACTAGTTCAACCCAAGCAGAGTGCACCAGTTGTAGCTAAGATGCTCATAAACATTGACATTCCAAAGGCCACACTCCTTTGCACTAGTTAGTAGAAGAGCTACAATATACCACAGACCTAATGAAACAAGAGTAAATCACGATAGACACCTCCCTAATTCACTTATGATATTTTTCTCAACTCCACTAGCATTTCCAGTAATAGACCCTGTAAGAATGTAATAGTCATGGTTAAAAATCCATGTAAAAAAAATATAACAGCACGGTCGTGGGACAGTTATTCCAAGATGAATGGTGGGAAAAACATCATAGTGGGTGTTCATTTCGGTTGTTTTGGCTAAAGGAATTTGGCAAAGGAAATGGAAAAGGCTTTGGAAAGGAAAAATGTCATTTTTGGCACATTTATTTATGAAAATAATGGAAATTAGGAGAAAATGAAGGTGAAAGGTCATAGGTTGCATGTGATGAGGAAAATGAAGAAAAATAAAGGAAATAGAGGCATGATTAATAAAAAGGCTTTTGAGTATCAAGTGGAAAGATTTTGCTTAGGCTTGGTCAGTGTAACCTTTCTTTTCTTCAGTTTTGGGGCTCTCTCACTATTCTCTCTCTCTCTCTCTCTCTCTCTCTCTCTCTCTCTCTCTCTCTCTCACTCTTGGATACTTAAAGTTTTCTTGGAGCACTTTGGAATTGGATTAAGAAAGGAAAAGAAGGAAAGAGGAAGGAAGGAGAAAGCAAGGGAGAGTAGGATCAATGAACTACAACAATATTCTTTGCAGGTATCGATTTCCATGTGTGTTTTCCTTGCTATATTTGGCATGCATGATATTGCATGTGATTCTTTGTTGTTATGGCATGGGTTTTGCTAGGTGTGACAGTGCTTTCATCCTAACCTTTCCACTTTCGGATAATCATGGTGTGATGGGGTTCTCATTTTTTGGTTGAGTTAGATTGTTGGATGTATTCAAAGTTGAGTGAGGTGGATATCTGAAAGAAAGAAGACATCACTTAGTGATCCTTGAACTAGACTGTGGATTGTGGTAAAGGCACTGGTCTAGTGACCCCCGAATTGGATTGTGGGTTGTGGTAATCCAAGTATTGTGTACCTCGGTGGGTCTAGGAATTCTTGACTAGTGAATGGGTCTAGGAATTCTTGACTAGTGGGTAGAGGTGGCTTCCCTTGACTATGCCTAGGAATCCTTGCCGGTGAATGGCGGGATATACAGTAAAGCGTAGAGGGTGGAATCTCAGTTTAAGGGATTAGTTATCTGGTGTGGATTGTGATAAATCCTGAGAAAATATGAGATAATAAAATTCCTCATGGTGTAGATGGATAAATCTGGTGGCATCCAATCTTTTTTTGGTCATGTGATCTGGTAGAGATCATGACAAATACTATCATTACACGTTTATTGCATTGGCCTAGTGATATGGTATGGATTACAGTAAATCCTAGTTTCTATTGATGAGGATGAGGTGGTTTAGCCTCAGGATGCCTTGGCTGGTTCTTTTGGTTTGAGTCCCACATTCATGCTTGGAATATGGCACGGGGGTGATTGGATGAAGATATATTTGGCTCCATCAATCTATGATTGGGTGGAACTTTGTATTTTTTATCCACTAATAAGAGGTTCTTTCCTTGAAATATTATGTGTAAATGTGCGAGTTTATATGTGGGTTTTATGTCTGATGTATCCTTGATATTTATGCTGTTATTATGTTGGTTATAAGCATGTATTATGATAGTGATGATGAATGGCTATGCTCATGTTTTGATTTGCAAATTAATGAACAATGTATCTATGAACTAATATATGATAATGCAACTAATGATATAAGGGAAAATGCTTCTTAGTGATTCTCATATAAGTATGACACTCTATGCTTATATCTACTATTAAACTTGTAGATTACATATTTGTGACATGTTTGAAAAACTTCCTCTCATGGCTAGTAGAGGTATAGTCTAGATGTTGTCAATCTTTTTGGAAATGCATCATTGTTTTTTGTGTAAATTTGTTTCTAAACCTCTCATTGAGTTATGGGTAGTGACTTGGGCTCTTAGCCTAAAAAAGTGGCACAAATTCCAGATTTACAGGCGCAGGTTTGAGGATAAAAGTCTAGAGAGGCATGCATGCCTTACTCTGCGAGTGTCTAGAGCCTCCAAGATGCACCCTTGTCCATATCAAGGGACTGTCCAGGGGTTTGATGTACTAAAACTTCAGTTAGTCTTAAGGATTGGTTATGTGAGTGATTGGGATGGCTCCTGCCAGTTCTGTTGCCGATATGGAAGGTCTTTGTGGTGTGTTTTCGTCGATTTCACTTCCTTAAGATGACTTAGGAGGTTGACTCACAATATAGTGGTGTTGCATTGTATATTTACCCCAGTTGGTTGGTTACATTAGTAGATGTGGGACGAGGGTGTTACAAAGTGGTATCAAAGCAGGTTTCACTCTGGTTCATATATGATACTACAAAGTGGTATCAGAGTGGGTTCTACTCTCTTTGGGTCATATCTAATACTACAGAGTGGCATCAGAGCATGGTTCACCCCTCAGACTGGATGGGCGGTGTGTTGGTCATGCATTCATGTCAGTTGCTTATGTGTTACTTATACATGTAACCCATGTGCTTGTTGCAATTGCATGGTGTTCATCATGCTTGTAGTGATGTCGCCATGTGAAGGTTGATGGTGTTATTGTGGGATGTGTCGTTAGAGTCTATGGTTGTATATGCATTTTTTATGCATGTCAGTGTCAGTATGTGGCTATGCATGCATTGTTGTGGTGAAGTTTGTTGTTCATGGGGTCATAGTCTGCAATTTGGTCATCATGATGCTATTGGTATGTTATGATGCTAATCTATTGGTTGAGATAGAGGAGGAGATGCATATCACTAAAATGAATTTGCAACAATGAACTTCGGGGTGAGAGGAGACCATCATAAAGGTTTGTATGCTGGGAATGAATGTATGTTGGTTAATGTTTGTTATAAGCATTAGGGTTACTCATATTCTTTTCATTTTATTATTATTATTGTTACATATATGATAAATTCTAGTTGATCAATGTAGTCATATACACATGTGTGAGATAGTCGTGAATGGTAATAACCTGTGGTTGTATGCATTGTTATTGTTGTTATATTGTAATAACTTGATGATTAGGGTTATAACATTAATATCTTGATGTTATATGTATCATGCTAAATTGGATTGGCCTATGAAGATGGTTAGGGTTATGACATTTAGTTATGATTCGACTTATTTTTGACATTGTGTTGTACTAATTTATACTGATCATGAATATGTGATTGTTATGCACGAATGACAAATGTTTATGAGCTTATGATGCGAATATGTTACTTAGTTATTTTTATGGATATCATGATCTTATTTTTGTTTGAGCTGATGTGTTATGAAGTTTTATCATGCTGAAATAGATTGATAGTGCGGACAAGATAACCTCCCCTAAGATACATTAAGGTATGAGCTTGCTTAGGTTGTCTACTTCGTGCTTGAATGTTTGATTATGTCGTCTATATGTTGTTGAATGTTTGATTAATCAAATGATATGAGTATGTGTCTATAAGATTTCATCAAGAAATTATCTTGTTTTAAGATGGTTTTACTCACACATATGTGTTGAGATAGTTGACATGTACTTCAGTGTAATAGGTGATAATTGTAGAATTATGTCTAATGATTATGAGTTGACTATGGATTATGACATGATTTTTAGTCTTGGTAAAGGTTGATTTCAAATTGATAGATACGATTGCCTTGATCTTTGGAGCATGTGGTTGACATGTGTGAGCAGTTGTAGGTTAACATGCTTGGCATTAGTATGAAAAGGTAAGGTAACTAGTGTGTTGTTATGTTTACTTATGCACTAACAATTATGTGTTTATGGAAGTATGTTGTAGGGGATTGCACGAAAAAAGAGATTTCCATGAAATTTAAAGAAGGCTCAGGTTGAGATTTTAGTTGGAGGCATTGGGAACCATAGAAATGGAGTTATGGTGTCTATTCCCAGTCTTGTGCTTTTAGTCTTTTATGATTTTTTTAGCTTGATTTATATTTTTGTTTATGCTTGGTCAAAGATCTTGCCACTTTGTCTGTGGTGTTGTATTGTTATTGATTTTCATCTCTTTCTTCTTGTTTGTTTCTTTTCTTTCCTTTTATGTTTATTGATGTTGGGAAATGGTGGGGAAGAGGGGAAAGTTAGTGGAACTCAGAGAGAGTTGAATGAAATCCACTAGGCAATGTAAGACTCAGATCAATTGGGTGCATATATAAGGCCATTTGAAGGCAAGAGTATGATAGTCGGTTGGATTGGTTGGGTCGATTGGTGTAAATGGATGATGTAAGGACAATCATGAGAAAGGTAATTAGGAAAGGTAAAATAAATATATTTGAGTCATCATATGCCTTTTCTATGTTGGGAATCCTTGTTTTCAATGTTGTGCATGTTGTGAACAGATAAAAGGTGTTCTCTTAACCTTGACCTTATGATATCTAGCAATTATTTTTTGATCATGATTATGATGATGTCTAAATAAGTATACATTTATGTATGTATGTATGTCATGTCTCATAGGGTCATCATGGATCATTATTGTTTTTATGATAATGTTTATATGTATATATGTACATATGTATGTCATTGTCTGATAGGATCATGATTGTTTAATGCTAATGTTTATATGTATATAAATGTATGTATGTATGTTGTTGTATTGCAAGGTCGTTAGGAATAATTGTTGTCAAGGAATGATAAATTACGCAGGTGAATGACATGAAGAGGTTCTTGGTTTATGAGGAATCAAGTGGGAAGAGTAGTGATGAAAAATATATGAGGTTAGTATCATGTGTATATGAATTCATATTGTATGTTTGTATTATGCCTATGTTAATGTTATGATCGGTAACGTTGAGGGATACATCAACAAAATAAAATAAATGTGCTTTGTGGCATGCTAGGATAAGCATGAATGATGAAGAGACACTGGAAGCAAGGTTTCTTGGTGGAGATAGTGTGGTTTTGGATGTGTGGTACTACTATTGTGCATATGTTGTACATGTTTCATTTGTGATGTTGTACGCATGCAGTGTTGTGTATATATAGTGTGTGTACATGTTGTTTATGCAATGTTATGTACGGGATGGTACAGATAGTTTTTTGTGAATATTGCATATGTAGTGTCGGGTATAGATGGTGCTATGTACAAGTTGGATCTGCAGTGTTGTGTGCATAGTGTACATATGGTACTATTTACATACGATGTTGTGTGCATGATTGTAAATGTGGTGTTGTGTACATGTCATGCATGTCGCATCATGTACATGTGGTGTCATGTACATGTCATGCATATGGTGTTGTGTACATGTGGTATTATGTATACATTGTACAGGTGGTGTGGTGTACATATGGCATTGTATACATGTCGTTCATGTGGCACCATGTACATGTGGTGTCATGTATATGTTGTGCATGTGATGTTGTATACATGTGGTATTTCTTACACATTTTACAAGTGTTGTGGAGTACACATGACCCTATGTACATGTTGTGCAGGTGGTGTCGTGTACATGTATGTTGTTCACATATTGTGAAGCTTAGTCGGTGTACAGGTGGTACTATGTACATGTTGTACATATGGTATTGGGGACATGCACTATTGTGTGTATTTCATACATCCTTCGTTGCAGGCACGCGTACTATGTATGTGCATTGTGTAGTCATGGTATTGTGGCATGTGTATTGGTTGTGTGGCACTCTATATGCATACATGTATGTTGTTGTACATCGGGTGTACTTTCTAGTTTGGCTTGTTATGACAGGAAGTAAACATGATTGCAAGTGTACCTTAATGATGAGCTACCAATGAGGTATGTTGTGAATTTATTTCAATTTATTTTTAAATCTAATGGAAGTTATGTTCTTGGTAGAGGAGGAACGGAAATTACTGGTCGGGTGGTTCAAAATGACTACCATAATTAGTAGCATCAGTGAAAGGAATTGGAACATGTAGTAGTATGCTAGTAAGCACTTTAGGAGAAGAGCCATTGTGCGATACTGGTGCCCAATAGTGTCCATTGATTTCCATGAGCATTTTATGATCAGTATGATGGTTTCGAGGTAGGTATATGTCTTGGTTGTTTGACCTTCTGATTTGAGGAAGCCTTGCCAAGGGATGGATCGCCCGAGATAGGGGATGATGAGGAACTTGGAAGGTGAGTGACAACACAAAAGGGGTGACCGGATTTCCCAAGGGATTATGTATCAGCGAAGGGAAGGTTGGGGATGGATTTGTTTTGTCTTTAGAATTTCCATATGGAATCAGATGAACATTGGGTGTGTGACCTGGAACAATGAGCTCGTAACTATTCGCTGAGTGTACAAGTGGTGCAGGATTGTAGCACTGAACATTGGATGCAAATTTGACTTTGGAAGTGGATTCTAGACTTCCTGGTAAGGAAGTGAATCTTACTACTACTTTGAGGGTGGAGGTGTGAGCCTATGGATTTCATTGTTGCAGATATAGGCATAATATCCTTCTATTTGTTGGTTGAGAAAATGTGTATGTGTGCATACGTGGTTATTATTGTAAATAACGGAACGAGTTATGTTATAAAGTTCCAGTAAATGGTATGACTATCATATCTTCATTACTGAACATTGTAAATATTGTAACAAGTTGTGTTATAAAGCTCCATTGGCAATATCTTTTTTTTTCAATGGTATTTTTTATTATAGGTGTTAGTGAACACTGAGGACAGTGTTCCCTCAAGGGGTAGGGTTCTATAAGAAGCATGGTTAAAAATTCATGTAAAAAAATATAAGACCATGGTCATGGGACACTTATTACAAGATGATTGGTGGGAAAAACATCCCAATGGTTGTTCATTTTAGTTATTACGGCTAATGGAATTTGGAAAAGACAATGGAAAAGGATTTGTAAATTAAAAATGGAATTCTTGGCACATTTATTTATGAAAGTAATGGGAATTAGGAGAAAAGGAAGGTGAAACATCACAGGTTGCATGTGATGAGGAAAATGAAGGAAAATAATGGAAATTGAAGAAAATATTGGTCTCATTAATAAGCTTATGGGGATCTGTTGGCATGATTTTCCTCAAGCTTGGCTAATGTAACCTTTTCTCTGTTTAGTTTTGGATCTCTCATTATTCTCTCTATCTCTTTGTCACGCTTGGACACAATTGTTTCTTGGAACACTTTGGCATGGGATCAAGAAAGCAAAAGAAGGCAAGATGAAGGAAGGAGCAAAAAAAGAAGAGGAGGATCAAGTAGCTATAATAGGATTCTTTGCAAGTATCAATTTGCATGTCTATTTTAGTTGCTAGATTTAGTATGCATGGTATTGCATGCGGTTCTTTGCTATTATGGCATGGGTTTTACCGGGTGTGAAAATGTTTTCACACTAGCCTTTCCATTTCTGGATAGCCATGGTGTGATGGGGTTCTCATGTTTTGGTTGAGTTGGATTGTTGGATGGATTCAATGTTGAGTGAGGCGGATCTCTGAATGAAAGAACACATGGCCTACTTATACCTAAACCAGATTATGGATTTCAGTAAAGCCATTGCCCTAATGACCCCTGAACCAGACCATGGGTTGCAGTAAAGCCAGGTATTGTGTGTCTCGATGGGCCTAGGGATCCTCGATCAGTTAATGGAGGGATATACGGTAAAGATGGTTTTCCTTGATTAGGCCTAGGAATCCCTACTAGTGAATGTCAGAATATATGGTAAATCCTAGAGGGTGGAGTCTCAATGTAGGGGCTAGTGATCTGGTGTGGATTGTGGTAAATCCTGGGAGAATAAGAGACAAGAAAATTCCTCACGGTGTAGGTGGAGAAATATGGTGGCATCCATGCTTGTCCTAGCCTAGTGATCTGGTGGAGATCATGGTAAAGCTTGTCATTACATGTTTATAGTGTTGGCCTAGTGATATGATATGGATTGCAATAAAGCATGATTTCTATTAATGAGGGTGAGGTTTTTTAGCCTTAGGATGCTCTGGTTGGTTCTTTTGGTTTGAGTCCCACATTCATGCTTCTGTTATGCAACCAACACACAAAATGGAAGAAAGAGATTGATCAACGAATTCAAAAGCAGCCTCTTCGAGGGGGAAAAATCCTTCACATTACACAAATGAAAAATTCTTTGATGATACAAATGACAAGACCTCCTTTCTAAGTATAGGAATCTAAGGGGTCACAATATAATCAGAGCCAACATAACAATAATAATGTAAGGGAACAATAATAATAATAGTGGGCTTCTATGGGGCACAATAATAATAATATGGGGATAACATGGGCACAATAATAACAATAAGGGGCTACAATCACAATAATAATAAGGGAATACACCAGTATTATAGGGACCTAACATGCCCCTCTCCTTCCAAAAAGTGTTGTCCTCAAATGATTGAGTAGTTCTGGATGCTTCTGCATAAAATTACCATCATCCCATGTGGAATCTTCAATGGGTAAGTTCTTCCACTTTATGAGATATTCTGAAATTAATCGATTTCGTAGTTGCTGACTTCTTATTTATGTGATTACTTTAGGTTCCAATATGATTTTTCCTTCCTCGTCAAGTTCTGTAAATATTGTTTGAACTGGGTGCTTGTCACCTATAACCTTCTTTAAGCATGAAACATGAAAATTTGGGTGCATTCGGGAAGACGCAGGAAGTTCCAATTTGTATGCCATAGTACCAATTTTTTGCAACACCTTGTACGAACCATAATAATTTGGTGATAATTTATTATCCTTCTTAGCTTGCTTGAGGTACATTTGTTTGTATGGTTGTAGTCATAGAAACAACCAGTCACCTACATCAAAGCTTCATTCACCACAGTGTTGAACTGCCTGTTGTTTCATTCTATTATGGACCAAAGTGAGCTTATCCTTGAAGAGTTGGAGAACTTTTTTTGATGCTTGATGTGATCTTCCACTCCTTGAACCTTAGAATTTTCTCTTAAATATGATGTGATGGGAAGTGGATGATATCCATAAAGTGCCATAGATAGGGTTACTTTTACTGCAGTATGGAAGGAAGTGTTATACCACCATTCAACCACAAGCAACCATTTGACCCATTGTGTTTGTTTACTAGATAGAAAGCAACAAAGATATCCTTCCAAACATTTATTCACTATCTCAATTTTCACATAAAATTGAGGATGATAAGATGAGCTATGAGCTAACTGAGTACCTAGATAAGAAAATAATTATGTCCAAAAATTTCTAGTGAAAATAGGATATCTATTGCTTATAATAATCTTTGGGTTTCCATGTATCTTTTGAATTTTTTACATAAATACAGTAGAAACTATACTAGATTTAAATGGATGAGATAATGCACAAAAGTGTGCATACTTGGTAATCCTATCAACTACCACAATGATGAAACTCTTTCCTTCAGACTTCGGTAAGCTTGTGATAAAATCCATTGAAACCTCCTCCCAACGTTGACTTGCAATGGATAAAGCTTGTAAAAGATCCAAGTTCTTAACTATATTGACTTTATTTTGTTGGCAAACCAAACATTTTTCTAGAAAATTTTGAATATCAGATTTAAGGCCATCCCAAGAAAATTCCTTCCTAGCCCTAGGGTAAGTTTTTAAAAATCCCAAATTCTGTCCTAAGGGAGAGGTATATAATTATAGAAGAATATTTTGTTTCAGTTGAGAATTCGTATAGAGGTATAAGCGATCTTTGTACCATAACGAATCATTTTTGCAGCTAAATGTATGAGATGTAATGGGATCTTGCTGCAACTTTGAGTGCCCATACTTCTTTGTCATTATTCCATTCATCCCTTACTTCATTTATCCAATTTGGTTGGATAATCAAAATGGCACAAAGCAATGCTTCCACATCTGCATCCTTTCTTGAGAGTGAATCTGTAACAACATTTTTCTTGCCTTTTTTTAGATGATTTCGAAGTCATAACATGATATCTTTGTGAGCCATTTTTTCTGCTCTTTTGAAGATAATATTTTTTCTAAAAAGTATTTAAGGCTATCACAATATTTTCTTACCTTAAAGTGTCTTCCCATTACGTAAGTTCACCATTTCTTAAGTACATGTAGTATTGCCAACATTTCCTTTTCATAAATATTTTGTCTAAATACTTCCCTTTGATTGGATGAATTTTGGAAGGAAATGGGTCTTTATTCTTGCATTAAAACAACACCAATTCCATTCCTTGGGGCATCACATTACACAATAAAGGCTTTTTTGAAGTCTGGCTTAGCTAAGACCAGTGCTTGTCACATTGCCTCTTTAACATGTTCAAAGGCCTTTGGTGCTTCTCGAGTCCAAGAAAATTCGTCTTTCTTCAGTAATGTTGTTAGAGGTCTTGCTATTCTCCCATAATTGTTAACAAAATTTTGATAATACCCTGTCAACCTAACAAATCCTCGCAGATGCTTTATGGATGTGGGTATTTTCCATTCCTTAATGGCTTTAATTTTCCTAGCATCTGCCTTAACATGTTCATGAGATAAAATATGACCCAAATATTGCACCTCTTGTACTCCAAAGAAACATTTGGAGGTTTTTTCATATAATTGTTTCTCCTCCAATAGTTTGAGCACTCTTTCAACATGTTGAACATGATCCTTCCAAGACTTGTTGTAGATTAGTATATCATGAAAAAATACTAACACAAATTTTCTAAGAAAGGGTTTGAAAATGGAATTCATCTAACCTTGAAATATATATGGTGCATTGGCAAGGCCAAAAGGCATGACAAAAAATTCATAATGACCCTCATGAGTTCTAAATGATAATTTTAGAATGTCTTCAGTCTTCATTCTGATTTGATGATATTCTGAATGAAGGTCCAACTTGGTGAAGTAAATTGCTCCACGCAATTCATTGCATGATTGATCAATGATAGGAATGGGAAATTTTTCTTTAATAGTGAGCTTGTTGATCTCCCTATAATCCGGGCACATGTGCCATGATCCATCCTTCTTGTGCACCAATACTATTGGAGCAGAGAAATAACTTTGACTAGGTTGAATTATACCAACCTCTAGAATTTATGTAACCATATGTTCAATTTCACTTCTTTGGGCATTGGGATATCTATAAGGCATAATGTGTGGAGGAACACTTCCTAGAATAAAATGAATAGCATGATCATGAACATGAAATTTGGGAGGCCTTTCAAAGTCTCAAATACCTTGGAATGATTGTCCAAAACTTTTTGGAGATCTAGAGAAATAGATGATTTCGATGTGGGAACCTCTTGTGAACATAATTGTGTAATTACACCTCATCGTTATTTCTTTAGAATCTTTTTCATGTTGTTAGAGCTAATTATCTTTCCTCATTTCCATGTGATACCCCTTAATTCAACTTCCTTTCCTTCCCAAAAAAAATTCAAGAAAATTTCTTGAAAATTAAAAGCTATCGTACCCAAATATTGTAGCCATTGGAATACTAGTACAACATTAGCACCTTCCATTGGAATGGAAAGCATTGAAATATTCAACACACATTCTCCCATGGATAGCTTGATATTATGGAAATTTCTAGAGTAATTTATGGTTCGTCCATTTGCAACCATCACTTGAAACTCTAATGCTAGATATAGGAAGAAATTCAATTCCTTAGATATCTTACAATGAATAAAATTATGGGTCCTGCCCGAATCAATCAACATTATTATCTTTTTCTTCTTCATATGTCCTTCTTTCTTGATAGTTTGAGGAGTGGTAATTCTGGCTAATGCATTACAATATATGGTCATATTCATCTCTTCTTTCTCTAGGGTTTGTTGTTGGTGTGTATCCTGTTCTTTTGATGTTTCTTGTTCCTTTTATTCCTTCTCTTCACAATCTATCTAAAATAATTTCTTCTCGGCACACTTATGACCATAAGTTTATCTTCTATCACAAATGTAATAAAGCCCTTTTTATCTTTTTTCTTCTAATTGTTGTGGTTTCAACCTTGTAGGTTATGGAAGGCTAGGGGAAACAAAACTTCCATCTTTATTGTTATGATTGGTAGGCTTCCTTGTTGCCATAATCTTGATTTCATTTTTTCTTTCTAGGTTGAATGCTTGCTCCAATGAATCAGGTTCCCAAAGACAAACCTCATGTTGGATGTTATCCTTTAAAGTCCTATGAACACATCAATCCTATGCTCCTCTAGAATATACTGTACCCTCATATTCAATTTTTGGAAGTCCTCAATGTGCTCCACCATTGAACCCTTTTGTTTGAGATTTATCAATTGTCTAAAATAATTGTTGCTTTTTGTATCGTCATAATTTTATATCATTTATGTTGTAAAAATTCCCGAAGTGACAATTTTTTTATGAGAGAAAAGCCATTGATACCATATAAAATGATTGGGTTCCAAGTATAAAGTTGCAATGCGTACCTTTTGTGTGTTTTGCACATTATGGAGATTGAAATATTGCTCCATCTGTAGTATCCATGTTACAAGATCCTTCCAATCAAACTTCCTCATATTGATCTTTGGAACATGGTGGGTCTTCAATCCAACATTAGATTCTATGAAATAATTACTAGCATTTCTTTTGTTCTCATCATGTGTTTCCTTTACTACCCTTTCACCATTAGTAAGCATTTCTTGTAGCTACTTTGTCAAATCTATCTTCAAATCTTCCATGCTGCCTTTAAGTTATGCTTTTGTACCATCCATATTAGCTTCCATGCAATTGATATTAGCTTCAATTCCATTATTTAAACCATCCATCTTAGTTTTAGTTACTTTTTGTGAGAGAAAAATTTGTTGCACAGGGTCTCGTAATTTTGATATATCATGTTGCATTTCTTCCTCTTCTTCATGTGTCATAGTAGAGATTTCAAGTTTCTTAATAGGTGGTTCCACTTTCTTTCTTTGGGTCATCAATGAATGATAATTGTGTTTCAAAATTCCCTTTGAACCACTTCAAACTACTTTCTGAAACAAAACTTATGGAAATTAAAAAAAAAAACTACACAACGTTTTTTTCGCTTTGTATGAGCTCAATCGTGAAATGACTGTAACTCTATAATTTCAAATCCCCAAGTTTTGAAATTTTGGACCATGATATCCCTCTGAGTCGTATTTTCAACTCCACAAGTTGGATCATGATTTATTCCTCCATGAAAGGGTTATATTAAATATCCTGTGATTACCTAATTATAGAATTGTTTAGTAGAGTGAACTTGTACGACGTGTTAGGTGTCATTGTTTCGACCTTCGGCTCTGAACACGATACCCAATAAACTACATTTTTTCCTATTTTTGTCAAGTTTTATGAAATTTGAATCTAATGCTAAGAGAGAATGTTCTAACAATCTCCCAAGATGACCTATTTTACATCGAATTCAAGAGCCTCTGAAAACCCTAACTTCCCTAGTTCATATCTCCAAAAATATAGTGAGACAAGATCTGTAATTCGGTTGCGAAGTTCATCATGGTTTCTAATCAAATGTGTTTTAGTTCCATAATTTGAAGCTTCATAGAATACATTTTATAGCGAAAATTTTGTGATGACCTGTTTGAAGCATCGAAACCCTAAAATCCAAAGCTTTGATACCAATTGTTATACAACCAGCTCACAAAATAGAAGAAATAGATATATGAACGACTTCAAAAGTAGCCTCTTCAAGGGGGAAACCTCCTTTACATTACAAAAGTAATTCTTGGATGATACAAATGACAATACCTCCTTTCTATATATAGAAGTCTAAGGGGTCACAATATAATTAGAGCTGACATAACAATAATAACTTAAGAGCACAACAATAACAATAGTGGGCTTCTATGGGGCACAATAATAACAATACAGGGATAACATGGGCACAACAATAACTATGAGGGGCTAAAATGACAATAATAATAAGGGAATACACTAGTATTATATGAACCTAATGACTCGTAATATGGAACGAGGGTGATTGGCTGAAGAGAGATTTAGCTTAACCAATCTATGGTCGGGTGGAATGTGGTAGTCCCATACATGGTTGGAATTTGCATCCACTAGTAAGAGGTTGTTTCATTGACATATTATGTGTAAATTTACTAGTTTATATGTGGATTCTATGGTTGATGCATCCTTGATATTATGTTATTATTATACTAGTTATAAGCATGTATTATGACAATGATGATGTATGGATCTACTTATGTTTTGATTTGTAAATGAATGAAAAATGTATGTATGACCTAATATATGATAATGCAGCTAATGATATAAGGAACAATTCTTCTTAGGGATTCTCATATAAGTATGAGACCCTATGCTCAAATTTGTTGTTAAACCTATAGATTACATATTTGTGACATGTTTGATGAAATTCCTGTAATGGCTAGTAGGTGTCCAGTCTATACCTTGTCAATTTTTTGGAAACTTCATCATTCTTCTGTTGTATAAATTCATTTATGAACATATCATTGAGTTTTAGGTCCTGATGTGGGGTCTAGGCCTTAAAAACTGGCAAAAATCTCATAGGCACAAATCTGAGGAGAAAAGTCCCTAGACGCATGCATGCCTTGTTGTGCGAGTGTCTTCAGCCTCTCAAACACATCCTTTTCCATATCAAGGGAGTATAGAGGGGTTTGATGCACTAAAATTTTAGTTTCTCTTTGGGGTTAGTTACCTTAGTGGTTGGGATGGATCCTAGTAGTTCTGTTGCTGACGTGGAAGGCCTGTGTGGTGTGTTTCCATCGATTCAACTTCCTTAAGGTGACTTAGGAGGTTGAATTCCATTATATTCGCCTCTCGTCAAATATTTACCCCGGTTGGTTGGTTACATTAGTAGGTGTGGGATGAGGGTCTTAGAGAGAAACCATGCAATAAACCAATATTCATTCAAATTTTCAAGTGAGAGTCATCGACAAATTGGACTTCGAAAGGGAAGCTAGTCAAGAGGATGCCACAAAGAATACAGGAATATATACAAACTTGAGGGACCAAAGGATCCCTTCTGCAAACATGTGCCACCCCTTTCACAATCTGAATTATGGCAGGACACCCCTTCAAATTTATAATATGTTGAAAATTGTAACTAAGTTCAGTCTTCATAATTACATGTAATTGTGATTTCATGTAGAGAGAAGTAAAGAAGAAAAATAAAATATTATAATGCCTACAACATGGGTTTCATGAGCAAGAGATTTTATTCTAGAGTCAAGGCCCCCATTAAGAGCCTTTAGGAATTTTTTCATCAAGTGATAAAAGAATAAAATATTCATTGTTATGTAAATAAGTCATGTTACACATTGTAAAGATCCACACTTGTCTATGTAAAGTAATCCTCCAAGAGCTTTTCACTAGCCCTCTCCAAGTCGGCCTACAATGAATGAAGAATCTAGAAGATGAAGTTGGCTTCCCTCCAAGGGATCATGTCAGCCTAAGGGTCATGAATAACCTTCTATATATACCCATACTTGGCCTCATTTGAAAGGCATTAATTCAGGCAAGCAAGTTCAGCAAGAAGTATGAGATAACCTCTAGAAGGAAGAAGAAAAAATATTATCAGTTTCCATTTTGGTTTACTTTGTCCTCCCATGTGCGAAGAAAGTAGAGTCGAAGGTATCAAAAAGAAGTCGAAGTAATTGTTGTCTATTGTATGGGTATAAGCCTCTCTAGAAGGATCCAAAGAAGAATATATTAGGGTTTCAGCACTAGCGCTACTAGCCTACAGGAGAAGGGCAAGGACCAGGGTAGCCGAAATCAAGAGCAAGAAGAAGAAGTCGAGGACCAGAAGATCAAGGAAGTCGAGAAGGGAAGGAAGTCGAGAGATAGAAGAAGAGTAATTCGAGACTCTAGAAGGAAGCCAAGAAAGGGAAGAGGTAAAGCATTAAAGAGGCTAGTGACAAGGGTCTTGGGATCCCACTAAAGTCAAGGGTCCTTTTCATGGTATTGCTATTTGTCGATTGAAGATATAGAAGAAGAATCTATGATTGGGTTTTTCTCTCAAAGAATGAGAGGTTTTGGCCCTAGTTGAGAAGCTCACATATTGTGTCTCTTGTCTTCTATTGTTTATTTGGTAATTGTCTTGATGAAAGGAGCACATTAATAATATAATGAAGAGAATATCAGAATTCAAGAGGTAAAAGTATATCACAAGCAATTATAAATATAAAAATATCCTAATCCTTAATGCCCTAGATTTATCAACACAATAGTCATTAGCGAGGCATGTCTTTGGCTTAAGGCGCCATTTTGAAACAAACACCTTGAGCTGTCATCGTGATAATAAAATTTTGATACCCATCAATTGTTGTATGAGAACCATTGCCCACATTCCTCTGATAAATGCACTCGAGCATCGATGGAAGGTTTCACATGGGATTGTTGTTGCATGCCCTACCCTGCAACTCACTTTCTTGTCATTCGCATGGAGAATCTTGGGGGAGGCCAAACATGGGCCTCAACATCCTTGGGTTATCCAACCCCAACGGAGTGAGATAAATGGTTTTCATTTGATGGAATATTTTTTAATTGCTTGATCTCCAATGAGGTATCCCTAATTTCTTTTAAATCCAAATTTGTTTATTCTAGGCAAGATTCTAGTTAAGGTGGATCTTCCTTGGAAACTAGTAGATGTTGTTCCTTGGAATCAACCCACTAGGTTGGATTATTTTGTTGCTTCTTAGCTTTCTTTGGCCCATTTGGAAAGTTTTCTCCTAGGAACCATGTTTCAAAGGATGGTCTTATACAATGAAGAAAGCATGTTCATAATCTAATTTTTGAGTCGAGGGGTAGTTCTCACATTGCAATTTTTTATTTTTTATTTTTGTTTCGAAATATTTATTGAGGTTAATATCAACGTATATGGGAGCATATGTAGTGATGCTCTTTCTCTTTTTCTTCTATACTTTTATGATAATACGTTGCAAGAGTTTTTCTAATCGGTCAAAGGGAGCAACAACCCCACAAATTCAAATGTAACTTAGAAATCAACTAAATGAGGTTAGAGGGAGTTGAAATCATAAACAAGCCCACTTTAATGGTAGAATATCTTGTGAAAAGAAACATGTTCCACCATGAGGATAACAATTGTAGGAGCTTCCCTAAAGAGGAGATGAGAAGAATGAAGAATATTCATCACAAATCACTAAAAGAAGCTTTATCCCTATTACCAGTAAGAGGAAGAGAACTGGATCTGCATTACTTAGTTATATTAGCAAGCATGGAACAAGATATGTGCAAATTTTCTCCCCTCCACTTCCTAAAATCAGCAAAACAACTTCTGAATGAGCACTCCCCTACCTAAAGGATGAGGGTATTTGAGGAAACAAATATAGTCACCCTCATGCTTGGAACGTGGATATAATACCAAAATGATAAAAGTATACCATAATGAAAGTTATACCAATACGATGGTACAAAGAACTCGAATAATAAAAACCTCAAAACTATATTTTATTAAAGGTCCAAAATCTTTCTCCCTAATCTAACAATTCAATTACATTTCAAGAGAAAATTCTCAAACAAATTAAGAGAAATCCTCTTAATTTTTTGAATCTTTTTTATTAATGACAATTTTCTAACTTTTACATAGTTTCAATATTTTTTTAGAAATAAAGAAAATTTAGACTTTTCCAAAAAATCTTAGATTTAGAAAGATTTAGAAATTAAGTATAATTTCTATAAAAATGTTCCTGTATCATAACATAACCACATAACCACTGGAAAGGAAAAACTTCCAATCAAATTTTTAATATTTCCTACAAAATATATTTAATTAATTTAATTAGCTAATATATATTTTAAAATAATTGTGATTACAATAAATAAAAATTAATTTAAATTTTATTAAGATAAATTTTATTCACATCGAAAAGTTATAAGAATCCAAAATCTGAGTTATTAAATCTATACTAAATATCTCACAAAATTTCAAAGTTCTAAATTAATATATTTGAAAAATATAAGTTAATGATTTCAAAAAGTAATATTTTTACAAAAATTGAATAACGAAATTCAGAACTAGGAAACGAGAACAATTAGGGGACTTCTCCTCCATGTTGTTAACCATATTAAGGACATGTAATGAGAAGGTGAGACCAAATTTCCTGGAGCCCATGTCACGGTTACCGCAAAATTCAAGTATCGTCATATTGAAGTTTTGAACACCTACGATAAACATGAACATCGGGAGACACAGAAGAGTATGTGACGCAGGTCGCGACACTCGTTACATTTTATAATGTTTATTATGATCTTCGGAAGATCTAACGTGACGTGAAAACAATGCTATATGTACCTAGAATGATATTTTTCTTCGGCAGATCTAACCTAAGGTGAAAACACTGCACTTTTTAATTTGATTGTTATATTGGTAATAGATTTTAAATGTCCATTGACTTTCCAAGTACGTCTCTATATCTAAGAATCCCAACTCATATCGAATCTATACTTTACGTGTGATGGAAAATATATCAATTTATATTTCCTTTAAAAATTTGATTTACCAGCGAAGAAGCCCACATCCAACCTATATTATAAGTGTTATGGAAGATAAATAACTGAATATTTCATGGGCAATTTCTAGCTATATGTAAACAGGTTATTTTTGAGAAAATAGATTGTCTGAGATTTTTGAGAACAAATTGTGAAAACTTTTGAAACCTCCTTAACATTGGAAGTTTGAAAAAAAAATTATGCAATTCGTCGCCAAAAATTCAATCAATAAATAAAAGAAAATCGAGCAATATCAATTTTTTTAACTGGACAATAAACTTTGGAATCAAACTCGTGAAATTTCAAAACCTGTTTTTGCTTCTTTGTTTTATTCCTTGTTTTGCGTCATTGTATGCAAGTGGAGCGATTTACATTTTTTAAGAAGTCAATCTCAATCTCTGCTGAGGTAGTCTATATTGTTGCTTTCACAGAGGAGGCTCCTTTTAATATGTGATCCATGTGATAAACGTCGTACTCTTTGTTTATTGTACGTTTTGTCTCTTTAGCCCTTTCAAAAGAATCAATGTTTGAAAACCGATATATTGCATTTTCTGCAGCTGGAAGGCTCTACATTTTAAAACAAGTCAATCTCAATCTTTGCAAAGGTGGCTTATATGGTTGGAGGCTCCTTTTTATATGTGAAGAATCCTATAAATATCACGCCTGGTATGTGCACGCCTTATCTCCTTTGACAAACTGCATTATCATGACAATAGAGGCAGCCTATTGATGTCAAATTTTTTTTGTTTTTTAGATGGAATTTGTTAATATTATTTTTGTTTAGATTCCAATGTTATTGTAATTTAAATTAAATAGTATTTTAAGTGTAAAAATTGATTTGATTATTTAGAAAATCTGCGAGAAATTCAATGTACTCAACCACATAAAATTAAGATTTTCTCAATTTTCAAATTTGTAATAAATTGACTAAAAAATCTACTTAATTACATTTCAGGAAAATTGAGTAAAAATTCTATCCCAATAATACAAAAGCACTATTGCTTCTTAAATACTCAACGGTTTAAAATTAATTTTTTTTTCAGTTTTAATCAAATTTTTAACCGAATTAAAAAAAAAAAAATTACTTCAGTCAGTTTTTGTTGATTAAAACCCCTTTTCCAAATTTTGTTGATTAAAACCTCTTTTCCAGGCCAACAAAAAAATTATTGTTTTCGTAAGCACTCAATCATTCCGAAATCAATCATACTCTTCTTTAAATAGTAATCGTAACTTGTTTCATAGAAAAAGGTGGTTTCCTCTTATTTGTAGGGCAAAAACTTTAAACAATGAGTATGTTGCCCATTATTGACCCGTTGTTTATCATTTTTAAAAAGGACCGCAGGGAGCAAAAAAGCAGTGAGCTGGAAACTGCTTAACATATCAAGGAAAAAGGATTACCATATTGGATCCTCTTATATGAAGAGGAAATCACTTTAAAATATTTTCAACAGACTCTTCTGCAATGTAACGATAAAACTTGGGATTGAAAACAAAGCTTACAGAGAGTCTAATTTTAAATACCATTTTTATGATATTTGCTACTATGTTTTGATGCAATTCTTTTGCATCAAGTTTGGTTTGGAACAATATCTTCTAGAATAAGTGATAATCTGAAAGAAGGTCTAGAATCAATAAGTTTTTCATTTGTTTAAGAATTATTTTCACACACTAGAGTTCTTGGAGTGAAGTTTGTCCCCATATTTTGCCTTGATATATTCCAAAAAGACTTGTTTCCAGAGAAGTAGCTAACCAAACTATTTTTTATGGGCAACCCAAACAATTGAGTAAGATGTAAAAGAAACTATGGCCTAATTTCCCATTAAAATTTACTGAAATTAATATCCTAGACAAAGGGCACTGAATCAAAGAAGCTGAAGAGCTTGAGGAAATTTGGTTATTTACTTTACCCCATTATGACTATGATCCTCAAGATTTCATTGACAATCATTATAAAAACAATGAGTCATATTAAAAAAATTATTCATCATGAACCACCTTTTGATGTGTTTTTTATATGCATTGATTATATTAAGCAAGCCATCCAAAGAAGCAAACTCCTACACTATGAATAAATACGACAATGGCAAGAATTTTGAGAGGAACTGTACATAAATTTCCTAAAGGAAAAGGCTCTACACCTCAACATTTCATTTGAAAAGTTAAAGTCTACTGAATTTTTGCAATTTAATTTCAATAAACTCACTTCAGAACCTCTATTGTTTCTCATAAGGGAAAAATAGTAAAAATTGAAAAATTAGAACATTTTGTTGTTACAAGTAAAGAAAATTAATCCATATCAATATAAATTTTGAAAAAGGGATAGAAAGCTACATGAAGAGAAAAGAATCCAGAAAAATAAGAAACAACTAAATATGACATTATTGTCATTAATTTTCCTTAGAAAATATAGCAAGAGAAACCATAACCTTAAGAAGTCAAAGAAATGGAAGTACCCAAGGAGAAAAGGTATCTACTGAAACCAGTACCTAGGAAAATAAGAAAAAAGGGAATCATATAACAAATTAGATATTACATCTATCGTATTTCATCAGGCATTAGTAACACCCATCTACTAAGATTCTTTGGGAACCATTTTTGTTTACACCAATTTCTGAATTAGAACCAATTGTAGATATTATTCCTTCTTAGACAAATTATTATTTTAATAGTTAAACAAAATCATTTTTCCTAAGAACAAAGAATAGAAAACATGATACTCTAGAAACTATATATGGATTCAAGTGACAGTCTCAGGGAAAAAACTAAGGAAATTCGCAAGTTTTAGGAGCTTTTGTCAATTACAATCAATATTATTTGAATGAGCTTGTAGCATCATATGAGGATTGTTTACAGAAAATTAAAGATTTGGACGAAAAATTGAATAAAAATGAATTATTCAATGAAGAAAACTGGCAGTGAAATTCTGCTAATTTAATTCAAATATTGAGTGTAGAAAGAAAAATCTTGTAAAAGTTTTTTTAGAAACAATTGGAACAAGTCAATGGAAAACATGAACAAGAGATTCCTGAATTTAGAAAATTACAAGAAGATCAAACCCGTATGTGGAAGGAAGAAGAAAAAAACAATTATGTCATTATTTCCACACCTTTGCAACAAGAAATTGAATCTCTTAAATATAAAGTGAATGAGAATCAACATGAAACAAAGAGTCTCAACATTTTCAAAGATTAATGTTTACAAATTTTTCTAATTTTAAGGAAGAATCAATCAAACTTCTATAAAAAAAAGAGCATAAAATCTCAATGTTTTATCAAGAAATTAAAGATTTAAGTGAAAGAATTGATTCATTGGTATAAGAAGACAAATCAATTAAAGGAAAGTTTATGTCTATACTTAACTGGGAAAATGAATTTCAATCTAACGAAATTCCAAGAGTTTCTAAGAAAACCCAATGACTGATGTGTGCTTCACTAAATTGCAGGGAGAAAGAGAAAAAATAAATCAGGGCATGCATACAAATGATATATGAGACATTTTTATCAATTTGGGAAAAAAGATCCGAATTTATACAAGAATTTGGCCTATTAGGTAGAAATTCATTAAAGGAAGCAATTAGGGGAAACAACCCACAAAAGAAATAAAAAAATTTATAGTTTGGACACAACAAAGTTTCCAAAAATTTATGCAACTGCCTTTTGAGCAAGTAAGGCTTATTGCCAAATTTGAATTCAAATATGAGAAGAAGAAGAAAAAGGCACAATGACTAATTGCCAACTGCCAGATCAACATCAATCAGTTTCCTCCGATTAATTTCTCTACATTGTACGAATTATATTTATGATGGGCAGATTATATCGAAGTGCATGCACCTGACCTACTACTTAGTGTCAATTACGGAGACTCTGAATATGAGCAAAAGATGCCTCCTTGCATGCCAAATTTGAATTGAACATACAACATTTTAGAATTCATTGTTTACTTTCACAAGAACTGTTGATTTTAATGACCTATTTTATTCTATTATATTTGATTATTTATAGACCTTTATGCATTGGTGTAAAGGGTCTAGAATCACTAAAGATTGCACACTTGGATGTTTTTAATCAATTTTGAAATGTGAGCTTATTTGAATACCATTTTCAGTGCTCATCTGTAATTAATTGTGGCATTTATGTTAGTGCATAATTTTAATTACTTAATAAATGCCTCTGATTTTACTCTTTGACTTGTGTTGTTTGATTCTAAATGAATATTTGATAATTCTGTTTAAGATTTCTTATGAAAATTTTACAACTTACATCTTTTTATAATCATAAATTAAAAAATTGTAGATTTACTTATTTCTAGTTGATCATTGCAATACAATACTCAAATGTAGGCAAACTTGCTCTCCTCTATGACATAGAAATTTTTATTAATTTTATTTAAATTATGCATGTATAGATATTCCAGAAAATACTAAAACATTTAGCTGGATATTATCAAAATTTGAAGATTTGTAGTTTTTATGTAAATCTTCAGCGAAAACTTATACATTCAAACTTGTGGATTCAATTCCAATTAGGAATTTAAATTTCATGATATTATGCATGGTCCTATGCTCATTTAAACCCTTTAATGCAGGTATTTATTTTGATTAAATCATTTTTTAAATGGGCATTTGTAGTTGATATT
Source organism: Pinus tabuliformis (assembly GCA_031772625.1). Taxonomy (NCBI): domain Eukaryota; kingdom Viridiplantae; phylum Streptophyta; class Pinopsida; order Pinales; family Pinaceae; genus Pinus; species Pinus tabuliformis. Next base: position 1,486,932,165 of record CM062817.1, read on the forward strand.
TGTACGTGCATAATGTATACGACTTTGGAGCAAGTGTTTCATGAATATAATCTCAAGAAAATATCTTTTGTTCTGTATTTTGTATATATATATATATATGTTAACATCGAATAGTTCGCAAATTCATTGCATTACAAAATTTTTTTCCTCTATATGTCGATATCCATATGGCAGTAAAGAGTTTATAGTATAATCTTGTGAATCACTTATACATTTCTATTGTTCAATGTTTCTAGTATTCGAGTGTTGTTTTAAGCAATTGGTAGTAGTATTATCATTGCAAATGAAACAATTATAAAAAACTTGTACATTTTTTTTTCATATTAAACATATTGAAACAAGGTGGAAATGTACAAATAGAATCAAACAAACAGTCGTTAGATTCATTAATATTTTGTCCATAGATCTACAAACCTTTTTCAAGTAAGATTTGTTCAATTGACAATATGTCAAAGTGTCCAAGTGAGAATTGGTATGCACATTTGCATGAGCCAATTGCTTCAGTTATTGAAGCTAGAATATCTACTGTGCTATGTAATAGGAGTGGACCAAATTTTCCACATACAGAATTTTGATTATCTTACAATATATTATATGCGTGGCCATCAATGACAGAATTGAACTGTAGATCTTAGCTTAATTTTAGTTCTATATAAACAACGAGACCTTTGTTAGAGGTGTTATGTAGCCATAGCAAATGAAAAAAAATAAAATAATTGGAACTTTGATCGATCACACACTGACTTGTTCCAAGAGGATTTTTTCCACTTGTCAACAGTTCCTTATGTAAATTAGATGCAAGCATATCAATTATTGCAGTCATAATTGTGCCTTGATCCTTGTTCACATTCTTAATGGTTATAATATAGAAGACTCATCTATTTCTTGTTAAAATGTTTGTCACTGTATATGGCACATTAAATTTAGTATTCTTTTGAGAACTTTAGTATAATTTGCCTCAATAAGATAGATTCCACTAGTTTTCATTGCACTATTGTTTCTTGTTATGTATGTGTGTCATTATGTCCATGTAAACTGGTATGCCTATAATATTAAGAACAATGTGACATCAGATTCCATGTTGAATCTATGTTGCACACTGAGTGTGGCAAGAGCCCCAACAGAAGACTTATTATAGACAAAAGTAGCACAAGGAGTTGGAAAAATATTTGCACATTTTGTCAAAAACTTCTTTGTCAATTAGTATGTTCTTATATTAAATTTTCTAAAGTATTTAGCTCTTAGTACAACTACAACTACAGAACTTAGAGTTATCAGATTGTCGTTCTAACAAAATAGGTCTTTTCATAACATATGCTATTTCTCTATCTCGATGAGTGTTCATGAAATGATTCTTCTAGAAGCTGAATACAAAGACAAACACAAAAAAATGTGCATTGCTTGTCCACTTGAAATTTGTTGTATATTAAGCAATGTGTTTCCAAGTTTGTCAATAACTTCAATTTTAATTAAGCAACGTCTTTCGATAGAAATCACATAAGAGAATTTTTTGGCCGATGCGTTTCGAACCAACAAATGTGGTTCATCATCAGGACCAATGATGAACCACACTTGTTGGTTCAAAATGCGTCGTCAAAAAAATGCTCTTATGTGATTTCTACCGAAAGACTTTGCTTAATTCATTATGGATCATAGAAGCTTGAAAAAAAAAACCAAAAAAAAACTTCAATTTTGTTGTCTCAACAAGACATACGATTTTTTGCCGAATTTGTTTAAATGCAATTGTAATGGAGCAATCCATTTTTGTCATATAAGAGCTGCAATATGTTGCTGCACGATAGGGATCTAAAATAGATTGAGAATTTGTGTTTGCTTGCTACACTATGTTCTTGTATTCAATTGTTTCAAGTGTTTTTCTCTTAATACAATTGTAACTAGATGTGAATGTATTTATATATATAAATGTAAACACAAACATACAGGGAATACAATTTTTTAGAATTAGTTACTGAAATCCTAGAAATACTTTATAGTTTCATATAGCTTATAGACTTATGATATTAATAACTGAGCTGAGAGTCAAGAAAATAATTTCCAGTGTGCACAGAGTAAACTCTTTTCACAACTTGTTGGATAGAGGAGAATTCTATGTTCCATATTTATTTGTTCTATAAATGTTTTGTATCAAACCTATAATCTAAATATTCACAGAATAATTTTCATTTCTGTTGTCATGTTTACAACAAGTTTTTTTTCCTTTTGTGTCATGAAATCAGTATAAAAAAGGACCTAAACAAATATTTCTATTTCTGAAGAGCTAAGTGATATGTTGGATTCAAAAATTAAAAAATAAAAATGCAAGCTCCTCACTACCCGACCTTCCGACCAGGCGACTAGGAACTTGAGCTGACCATGTTTTTTTTTATAAATAATCTGGCCAACCTACAAACCTCGATATTTCCGAACTGTAAACATACATGACCTAATGAATTCACCTGACAATGGTCTACTCCAGGTCATGATAGAATAAACAAATCATAAAAAAAAATTGTCGGCCTCCTCATTGTAAATTCAGCTCAGAAAAAAAAAAAACCCATGACAATCCCAAAATAATCATGTACTTTTCGTCCTTTCAGAGTCAGTTACTAAAATTATAGTCTCCTTTATTTGTTTGTTCTGCAAATTTTTCTTTTTTTCATCATAAAATGCATTAAAACAAAAGCCTTAAACAATTTTTTTTTTGAAAATCAAGTCGGAAATCAGATCCAAAAACATTTTCTAAAAATGAAATAGGAACTTCCATCTGCCCAAACTTCTGACTGTCCGACTACTGACATCGAGTGACTACGATTTTTTTTGTAAATAATCAGCCTAACCTCCGACTTCGACATTGCTGACTGTCAAACTATCCAACCTCCCAACTTAAGAAATGTTCGAATGTGAAAGTACTAACCTAATGAAACCACCCAACTATCAAATGTCCCAACCTTTCGACCACCTAACTTTGAACACCGAGTGATTGCAATTTTTATAAGTAATTAGCCCAAACTCCCAACCTCAAAATTGCTCGATTGTCAAACTACCCAACCTCCAAACCTCAACATTGCCCATCTATCAAACTACCAGACTTCCTGACCTCAGCATTTCCTATCTATCAAACTCCCCAGCCTAATGAAACTACCCGACTATGGTATAGTCAATCTCACGATAGAATAATTGTCATAAAAAAAACCGACTGTATGACCTTCCGATTGTACAATCAACCCAATATTAAGTTGAACAACAAATCCAGAAATATTTTGAAAAGAATGTAACATTCTGATTACCTGACCTTCCAACCATGCAACTACAAACTTGGAGTGACTATAAACGAATATGGAGCAACCTCCCAAGCTTGTACTAAATGGATTTTGACACTACTTTTCTTATGCTATTATTCAACCATTACTCCATCCTTCGAACTCTCTATTACCCATCTCATTTCTTGAAACATGCAGATAATCCATGTGTAATGTCGAATCGTAGAATAGGAGAATCATGTTTCCCCAATCGCAAGTTTTGTCGCTCATGATCATAACTGCAACAAGATAAGCCTTATCCAATTATTTCTATAAATTCAACATTTTTTCCCTTTAATTAACACTGAACATCCTTTCTTATTTTTCAAGAATGGATGTGTCATGGCCCTTTGGCTCTGCACCATTGACAGTCTTTATTTAACATTTCTCCACTTCCCTCAAATACCAGGTATGTTACTGCATGAACTACATTAAGCTAATCCTCTTGATTGTGGGTTGCTCTTAGGAATTCATTCCACCTATAGATCTAAATGAGCACCTTGCCACTCTGTCAAAGTCATACCAAGACTTTTCACAGTGTTACCCCTTCTGACCTTGGGTGATAGGTACATTGAGGAATGATTATCCCATGGTGCTTCTTTTCCTTTGAGTATTGAATTCCTCGCATGGTGGCATAGGCACTCATGTAGTTCTTATCTGAAAAAATATTGGAGGCACCTTACGTTTGGCTTCCACCTCACCTGCCACACACCAAGTATTCTTGAAATCTCACAAACTCTCTCAGTAGCTCCTCGACACCGCTCATGAGTAGTCGGGGCATTTGGCTATTGACAGGGACTTGTGATCCTCATTTCCAATCTCCCTATGGCAGAAATAGAGGCTCGTGAACAATAAAGGCTAAAGCCTGTAGAAGCACTACAACAAGACATCATTGGCGCGAGTACATTCCTTCTATCTTTCACATACTATTTTCCTATGACGATAGTATTTTGTAAAAAAATATCTTAATGTACACATTGATCATATCTATGAAACAAATCATCTCCGGTATAGATTTGTACAGTAATACATAGAGTCTCAGAACCCAATTGTTCTAACTGATGTTTTTTTTTTATTTAAATAGATCATTGAGGTATTTAACTTCAATTATTGAATTATTTATCAGATCATTAAGCATTTAGGAAAAAATTTTATGTGAATCTTCTTTAGTCTAAACTTTAGACACTCTGTAATTACTATTGTTTACTATATTAACTTATTCACTTTTTCATAGAATCATAGGACACATGTGCCCCTGAATAATCATAACCACAATGAATATGCAAATTAGGAAAATATCAGTTCACAGATGAATCACATATATATTTAAAACAACAAATATTTCACTTCTTATTTATCCATATATATTACAATGACAATGCAACATAACCCATTAATTGGAAATTGTAAACATGCAATATTTATATTTTTTGTCTATAGTAAAATTGAATTTGGCACTGTATCCACATCATCTCTTCCAAATGCCTTTATTCCTTCCAAAGCAAGTTTTGTGTCCCTCCCTTACTACTACATCCTTTCTCTTGCAATCAATCCATAAATTTTGTTGCCTTTTGTTCCTTGTATTTTTTCAAACAAGCATGGGCCTGAATATTTTCCTAAGATAATTTAAATTCACGAACCATCCTCTTTACTCCATGGATTACTAAGACTTTAATTCCTATCATGAAGTTTAGTTTTCTTCTTTTCACAGTAAACTATATCATCTCTACCAAGAATTCTCCATTCCTAGCTCTACAATCTATGTCCTAAGACTCACACACCTCTTTTTCTGTTATTCCAAATAAATCTACCTAGCAGACACTACTCAATTGATTAAGCTTAATTCAAAACACAAGATTTATATGATTTTCCAATGCTATGCAAAAATATCACATCATCAAGATCATTAAATAGGAAAACACATAAGTGGACACTCATATGCCCTAGTAACCCCAAATGGAAAAACCAGTGAACCTTGTTTTATTTAATGTTTTGTAACTGATTTCACCCCTCACTCAATGGCTACAAGGGAGTTCATCCCTTGTCCATTGTTAGAATATACAAGTGAAAATAATCCTTAATTCAAACATAATTAAGTAGAGATCAATACATTTAACATAATGTCATATTTCTCAAGACTTTTCCCTACATTTCTTGAGCATATTATCTTCATGGCATGATAAGTTATCTCTTGTAAACTATGTTTAAGGATCATTCACTCTGCATGATCTAATAGTCAAACATGTTTACTTCATTACATGTCACAGTGTTAGTTATCATGCATATTTTAGTTCTTGAAACAATATATATATTAGAAGCTATCAATTCTTTCTTCGCATAAATCATGATTCTTTCATGTAATTTCTATCATCAGAAACTCTAACGTCATGGTTAGGTAAATTAAGAAAACCCCAAGAATCGATCTCTACCATCTATCATTAATAATATTCCATCCGATATGAATCTTTTAATGTTGCATAATAACATTAAATTCATCTTTAATATTTTACTTTTACATGCAAAGCCAATTTCTTGCATATTCATAATAACATACATAAAGAGTATTTAGGCACCTCTCTTTCTAGAGGAGTCACATGCATTAATTAAAAGCACATAATTTCAAAAAACATATATATTTATCTATACATGTGCACAACTTGAAAATACATCTAATCATCGAAATGTCACATGCATAAAATAAAATGCATAAAGATTACCAAGGCATGCCAATATATCCATACTTCACATGCGTAATAAGAAAAGGGAATAGTGACATTTTACATGTGCTCACAAGAACAAGGTAATATTTTAAAAGACTCACCATGGCTATCACTATCTCTTTGTACAAGAATATGGAAATCCTTTCAAAGATAATCAACACAACTTCTATTATTTCTTCAAATAATAACACATTCTTTCTCAAAAGAGATACCTGTGCAAGTACCGATTTTTTTGAAAATAAAAATAACACAATAATTATTATCTTTATGCGCACAAACATATTATTTTCAAGAAAACTAACACAATAGCTATTATTTATCTCTCTCTCTCTCTCTCTCTCTCTCTCTCTCTCTCTCTCTCTCGCTATATATATATATATATTATTTTCATACATATTTCTTTTCAATAAATCTAACACAATAACTATTATTTTCTTGCATGCAAACACATATTTCCTTTTCAAGTAGTAGCATGGTTAATTTTTCAATCACCTATGTCTCTATGGTTTATAGGAGGTCAAAGCAAGTTCAATTTCTTTATTATTTCCATTTCATGTTAGCCACTTTATGTAGTTATATTCATCAAATACGTACCAAGAAAAAGGCATCGTCGCATACCTTAACATCCCAAAAATGTAGTGAAAGTGTGTCATGCATTTCTTAGCATTGTATTTCCTTAACATTCCTCCACTAATGTTCGCATTATTATTTGCAACACTATATCACTCTATGGCTGATGTGCTTGTGGAATAATATAACTTCTTCCCTGTCAATAGCCATGAAGTTTCAATTCTTCAATATCATGGGTTTCACATATGAACTGCCATCATTAACACTATCTTGTATTTCTCCATAAGAAAGTTGAAGTATCCACAATCCATATTCGAATAGCTAGGTAGAGTAACTTCTTTGTTCAATAAATAATTGAAAAAGAACTCCATAAAGCATATATAAAGATCAAAATTCCACAAAGCATGTTAGCTACCAAATGTACAGACAACCATACTATGCCATGGTAGGAGTAGAGAATAAATGATTTGGTTATTGAGCTTGATAAATTTGTGGTGCTAATGGCATCCCTTAGTAGTTACTCCCTTTGGATCAACGAAACACCAAGACTCACAGAAGCATTAAAATGATAAGTGCCAACCAAGGAATAATAAAATGAATGTTGTGGTTACTCCTACGGTCCCTGAAACCATACATAACCTAAATAATTATTGATGGCTAATATTCATTATATAAATTAATAATGTTTTCATATTTTCACATGTTCCATGGTAGGGATATTACATAGATAGGGAACACTGTGAGGGTTTCTTGACCTAGAGAATAAGGAAACAGACAGATACAAGTTTTAAGAAGTTGTAGATAAAACATCGGATAGACAACAGATCTTACAAATACAAAAAACTTACATAGTGGATTTCATACCAAGTTCAGAAAGGAAAGAGTCTCTTTGAGCCAAATAAAGCTCTCATATCAGCGTTAGACTCACTGCAATACAAAATAAATTATATTTAAACATAGCGTTCATTTTATTATATGATACACATATAAATACAATTTTCCTACCCTTGTTTTCATCTCTCCATTATTATCTTTAACTTCTCATAACTATTCAGCTTCTTTTGTGGCTTGTCACTTTCCATATAGGGTAATATTTCAAATTTACATAACCCCTAAGGAATATGTTTTCAAGATATGTAATTAGTCTACCAAATGAAATTTTAACTTCCTTTATCAAACTTAATAGATTTTTAGTAAATCTAGTATAAATTCATCTTAATCATGGACCTAGGAAGTGCTAGAGGGATCAAATGTCTTGAGGTGCAATCATCTTTTAAGTTACAAAACTTGAAAAAAGTTTGCACCTCAAACATTTTGGTTGCTTTATATATATATATATATATATATCATTCTTTAGATTGCATTTTTTAATGCATGGGTGAATATAATGTCTGAAAAATCTCAAAAAATGAATATTGTAGATTAGACTGTTTATTTACCTCTACATATATATTTTATTAAGAAAAAAAGTTAAATTATTATTATTATTATTAATTTTTAAATATCATAATAATAATAATAAAATATTGTGTTAAATAATAATTTATATGAATATATAATGGATATTCCAATAAGTTAACTAATATAGATATTAAACTCATATATATATACTACTTTTAATTATTTTATCTTTCTAAAGTGACATAAAACAATTTATTTATAGTTAAAAATGAGAGTGGATATTTTTATCTCATTTCCATATGAATAGATTATAATATTAACCATCAAGTTAATGTAATAACAATAATTTTATTGATATTTTATAATACTTTCAATTAAAACGTTACCAAAAAAATTTAATAGCCGACATTGCTTTTATATTTAGAATTTTTTTTATTTTTAAATTAAAATAAACACTTGCGAACTCTTTATTGAGCAAAATCACACTAAAAAGATGTGCCTCTTCACACAATGAAAAAATAAACTTTTAAAAATCTTATATTAGATTTAAAAATTATGAAAATTATTCATAGACTAATTGAGCTTCACATATCATTAGATTTAACATCTTATTCATTGTTTGCCTCGGTGGTGATGTCGCCACATGAGAGGAGTTGTCCTTCTTCCTCTGTATTGGTCAGTATCATCGACAAGGGCCCGAAAATCCTCCCCTTGCAGCTGTGCGCCTCGGTAGTGATGTCGCCACATGAGAGGAGTTGTCCTTCTTCCTCTGTATTGGTCACTATCATCGACAAAGGCCCGAAAAGCCTCCCCTTGCAGCCGTGCTCATTATTTCATCCTCCCTTTTCTATTATCAATGCCGAGAGTTAGGTTCCATTGTCATTCCACTACTGCGACCCTCCAAATGGAAGATTTGACATGGAGCCATGTGTGATAACTTCCAAGGTGAGTGTTAGTGCTTGTCAGTCATGTCAATCACCAATGATCAAATATGATCTTACAAAGTTTTGTTAGGGTCTGAAGCCAAATTTTTATCATTTCATTAGGTTTTCAAAATAAAAATTTGGTCACTCGTTAGGTGAGCTAGGCCATCACTAGTCATTTTACTTTCATGGTCAATGGACATCAGGATGGTCAAGTCATTCCTTGTTGTAAGAGTGTCATAGGCATCATAGTCATCATTCAGCCCATCCATCCATGTAGTGTGATCATTAGTGTTGGAAATAATATGAATAAGGGGGGTGAATCAATATTAGCAATTTAACAATATTTCATTTCCATGAACAGATTTATATACACTACTTCTGTTAATGAAAGTTGCATGTATAGCAACTGTGTTTAGAGCAATCATCGTATACCTTGCAAACTTATAATTTAGTTATTTGATCTTTAAGCCATGTATCAAAACCATATAACCAGTAATCAGGTGCAATAAACAGAACAGAAAATCACACACATGAACACAAGATATAAGGTGGAAACCCAATGTGGGTGAAAACCACCTGCTGTAATCGTCTCTGTCTTTCTTTAATAAGAAACTTCTTTTTACAAATTTTGTACTAGTGTAGCCTTATACCAGTATGCAGGCTTCTACTTGCCGAAGGCTACAACCTTCTCTTGTTCTCCAGCTTTTCCTAGAAGGGAGCTACAACCTCCTTAGCTCTTCTACTAGCTGATATGTTTACTAGTATGTAGGTGCTGACCTACAGAAGGCTACAACCTTCTCTTTTCTTCCACGAAACACGTTTCATAAATTTTCAGACTAGATCCATCAATAACATCAATCAAACATCAAATATATCTGCATCAACCAATCTCCTTTGTGCCAACCAAAACTAAATCAAACAATTACTTGTCTGAATGCTATAACCAGAATACAGTAACAGTAACCAGAACCCAATCCAGAACTCGGAACACTGCAACAACAAACAAAAGTAGCTAAAACATATTTTATGATACATACACTACTTCAATGTGTTGAACCTGCATTCATACACTGTTATCTAAAGGAATACCTACGTATACGCCATTTTGAAATGCCGAACCAGTGTGTATATGCACCTTTGCTATACTGAACCTGCGTATAGATCTGTAAAAGATGATTTAACCTTTACAACTATTCAGACATTAGTTATACCAAGATCATCGAATTTACAGATTACGACATGCACCAATTATAAAATATCAAAACCACACAAAGATACTTCTCTTCAAGCCTAAATATCTTGACTCATCAATAGAACTTATCCTTCTTCAAGCACTCAGGTCCCTCCTTGATTCAGATCTAGATATGCACCATAACCCAATGACCAGTATTCTAGATCTTGCTCTTCATTAGATATTCAATGGTTGAGTACACTTACCTAATGATCTCCTCCTCCTTTTATAGTATTAGGCCTTACTCAATACCATGGTCCAAAACCACTTTAGAATCAATACCTTGAACCAAATACCTGGGGTCAACACTTCAGACAAGATACCTTGGACCAATACCATGGGTCAAAATACCATGGACCAAAACCAAGTTTTCCAATATGTACGTGCTTTTCCTTGCATGAAAGTGTGTGTATACGCATACGTGCCTTTTGGTCTACGAAGCCATGTGTATACACAGATTGGTCAAGGGGAACCTGCGTATACATCTTTTTCCTTCATTATGTGATCCTAAACTGTGATTGTCATCCGAGTGAGTTGCTATCAAGGAAAACACCTATGTTGTAGCGCCAAACCTGTGTCACAATGCCAACAATGTCCCCCTTTGGACTTGATGGCAACCCCAAGTCATTCTCCCCCTTTTTCATCAAAGGCAAAGGGTTATGCTCCCCCTGAGTACATGTTGAATTCTCTGATATGTTGAAGTGTGTTGTTCATGCTCCCCCTGATCGTAAGCAAGGTCTGAAAAAGATGTTCTACAAGAAGAACATGACTCTATACATCATAAATGACCTTCCTATCACCAAAGACTCATACATACATTCATCTCCCAACCAAGTGGGGATATACCAAAAGTTTATACATGATAAAACAAGAAAATTACATCATCCATCCCAGACATAGTGGGGAAACAAAATGGGTTGTTACATGACCTTGATAATAAAATATATACATGACATAGAGAGAAAATATCTAAAACAAGATAGTTATCAACAATTATCATCAGTAGCATTCGTCACACACCATCAGCAACCATGATCTCCCTCTACACCTGTTCCACCTAAATGAAAAACAATTGTGAAATTGTACTAAGATCTTCGAAAATAATGCTAACAATGCACTATTAGAAGTAAATGCTCCCCCTGAACCTGTGCCAGATGATCACTGTCAAACCTATATCAGCCTCTTTTCATCCTAAGTCTGGCCCACTGATATTCTTCAAACCAACATATATGTGGTTGTATCCATAGAAATCGGCGTATGTACACAGATACACTTCATGAAACTCTCGTAAAACCATTGTTCTCTGAAGCAGATAAGTGTCAACAGTAAGATGATGCATCAACTACTCCAAGCTTCTGTCTGAGGTATTCAAATGTCTCTCTGGGCAATGGTCTTATGAATATATCAGCAACCTGTTCCTTGGAGGGAACATACTCCAATTTGACCTTTTGTTCAAGCACTTGTTCGCGGAGAAAATGATATTTGATAGGTATGTGCTTGGTCTTGGAATGCATGACTGGATTCTTTGAAATACTGATTGCACTTGTATTATCACATAGAATGGAGATGGGTGGAGTACATGTGATCTAAATGTCTTGCAATGTTTGTATCATCCAAAGGCATTGTGTGCAACAAGATGCAACAACCACATATTCTGCTTCAGTTGTAGATAAAGCAATTGAACTTTATTTTTTGTTGAACCAAGACACTAATCTGGAGCCTGTATAGAATGCACCACCACTATTTCTTTTTTCTATCATCCACCCTTCCTACCCAATCTGCATCTGTATATGCATGAAGTGTAAGATCTGTATCTCTAGGATACCATAAACCAAATTTTTGTGTTCCTTGAAGATATTTGAAAATCCTTCTGACTGCCTAAAGGTGTGCTTCTTTTGGATTTTCTTGGAATCTTCCAATAGTTACCACTGCGTGCATGATGTCTGGTCGGGTACCTGTTAGATAATGCAGACTACCAATCATGGATCTGTAGGTTGGTTGATGTACTGCTGCTGATTCATCATTTGCGTTGAGGTTGCATCCTGTTACCATAGGGGTACATACTGGCTTAGAATCTTCCATGCCATATTTGTTCAATATCTGCTTGAGGTACTTGGTTTGTGATAGAAAAATACCATCTTCATTTTGTTGAACTTGTAAACCAAGAAAATATGTGAGCCCACCAAATAGGGACATTTCAAATTCTTTCTGCATTACCAAAGCAATGTTTTGACTCATGGCTTCTTCATTGCTACCAAAAATGATATCATCAACATACACAACAAATATTAACAATTTATCATTGTCAATTTTTATATATAGATTTATATCATTTGATCCTTTTGAAAAACCTTGTTGATGAAGGTATTTTTCAAGACGATAATACGAGGAACTTGGAGCTTGTTTTAGACCATAAAGAGCCGTTTTGAGTCTGAATACAAGTTTTGGATCATTTCCAAGGATGAATCCATGTGGTTTCTCAATATATACTTCTTCTTCTAGGTCTCCATTAAGAAAGACACATTTCACATCCATTTCATATACTTTGAACTTATGAAAGGTAGAAAGAGCAAGGAACATTCTTATGGCTTCAAGTCTAGCAATAAGTGCAAAAGTTTCTTCAAAGTCTATACTTTCTTGTTGAGCATTCCCTTTACAAACAAGTCTGGTCATGTTTCTAATAACTTCTCCATTTTCATTCAGCTTGTTTTTTAATATCCATTTGGTTCCTATGACATTCTTATCATTAGGTCTAGGAACCAATTCCCAGGTATTATTCTTTTCAATCTGCTCAAGTTCTTCATTCATGGCCATGACCCAACATTCATCTTCGCATGCTTCATTTACATTTTGCGGTTCGACGGAGGAAAGAAATGCTAGATAGCTTGAAGCTTCTGTAATAGTTATTATTGTCTACACACCTGCCTCTTTTTGTCCCAAAATTTGAGTCTTTGGATGATTCTTCTGAACATACCTGGATGGAGTCTTTTGTTCTACACTTATTTGTTCTTTTGGTGCCTCATTGGTTTCTTCTTCAGAATTAATCTGATTTGATGTGGAAGGATAGCCCTCATCTTCTTCATAATATTCAGATTTTACCTGCTTTGGATTTTTCCCTGATTCATCAACCACAACATCAATACTTTCAACAATTTTCCCATGTCTTTTACTATAACACTTATATCCTTTACCTCTGGAAGAGTAACCAAGGAGAATGCCTTCATCTGCTCTAGGTTCAAACTTGCCAAGTTTTTCATCATTCTTTTTGATGTAACATTTTCTTCAGAAAACTTTGAAGTATTTTACAGTAGGAGTCTTACCATACCAAAGTTCATGTGGAGTTTGAGTGCTCTTTACCTAGACGTTTGTTTTGATGAGAATAGTGACATCAGCAAATGCAACTTCACCCCAGAAGGTTGTAGGAGTTCCAGACTCATCTAGCATAGCACGGGCCATTTGTTGAACATTTATGTTCATCCTTTCTACCACTCCATTTTGCTGAGGAGTTCTTGTGGTAGAAAATTTCCTTCTTATTTTGTGTTCTTCACAGAAGTCGAAGAATTCATCCGAGGTAGATTCCACTCCATGATCAGACCTGAGGCATTTGATTTTGCGATCTGATTCATTTTCAACCAAGACTTTGAACGCTTTGAATTTTTCGAATGCTTCGTCTTTAGAAGTCCTATCCAACACATTCTTGAAAAATCGTTAATGAAAAATATAAAATATTCTTCTCCAGGAGGTGACTTTTTGTCAAAACCTGTTTTTTCTTATGTTTTGTTTCTTGTTTTGCGTCATTGTATGCAAGTGGAGCGATTTACATTTTTTAAGAAGTCAATCTCAATCTCTGCTGAGGTAGTCTATATTGTTGCTTTCACCGAGGAGGTTCCTTTTAATATGTGATCAATGTGCTAAATGCCGTACTCTTTGTTTATTTTACGTTTTGTCTCTTCAGCCTTTTCAAAAGAATCAACGTTTGAAAACCGATATATTACATTTTCTACAGCTGGAAGGCTCTACATTTTAAAACAAGTCAATCTCAATCTTTGCAAAGGTGGCTTATATGGTTGGAGGCTCCTTTTTATATGTGAAGAATGCTATAAATATCACGCCTGGTATGTGCACGCCTTATCTCCTCTGCCTAATCGAATTAGAAAGAGTCGACGTTTGACAAACTGCATTATCATGACAATAGAGGCAGCCTATTGATGTCAATTTTTTTTGTTTTTTAGATGGAATTTGTTAATATTATTTTTGTTTAGATTCCAATGTTATTGTAATTTAAATTAAATAGTATTTTAAGTGTAAAAATTGATTTGATTATTTAGAAAATCTGCGAGAAATTCAATGTACTCAACCACATAAAATTAAGATTTTCTCAATTTTCAAATTTGTAATAAATTGACTAAAAAATCTACTTAATTACATCTCAGCAAAATTGAGTAAAAATTCTATCCCAATAATGCAAAAGCACTATTTCTTTTTAAATATTCAATGATTTAAAATTAAATTCTTTTTCAGTTTTAATTAAATTTTTAACCGAATTAAAAAAAATAAAATAAAAAATTACTTCAGTCTTTTTTGTTGATTAAAACCCCTTTTCTAAATTTTGTTGATTAAAACGTCTTTTCCAGCCCAACAAAAGAATTATTGTTTTCGTAAGCACTCGTTCATTCCGAAATCAATCATACTCTTCTTTAAATATTAATGCTAACTTGTTTCATACAAAAAGGTGGTTTCCTCTTATTTGCAGGGCAAAAACTTTAAACAATGAGTATGTTGCCCATTATTGACCCGTTGTTGATCATTTTTAAAAAGGACCGCATGGAGCAGAAAAGGAGTGAGCTGGAATCTGCTTAACATATCAAGGAAAAAAATATTACCATATTGGATCCTCTTATATGAAGAGGAAATCACTTTAAAATATTTTCCCAACACACATACTAGAGTATTGTGCAATGTAACGATAAAACTTGGGATTGAAAACAAAGCTTACAGAGAGTCCAATTTTAAATATCATAAATTTTTATGATATTTGCTACTATGTTTTGATTCTTTTGCATCAAGTTCTATTTGGAACAATATCTTCTAGAATAAGTGATAATCTCTCAAAGAAGGTCGGTCTAGATTCAATAGGTCGTTCATTTGTTTATGAATTATTTTTACACACTAGAGTTTTTGGAGTGAAGTTTGTCCCCATTTTTTGCCTCGATATATTCCAAAAAGACTTGTTTTGAGAGAAGTAGCTAATCAAGCTGTTTTATATGGGCAATCCAAACAATTGAGTAAGACGTAAAAGAAACTGTGGCCTAATTTCCCATTAAAATTTAGTGAAATTAATATCCTAGACAGAGGGCACTGAATCAAAGAAGCTGAAGAGCTTGAGGAAATTTGGTTATTTACTTTACCCCATTATGATTATGATCCTCAAGATTTCATTAACAATCATTATAAAAACAATAATTTATATAAAAAAAAATATTCGTCATGAACCACCTTTTAATGTGGTTTTTATATGCATTGATTATTTTAAGCGAGCCATCCAAAGAAGCAAACTCCTACACTATGAATAAAGACGACAATGGCAAGAATTTAGAGAGGAACTGTACATAAATTTCCTAAAGGAAAGAATTTAGAGAGGAAATCTACATAAATTTCCTAAAGGAAAAGGCTCTACACCTAAACATTTCATTCGAAGAGTTAAAGTCTACTGAATTTTTGCAATTTAATTTCAATGAACTCACGTTAGAACCTCCATTGTTTCTCATAAGGGAAAAACAGTAGAAATTGAAAAATTAGAACGTTTTGTTGTCACAGGTAAAGAAACTTAATCCACATCAATATAAATTTTGAAAAAGGGATAGAAAGCTACATGAAGAGAAAAGACTCCAGAAAAAGAAGAAACAACTAAATATGATATTATTGTCTTTAATTTTCCATAGAAAATATA
The DNA here is from genome assembly GCA_031772625.1 of Pinus tabuliformis. Taxonomy (NCBI): domain Eukaryota; kingdom Viridiplantae; phylum Streptophyta; class Pinopsida; order Pinales; family Pinaceae; genus Pinus; species Pinus tabuliformis. Next base: position 1,486,948,262 of record CM062817.1, read on the forward strand.
GTAAGAGAAACCATAACCTTAGGAAGTCAAAGAAATGGAAGTACCTAAGGTGAGAGAAAACAAGGTATCTACTGAAACCAGTGCCTAGGAAAATAAGAAAAAAAGGAATTATATAACAAATTAGATATTATAGATCTATTGTATTTCCTCAGGGATTAGTAACATCTATCTACTAAGATTCTTTGGGAAACATTTTTGTTTACACCAATTTCTAAATTAGAGCCAATTATAGATATTATTCCTTCTTAGATAGATTATTATTTTAATACTTAAACAAAATCAGTTTTCCTAAGAACGAAGAAACGAAAACATGATACTCTAGAAACTGTATATGAATTCAAGTGATAGTCTCAAGGAAAAGACTAAGGAATATTCGGAAGCTTTAAGAGCTTTTTTCAATTACAATCAATATTATTTGAATGAGCTTGTAGCATCATATGAGCACTGTTTACAGACAATTAAAGCTTTGGATGAAAAATTGAATAAAAATGAATTGTTCAATGAAGAAAACTCGCAGTGAAATTTTGCTAATTTAATTCAAAGATTGAGTGTAGAAATAAAAATCTTGTAGAAGATTTTTTAGAAACAATTAGAACAAGTGAATGGAAAACATGAACAAGAGATTCTCAAATTGCGAAATTTACAAGAAGATCAAACCCGTATGTGGATGGAAGAAGAAAAAACAATTATGTCATTATTTCCACGCCTTTGCAACAAGAAATTGAATCTCTTAAATATAAAGTGAATGAGAATCAACATGAAACAAAGAGTCTCGACATTTTCAAAGATTAATATTTACAAATTTGTCTAATTTTAAGGAAGAATCAATCAAACTTCTATAAAAAAAATGCATAAAATCTCAATGTTTTATCAAGAATTTAAAGATTTAAATGAAAGAATTGACTCATTGGTATAAGAAGACAAATCAATTAAAGGAAAGTTTATGTCTATACTTGATTGGGAAAATTAATTTCAATCTAACAAAATTCCAAGAGTTTCTAAGGAAAACCAATGATTGATGTGTGCTTCACTAAGTTGTAGGGAGAAAGAGAAAAAATAAATCAGGGCATGCATACAAACGATATATGAGAAATTTTTATCAATTTGGAAAAAATAACGGACTTTGTTGAAGAATTTGGCCTATCAGGTAGAAATTCATTAAAGGAAGCAATTAGGGGAAATGACCCACAGAAGAAATAAAAAAAATTACAGTTTGGACACAACAAAGTTTCCAAAAATTTCCGCAATTGCCTTTTGAGAAAACAAGGCTTATTGCCAAATTTGAGGTTAAATATGAGAAGAAGAAGAAAAAGGCACAAATATTTCGGTCAAGTTTAGTGAACTTGACCGAAATATTTCTAGAGTTTCCTTCTCATGAGCCAACATATGAGATCCTAGCTCTTACACAGTATCTGATTGGATACGGGGAAATCCATTCCCCTTTGAAACACACGCTCCCTTACAAATCAGACAAAGATTTAATGGATTGCCTCTCACAGAAAGCAGATGCACCCTTGCTCCAACCAAATCTGGAGATCTACTTACGTTTTGGCTCCTACTCTAGATCTAACCTTATAAACACCGCCCTCATTGGATTTATCATCTTGCACAGAGCGACCGAAGAAGGAAAGAGATCCGTTAAGTAGAAACTTGCCTCCGTTGTCTCAGTTTCCAATGATTTTCCATGAGTTTTGTGAATATGATCCCTTACTCATAAGTCCATGTGATTGGATTTGACAATAGCCAATCTGGATATGGGGATAGGAAATTATCTCCACATCCTCACTAGGCTGAAAGCAAGAGGAAACATAAAGCAAAAACAAAATGTGTTGTGAATAGTCTTGGCGATGGCCTTTCTGGATGGGGCAACAATAAATATCCATTGCCTTCCCTACAGGCCAAAAGCAAGAAGGCGACATAGGACATTCGAGATCCCAGGATGAAAGGCTACGTCAGCATAGATCGAACGATTAAAGCAATGGATCAAGATCCGTTTCGACCATATCTATCAAATCCAACACATATTACAGCAGATCGACCTCTGGCAATGACAAATCCAGTCACCATAGCTCTAGATCTGATATAAGTTTTTATTAGAACTCTTCAAGGAAGGACTATCTGCAAGCGGATCTGGAAGGGGAGGCGGATACAAGAATTAAAATGTGAAATCCAAACTCATCTAGGCATATTAGTAAGTATGCCAAGCTTGATTTATCTAGGACAAATTGTGCAGGATAATTACACACTACAAGATTATGGCATTGCCTCAGATGTGACATCATCCTCTATCTGCGACTGTGTGGTGGATGCTCCGAACCAGCCCAAAGGGCTCAAGTTCTTTGAAGTTGTGATCAAAGTGAAGGATGAAACCTAAACCAAACTAGCACCACCTCTAGAACTACCTGGACCCTATATCGTGGAGAAAAAAATCCAAGATACTACCCTTGACAATGTCTCTGCATTAGGTGAATGAGGTTTATGTAGACTATCATACTAAAGAAGTCATATGTAGATTTAATGGTTTTTGGCCTGCTTTACACTATTGGATTTTTTCTACATGGAAAATAGATTGTGATATCCATCTATGTTCGAAGGGGTATTTTATTTTCAAATTCAACACAGTCAAGGATAAGAAATATGCCCTGAATGATGGACCATGGTTCTCAGGAAATCCAGGACTTTTAATGATCCCTTGGTTCCCAAGATTTGATGCCACCACCATGGTGGTTTCTAAAATGCTTGTATGAGTAAGAATACACAATCTTGCACTACATTTCTAGCATCAGAATGTATTAGAAGGAATAGGGAATTCACTGGGAAAATTTCTCAATATTGATGTTGATAGAGTTTCAAGAGGCATATTTACCTTTGCCAGAATATGTGTCAAGGTATATCTTAGTCAAGGTTTACTTGACACCATTATAGTAGTCCATAACAATATAGAGTGGACTCAACAAGTAGATTATGAAAATATGAGAAGTACAAGACAAACCACAACTCCACATTAACTCAGAGGCCTAATGACCCTTCACAGCAACATGAGTAGCACACATTAGGGAAAGAAGTAAGTGGCAACGAATAGATTCATGGATCAAATGGATCTGATTCTCACAAAAAATATCCAATTAATTCCAATGAGAATCAAATGTCTATTATAACATCAACTCTCGACATTGGTGGTTGGCGAAAACTGGAGAAAAAGAAAGGTAGGAAATAATAGATTAGTCATTTATGGATTTTGAGAAATCAAGACTTGTTATTACTGCATATGCTCATTAACATCTACAACATGTAATTTTTCTATTTTTTAATAAAATTATGATTTCTTTTTGAAAAAAACATATATATATATATATATATATATATATATATATATATATATATATTCTTAAAAGTTGATAAAATAATTTATAGTTAAATAAAAGTCAATATATTTAAGTTATAATATTAACTACGAAGTTAATATAATGAAAATAATATGAAAATAATATTATTAATATTTTATAATGTTATCAATTAAAAATTTATATAAAAAAAATTAATAATTAATATTGCTGTTTGATTTAGGAAAAAAATTACTTTTAATGTAAAATGAGCACTTGTTAACTCTTTATTGAGCAAAATCACGCATAAAAGAGATGTGCCTCTTGGCACACGGAAAAAGGAAACTTTCAAAAATCCTATATTAGATTTACAAATTATAAATATTATGCATAGCCTGATTGAACTTAACATAGGATTAGATTTACGAAATTATTTAAAATACGTTAGTAGTGCAAAATATATTTTCTTTTATAGCAATTGCCAATTATTTTAAGTGGTCGTTTGTAATGTAAATAAAACATGCCAAAATGTTTTAACCATGATAGACCTATTTCAATTATATGTCCTTACATGAAATCCATTTTTTTTAAATAAAAAGTTAATAATTATGAAAAATAACAACTTAAGGTTTTCTATATTTTTAATAATTTTGGAGAAATATTTTGCTAAGGAGATTTTAAAACATATAAATGTTTTATAATATTAATTTTTTATACATCTTAGAACGACGGTATTTGGGGCTCTCCCCCACCACGCGGCAGATATGTTTATATTAATGAGTGGTTTAATGAACCTTTCTTAGTGGGGTTTCTGTCATCTTCAAGACCAGGGAATTTGTATATTGATTTTGGTGTTTGCTCTCACCATTTCTCTCGAACGAGCTTTGAAGGGTACTCCGAGGCCCTGTCAACCAACCATTTTGTAGTGAAAACATTGGCACACCAAAGAGGGAGACATTGTTGTGGGGTTCCATCACATCAACGCAAGTCGTCGAACTTCTAGTGACAACTCATCCTCAGGGAACTCAGTTAGTTTGGAACATGAGGGTGAATTGGTGCATTCTCCAAATCGCTCTTTAAGTCGTATTGTAGCTCTAGCCAGCATGGATTCCATAGCATAGCAAATTCAATTTATCTATGTTAATATGGATATTCTTTGGGTATGAAGATCACAATGAATTAGTTTCATATATGAATGATACAAAATTAAATCAGAATGAGTTATTGGAACAACCAGATAACCTCCATCGAAGCCATTGTAGAACGAATGACCACCTCCACAGCTTGGAAGCTCAGGTGGAACATATTGCTTTTCATATGCATGAACATGCTGAATATTTTGTAACTCCTCATGTACTCGCTCCCAATACCCCTCCTTGATACGATGCTGTCAATTTTTTAATATTTCTTAAGCATTGTATGGCTACTAAGCCTACCCCTCCTTGATATGATGATGTCAATTTTTTAATATTTCTTAAGCATTGTATGGCTACTAAGCCTAGCGGAAATGAAGTATATAAAAAATTATTTGTGGCATCCTTCGAACCCAATTCCAACAAGTCTAATAAGAATGAGAAAAACAAAGTAGTTGAAATATCTTTTGTAATCAACAAATGAAGTATATAAAAAATATGCTGTCAATTTTTTAATATTTCTTAAGCATTGTATGGCTACTAAGCGTACCCCTCCTTGATATGATGATGTCAATTTTTTAATATTTCTTAAGCATTGTATGGCTACTAAGCCTAGCGGAAATGAAGTATATAAAAAATTATTTGTGGCATCCTTCGAACCCAATTCCAACAAGTCTAATAAGAATGAGAAAAACAAAGTAGTTGAAATATTTTTTGTAATCAACAAATAAAGTATATAAAAAATTATTTGTGGCATCCTTTGAACCCAATTCCAACCAGACTAATAAGAATGAGAAAAAAAAAAAAATCATTGAAATATCTTTTGTAATCAATATTTTTATGTAAATCTAATGAAAATATCTTTTGTAATCAATATTTTTATGTAAATCTAATAAAAATGCTCTATATATGTATATATAAAACTTATTTCATCACAAAAATAAAATTTATATGAAAATATTTTATATGGAATATCTGGAATAATCCTAAAACAAATTATTTTATATGATCATTTAAAAAAATAAGATTATGTAATATATGTGAGGGTGTGATTTTCAATATAAAAAAAACTAAATTTATCTATTTATAAAATTGTGTTTATCTTTTACTATATATACAAAATTATAAAATATATTATAAATTTTAAATTTTACTAAAATATTATTATTTAATAATTAATAAAAAGATATCTTATAAAGTAAAATAAAAAATTGGTTGTCTCTGTAAATGATAAATTACAATAAAGCACTTTTAATCGGGAATGTAATAAATGTATAATCTTTAAATCCGAGTTAATACTACCTCTTCACATCGGTTTATTTAAGCTTTTTTATTCTCTTTTCCATGTTGTTTCATTAAAATAATATACTAATATTTATTATTATTATGATTTATTTTATATAATAATTAAAATTAATACAATGATTTGATAATTAAAATTAAATTATTTTATTATTTTTATATTATAATATTATTCAATAATTTTTTTTTTATTGTTTCATATTAAAATATTATCTTTTTAATATATTAATTGATTTAATGTCTTTTCCTAAAAATACAAATATTCAGTTTCAAAAATTTCAATTAAATTTGTGGTAAAACTTAGAGAAAAACATATAAAAAAATGAAAGAAATAAAACGTTTACACTAAAATTTCATATTATATATTCCCTAAGGTCAATCCAAAATCTTCATCTCTTAATTACGTTTCACGAGTTAATAATGGAAATAAATATAACAAATTATGTCTATAAACTATGTAAATCAATACAATTATTTAATCCTTTTAAATCGTCTTTATATATATACCAACCAAAAAGTAATATTTTATAAATTTTGTATATATATACCAAAATAATATTTTATAAATTTTGTATATATATACCAAAAATAATATTTTATAAATTTTTGTATATATATACCAAAAAGTAATATTTTATATTTAAAATGTATGAATTAATTCCTTTTAATTTTATATCAATTTATATAAAATTTTAGATAATTGTAAAATCAAAATCAAGTCTCCTATTACATTTCAACACAGAAAGAAAGTAAACAAATACCTGGAAGTGCATGCATTGCACCCTCCAAACTGTTCTTTAAAAAGTCTATACATTAATGTAAATTCGTATAAGCATATGCATTACATCATTCAATCATTTTATTAAATGCTTATAATTATTTTAAAATCATTTTTAAATGCTTATAATTCGTAACAAGTCGCTTTCACAGAGACTAAAAATAGTTCACACTCAATATTTTTTATGCTACAAATAGTTCGTGAAACTAAAAACCTAAACAAAATAAAAAACCTCAGATAATTATAAATTACTTTAAACCATTTTTATAATATTTACTAAATCTTTGTGAAATGTTAAAGAAGCACATGCATATTTATATACTAAATTTGATCCGGTGTTTTCTCATTATTTTTTATTTTTTCCAAAACAAACACTTTTGGGTAAATAACTGTTTTGCAATTTGGATAAAGTTACCAATTACACTTAGTTGGATGAAGTTACCAATCACACCGAGTGGAATATATTTATTATTCTTATAAAAAAATATTCTAAAAAAAAAAATATAATAATATAATAACGGGTATTAATAAAGTTATTAGTTCTTTATTTGCCAAAAACTTAAAAAATTATATGAATAAATTCTCAAAAATTGTTGACACCATATAGATCAAAAATAAATATGAATTACTATGGTGATTTCTTTTCATTGGTTGTGCTATTGAAGGGGTTTTTATTCTGTTCTACTAATGTTGTCAAATTTCTTTTGTCTTTAATGAAGTCTTAGTTGTTCATTCATTTCCCAAATTGTCTTTATTGTTTCTCTTCTTCTTCATCCTACCCAACTTGCCTTAAGAGGTTATACATTCGAGATTCCATTGAGCTTTGTTATGAAGATTCTTGATGAGATAAATGGTTTTTCTTTTTGTAAGTCAAAACATTCTATTAGCTACAAGATTAAATATTTACAAAGTTATTTTTAAAGATTCTATTGGTCTCACTTCGACTAGGTTTGTTGACCATTTTTATCAGTAAAAATGAAACATTCCAAAACAGACAAATGTTAGCTGAACATAACCCTACGGGAAAAAATGCCAAAAGACTGCCAAAATAAGAAAAACACATAAATGCATACTCAATCATTGAAATTGATAGAGGTTGGGTTGGTTGCTCCCATCTCTTGTGGAGGGGGAGGGAGGAAGATGAAGCTCACGTGTTCCTCTAGGTGAGCAAACTAGGCCTCATGTTGCTCCAACTTATCCACAATGCGCATATGCCTACACTAGAGCACCACCACTCGTTCCCATAATTAACTCTCGAAATACTAAATTTGTGCCAGGGCCACCGTTACTACTTTTTGTTCCTCACAATGTTGTTTCTCATAGGCTTCCATATGCACTTTCACTACTTTCATATATGGTCATGTAGTCGCGCGAGAGGAGTTTTCCTTCTTCCTCTGTGTTGGTTGGTGTCCTTGACGAGGGCCCAATGAGCCTCCCTTTGTAGCCATGCTCAACTAAGCATCCTCACTTTCCTGCTATCATAGCCGAAATTGGGGTTTTGTTATCATTCCACTACCACCACCCTCCAAATGGGAGCTTTGACATGGAACCAAGCCTGAGAAATTCGAAGGTGACCACTCTAGCAGCAAACCCACACACCCCCCTAATGCACACATCATCTCAATGCCCACCAGTCTCCAATTTCACATGCACTCCTCTCCTAGACCACAAAAACAACCTTGACAACTGCCAAATCGACCAATAGGTCAAACTCCCTCCCTAAAGTCAACCACGGTTGTAATAAAATCCCTCCACCAAACATGATGTACTTCATCACCTAACCACTTCCACGCCCAGTTATGGCCAACCGACACTAGTTCGACCCAGGCAGAGTGCATGAGTTGTACCTAAGATTCTCATAAACATTGACATTCCAAAGGCCACACTCCTTCGCACGAGTTAGTTGAAGAGCTACAATATAACGTAGACCTAATGAAACAAGAGTAAATCAGGGTAGATGCCTCCCCAATTCAGCTCTGATATTTTTCTCAACTCCACTAGCATTTCCAGTAATAGACCCTGTAAGAATGTAATAGTCGCGGTTAAAAATCCATGTAAAAAAATATAACACCACGGTCATGGGACAGTTATTCCAAGATGAATGGTGAGAAAAACATCATAGTGGGTGTTCATTTAGGTTGTTTTGGCTAAAGGAATTTGGCAAAGGAAATGGAAAAGGCTTTGTAAAGGAAAAATGTCATTTTTGGCACATTTATTTATGAAAATAATGGAAATTAGGAGAAAATGAAGGTGAAAGGTCATAGGTTGCATGTGATGAGGAAAATGAAGAAAAATAATGGAAATTGAAGGAAATAGAGGCCTGATTAATAAAAAGGCCTCTGAGTATCAGGTGGCAAGATTTTGCTCAAGCTTGGTCAGTGTAACCTTTTTTTTGTTCAGTTTTGGGGCTCTCCCAATATTCACTCTCTCTCTCTGACTCTTGGATGCTTAAAGCTTTCTTGGAGCACTTTGGAATTGGATCAAGAAAAGAAAAGAAGGAAAGAGGAAGGAAGGAGAAAGCAAGGGAGAGCAGGATCAATGAACTACAACAATATTCTTTGTAGGTATTGATTTCCATGTGTGTTTTCCTTGCTGTATTTGGCATGCTTGATATTGCATGCGATTCTTTGTTGTTATGGCATGGGTTTTGCTAGGTGTGACAGTGTTTTCATCCTATCCTTTCCACTTTTAGATAACCATGGTGTGATGGGTTCTCATTTTTTGGTTGAGTTATATTGTCGTATGTATTCAAAGTTGAGTGAGGTTGATATCCGAAAGAAAGAAGACATGACTTAATGATCCCTGAACTAAACTGCGGATTGTGGTAAAGGCGCTGGCCTAGTGACCCTTGAATTGGATTGTGGGTTGTGGTAATCCAAGTATCATGTACCTAGGTGGGTCTAGGATTTCTCGACTAGTGAATGGAGGGATATATGTTAAAGCCTAGAGGTGGCTGCCCTTGATTATGCCTAGGAATCCTTGCCAGTGAATGGTGAGATATACGGTAAAGGTAGAGGGTGGAATCTAAGTTTAAGGGATTAGTAATCTGGTGTGGATTGTGATAAATCCTAAGAGACTATGATATAGTAAAATTCCTCATGGTGTATATGGATAAATCTGGTGGCATCCATGCTTTTTTTGGTCATATGATTTGGTGGAGATCATGATAGATCCTGTCATTACATGTTTATTTTGTTGGCCTAGTGATCTGGTATGGATTGCAGTAAATCCTAGTTTCTATTGATGAGGATGAGGTGGTTTAGCCTCGGCATGCCCTGGTTGGTTCTTTTGGTTTGAGTCCCAAATTTATGCTTGGAATATGGCATGGGGGTGATTGGATGAAGATATATTTGGCTCCATCAATCTATGATTGGGTGGAACTTTGTATTTTGCATCCATTAATAAGAGGTTCTCTCCTTGAAATCTTATGTGTAAATGTGGTAGTTTATATGTGCGTTTTATGGTTGATGTATCCTTGATATTTATGTTGTTATTATGTTGGTTATAAGCATGTATTATGATAGTGATGATGAATGGCTATGCTCATGTTTTGATTTGCAAATTAAAGAACACTGTATCTATGACCAATTATATGATAATGCAGCTAATGACATAAGGGAAAAATGCTTCTTAGTGAATCTTAGATAAGTATGAGACCCGTATGCTCAGATCTACTGTTAAACTTGTAGATTACATATTTGTGACATGTTTGAAAAACTTCCTCTCATGGCTAGTAGAGGTATACTCTAGACGTTGTCAATCTTTTTGGAAATGCATCATTGTTTTTTGTGTAAATTTTTTTCTAAACCTCTCATTGAGTTATGGGTAGTGACTTGGGCTCTTACCCTAAAAATGTGGCACAAATTCTAGATTTACAGGTGCATGTTTGAGGAGAAAAGTTTGGAGATGCATGCATGCCTTACTCCGCGAGTGTCTAGAGCCTCCAAGATGCACCCTTGTCCATATAAAGGGACCGTCCAGGGGTTTGATGCACTAAAACTTCAGTTAGTCTTAAGGGCTGGTTACGTGAGTGATTGGGATGGCTCCTGCCAGTTTTGTTGCCGATGTGGAAGGTCTCTGTGGTGTGTTTTCATCGATTTCACTTCCTTAAGATGACTTAGGAGGTTGGCTCACATTATAGTGGCGTCTCATTGTATATTTACCCTAGTTGGTTGGTTACTTGGGTAGATGTGGGATGCGGGTGTTACAAAGTGGTATCAAAGCGGGTTTCACTCTCTTTGGCTCATATATGATACTACAAAGTGGTATCAGAGCGGGTTCCACTCTGTTTGGGTCATATCTAATACTACAGAGTGGCATGAGAGCATGGTTCACCCCTCAGAATGGATGGGCGGTGTGTTGTTCATGCATTCATGTCGATTGCTTATGTGTTACTTATGCATGTAACCCATGTGCTTGTTGTAATTGCATGGTGTTCATCATGCTTGTAGTGATGTTGCCATGTGAAGGTTGATGGTGTTATTATGGGATGTGTCATCAGAGTACATGGTTATATATGCATTTTTTATGCATGTCAGTGTTTATACGTGGCTATGCATGCATTGTCGTGGTGAAGTTTGTTATGCACGAGGTCATAGTATGTAATTAGGTCATCATGATGCTATTGGTATGTTATGATGCTAATGTATTGGTTGAGATAGAGGAGGAGATGCATATCACTAAAGTGAATTTGCAACAATGAACTTTGGTGTGAGAGGAGACCATCATAAAGGTTTGTATGGCAGGAAACCATGTATGTTGGTTAATGTTTGTTATAAGCATTAGGGTTACTGATATGCTTTTCATTCTATTATTATTATTGTTATATATATGATAAATGCTAGTTGATCAATGTAGTCATATACACATGTGTGAGATAGTCTTGAATGATAATAACCTGTGGTTGTATGCATTGTTATTTTTGTTATATTCTAGTAACTTGATGATTAGGGTTATAACATTAATATCTAGATGTTATATGTATCATGCTAAATTGGATTGGCCTATGAAGATGGATAGGGTTATGACGTTTAGTTATGAGTCGACTTGTTTTTGACATTGTGTTGTACTAATTTATACTCATCATACATATGTGATTGTTATGCATGAATGACAAATGTTTATGAGTTTATTATGTGAATATGTTACTTAGTTATTTTTATGGATATCATGATCTTATTTTTGTTTGAGCTGTTGTGTTATGAAGTTATATCATGCTAAAACAGATTGATAATGCGGACAAGATAACCTCCCCTGAGATACATTAAGGTATGAGCTTGCTTAGGTTCTGTACTTCGTGCTTGAATGTTTGATTATGTCGTCTATATGTTGTTGAATGTTTGATTAATAACATGATATGAGTATGTCTCTATAATATTACATCAAGAAATTATCTTGTTTTAAGATGGTTTTACTCACACATGTGTTGAGATAGCTTACATGTACTTCAGTGTAATAGGTGATAATTGTAGCATTATGTCTAATGATTATGATTTGACTATGCATTATGACATGATTTTTAGTCTTGGTAAAGTTTGATTTCAAATTGATAGATACGATTGCCTTGATATTTGAAACATGTGGTTGACATATGTGAGTAGTTGTAGGTTAACATGCTTGGAATTAGTATGAAAAGCTAAGGTAACTAGTATGTTGTTATGTTTACTTATGCACTGACAATTATATGTTTATGGAAGTATGATGTAGGGGATTGCACGAGAAAAGATATTTCCATGAAATTTAAAGGAGGCTCGGGTTGAGCCTTCAGTTGGAGGCATTGGGAACCATAGGGATGGAGTTATGGTGTCTATTCCTAGTGTTGTGCTTTTGGTCTTTTGTGATTTTTCGAGCTTGATTTATATTTTTGTTTATGTTTGGTGCAAGACCTTACCACTTTGTCTGTGGTGTCGTATTGTTATTGATTTTCATGTCTTTCTTCTTGTTTGTTTCTTTTCTTTCCTTTTATTTTTGTGGCTTTTGGGAAATGGTGGGGAAAAGGGAAAGGTTAGTGGAACTCAGAGAGAGTTGAATAAAATCCACCATGCAATGTAAAACTCAGATCAATTGGGTGCATGTATAAGGCCATTTGAAGGCAAGAGTATGATAGTCGGTTGGATTGGTTGGGTCGATTGGTGTAAATGGATGATGTAAGGACAATCATGAGAAAGGTAATTAGGAAAGGTAAAATAAATAGATTTGAGGCATCATATGCCTTTGCTATGTTGGGAATCCTTGTTGTCAATGTTGTGCATGTTGTGAACAAATTAAGGGTGTTCTCTTAACCTTGACCTTATGATATCTAGCAATTATTTTTTGATCATGATTATGATGATGTCTAAATAAGTATACATTTATGTATGTATGTATGTATGTATGTCATGTCTCACAGGGTCATCATGGATCATTATTGTTTTTATGATAATGTTTATATGTATATATGTACATATGTATGTCGTTGTCTGATAGGATCATGATTGTTTAATGCTAATGTTTATATGTATATAAATGTATGTATGCATGTTGTTGTATGGCAAAGTCATTAGGAATAATTCTTGTGAAGGAATGATAAATTACACAGGTGAATGACATGAAGAGGTTCTTGGTTTATGAGGAATCAAGTGCGAAGAGTAGTGATGAAAAATATATGAGGTTAGTATCATGTGTATATGAATTCATATTGTATATTTGTATTATGCCTATGTTAATGTTATGATCGATAATGCTGAGGGATATGTCAACAGAATGAAAGAAATGTGCTTTGTGGCATGCTAGTATAAGCGTGGATGATGAAGAGACACTGGAAGCAAGGTTTCTTGGTATAGATAGTGTGGTTTGGGATGTGTGGTACTACTATTGTGCATATGTTGTATCTGTTGTACATGTCGCGTTTGTGATGTTGTACGCATGCAGTGTTCTATATATATAGTGTGTGTACATGTTGTGTATGCAATGTTATGTACGAGATGGTACAGATAGTGTTGTGTGAATATTGCATATGTAGTGTTGGGTATAGATGGTGCTATGTACATGTTGGATCTGCAGTGTTGTGTGGATGGTGTACATATGGTACTATTTACATACGGTGTTCTGTGCATGATTGTACATGTGGTGTTGTGTACATGATGTACATGTGGTGTTGCGTACATGATGTACATGTGGTGTTGTGTACATGATGTACATGTGGTGTTGTGTACATGTCATGCATGTGGAATCATGTACATGTGGTGTCATGTACATGTCGTGCATATGGTGTTGTGTACACGTGGTATTATGTATACATTGTATAGGTGGTGTGGTGTACATATGGCATTGTGTATATGTCGTTCATGTGGCACCATGTACATGTGGTGTCATGTATATGTTGTGCATGTGGTGTTGTATACATGTGGTATTGTTTACACATTTTACAAGTGTTGTGGAGTACACATGACCCTATGTACACGTTGTGTAGGTGGTGTCGTGTACATGTGATGTTGTTGACATATTGTGAAGCTTAGTTGGTGTACAGGTGGTATTATGTACATGTTGTACATATGGTATTGGGGGCATGCGTTATTGTGTGTATTTCATACATCCTTTGTTGCAGGCATGCATACTATGTATGTGCATTGTGTAGTCGTGGTATTGTGGCATGTGTATTGGTTGTGTTGTACTCTATGTGCATACATGTATGTTGTTGTACATTGGGTGTTCTTTCTAGTTTGTCTTGTTATGATAGGAAGTAAACATGATTGCAAGTGTACCTTAATGAGGAGCTACCAATGAGATATGAAGTAAATTTATTTCAATTTATTTCAAATCTAATGGAAGTTATGTCCTTGGTAGAGGAAGAATGGAAATTCCTAGTTGGGTAGTTCAAAATGACTACAAGAATTAGTAGCATTAGTGAAAGGAATTGGAACATGCAGTAATATGCTAGTGAGCACTTAAGGAGAAGGGCCATTATGCGATACTGGTGCCCAATAGTGTCCAATGATTTCCATGAGAATTTTATGATCGGTATGATGTTTTTGAGGTAGGTGAGTGACAACATGAAAGGGGTGACCATATTTCCCAAGGAATTATGTATCAGCGAAGGGAAGGTTGGGGATGGATTTGTTTTGTCTTCAGAATTTCCATATGGAATCAGATGAACATTGGATGTGTAACATGGAACAATGAGCTTGTAACTATTCGCTGAGTGTACAAGTGGTGCAGGATTGTAGCACTGAACATTGGATGCAAATTTGACTTTGGATGTGGATTCTAGACTTCCTGGTAAGGAAGTGAACCTTGCTACTACTTTGAGGGTGGAGGTGTGAGCCTATGGATTTCCTTATTGCGGATATAGGCATAATATTCTTTTATTTGTTGGTTGAGAAAATGTGCATGTTTGCATATGTGGTTATTATTGTAAATAACAGAACGAGTTATGTTATAAAGTTCCAATAAATGGTATGACTATCATATCTTCATCAGTGAACATTGTAGATATTGTAACAAGTTGTGTTATAAAGCTCCATTGGCAATATGTTTTGTTTTCAATAGTATTTTTGGTTATAGGTGTCAATGAGCACTGAGGACAGTGTTCGCCCAAGGGGGAGGGTTCTATAAGAAGCATGGTTAAAATTTCATGTAAAAAAATATAAGACCATGGTCATGGGACACTTATTACAAGATGATTGGTGGGAAAAACATCCCAATGGTTGTTACTTTCAGTTATTACGGCTAATGGAATTTGGAAAAGACAATGGAGAAGGATTTGTAAATTAAAAATGGAATTCTTGGCACATTTATTTATGAAAGTAATGGGATTTAGGAGAAAAGGAAGGTGAAACATCATAGGTTGCATGTGACGAGGAAAATGAAGGAAAATAATAGAAATTGAAGAAAATATTAGTCTCATTAATAATTTTATTGGGATCCATTGGCATGATTTTCCTCAAGCTTGGATGATGTAACCTTTTTTCAATTTAGTTTTGGATCTCTCTCATTATTCTCTCTCTCTCTTTGTCACACTTGGACACAATTGTTTCTTGGAACACTTTGGCATGGGATCAATAAAGCAAAAGAAGGCGAGATGAAGGAAGGAGCAAAAAAGGAAGAGGAGGATCAAGAAGCTACAATAGGATTCTTTATAGGTATCAATTTGCATGTGTGTTTTAGTTGCTAGATTTAGTATGCATTGTATTGCATGCGGTTCTTTGCTATTATGGCATGGCTTTTACCAGGTGTGAAAATGTTTTCACACTAGCCTTTCCATTTTTGGATAGCCATGGTGTGATGTGGTTCTCATGTTTTGGTTGAGATGGATTGTTGGATGGATTCGATGTTGAGTGAGGTGGATCTCCGAATGAATGAACAATGGCCTACTTATACCTGAACCAGATTGTTGATTTTAGTAAAGCCATTGCCCTAGTGACCCCTAAACCAGGCCATGGGTTGCGATAAATCCAGGTATTGTGTGCCTCGATGGGCCTAGGGATCCTCAACCGGTTAATGGAGGGATATACGGTAAAGATGATTTCCCTTGATTAGGTCTAGGAATCCCTACTAGTGAATGTCAGGATATATGGTAAACCATAGAGGGTGGAGTCTCAATTTAGGGGCTAGTGATCTAGTGTGGATTGTGGTCAATCTTGGGAGAATAAGCTCATGGTGTAGGTGGAGAAATCTGGTGGCATCCATGCTTGTCCTAGCCTAGTGATTTAGTGGAGATCATGGTAAAGCTTGTCATTACATGTTTATAGTGTTGGCCTAGTGATCCGATATGGATTGCAGTAAAGCATGATTTCTATTAATGAGGGTGAGGTTGTTTAGCCTCAGGATGCTCTGGTTGGTTCTTTTGGTTTGAGTCCCACATTCATGCTTCTGTCATGCAACCAACTCACAAAATGGAAGAAAGACATAGATCAATGAATTCAAAAGTAGCCTCTTTGAGGGGGAAAACTCCTTCACATTACACAAATGAAAAATTATTTGATGATACAAATGACAAGACCTCCTTTCTATGTATAAGAATCTAAGGGGTCACAATATAATCAGAGCTGACATAACAATAATAATGTAAGGGAACAACAATAAAAATAATGGGCTTCTATGGGGCACAATAATAATAATATGGGGATAACATGGGCACAATAATAACAATAAGGGGCTACAATCACAATAATAATAAGGGAATACACTAGTATTATAGGGTCCTAACATGCCCCTCTCCTTGCAACAAGTGTTTTCCTCGAATGCTTGAGTAGTTCTGGATGCTTCTGCATAAAATTACCGTCATCCCATGTGGAATCTTCAATGGGTAAGTTCTTCCACTTGATAAGATACTCTGAAATTGATCGATTTCGTAGTTGTCAACTTCTTATTTATGTGACTACTTTATGTTCCAATATATTTTTCATTCCTCATCAAGTTCTGCAAATATTGTTTGAACTAGGTGCTTGTCACCTATAACCTTCTTTAAGCATGAAACATGGAAAATTGGGTGCATTCGGGAAGACGCAGGAAGTTCCAATTTGTATGCCATAGTACCAATTTTTTGCAACACCTTGTATGGACCATAATAATTTGGTGATGATTTATTATCCTTCTTAGCTTGCTTGAGGTACATTTGTTTGTATGGTTGTAGTCGTAGAAACAACCAGTCACCTACATCAAAACTTCATTCGCTGCAGTGTTGAACTGCCTGTTGTTTCATTCTATTATGCACCAAAGTGAGCTTATCCTTGAAGAGTTGGAGAAATTTTTTTGATACTTGATGTGATCTTCCACTCCTTGAACCTTAGAATTTTCTCTTAAATATGATGTTATGGGCAGTGGATGATATCCATAAAGTGCCATAGATAGGGTCATTTTTACTGCAGTATGGAAGGAAGTGTTATACCACCATTTAGCCATGGGAAACCATTTGACCCATTCTGTTTGTTTACAAGATACAAAACAAAAAATATATCCTTCCAAACATCTATTCACTATCTCAGTTTTCCCATCAAATTGAGGATGATAAGATGAGCTATGAGCTAACTGAGTACCTAGATAAGAAAATAATTATGTCCAAAAATTTCTAGTTAAAATAGGATCTCTATCGCTTACAATAATCTTTGGGTTTCCATGTATCTTTTGAAGTTTTTCAAAAAATAAAGGAGAAACTGTACTGGATTTAAATGGATGAGATAATTCACAAAAGTGTGCATACTTGGTAATCCTATCAACTACCACAATGATGAAACTCTTTCCTTTAGACTTGGGTAAGCTTGCGATAAAATCCATTGAAACCTCCTCCCAACATTGACTTGGAATGGATAAAGGTTGTAATGGATCCAAGTTGTTAATTATATCAACTTTATTTTGTTGGCAAGCCAAACATTTTTCCTGAAAATTTTGAATATCAGATTTAAGGACATCCCAAAAAAATTCCTTCTTAACCCTAGGGTAAGTTTTTAAAAATCCCAAATTCCCTCCTAACGGAGAGGTCTATAATTCAAGAAGAATATTTTGTTTCAGTTGAGAATTCATATAGAGGTATAAGCGATCTTTGTACCATAATGAATCGTTTTTCCAGCTAAATGTATGAGATGTAATGGGATCTTGGTGCAACTTTTGAATGAGTGCCCATACTTCTTCGTCATTCTTCCATTCATCCCTTACTTCATTTATCCAATTTGGTTGGATAAAAAATATTACCATATTGGATCCTCTTATATGAAGAGGAAATCACTTTAAAATATTTTCCCAACACACATACTAGAGTATTGTGCAATGTAACGATAAAACTTGGGATTGAAAACAAAGCTTACAGAGAGTCCAATTTTAAGTATCATAAATTTTTATGATATTTGCTACTATGTTTGGATTCTTTTGCATCAAGTTCTATTTGTAACAATATCTTCTAGAATAATGGTAAACCTAGGATTTGGAGAGGTAAATCCCCTCTACGGACAGAGGCGATCGCACTAGCCCAAAATGGGTCTAGCAACAATCAATTAACGCTATCATGCAAGTTCCTAGTTGCAAATTGAAAGTGGATTATGAGAACCAACCTGGAGTCCAACGCTAATGTCGTAGAAGAGTTGATACTCCCGTTCCCTTGCTTCGGCAGGTCACGATCCTCACGATCTCCGCGAATGGATACCTGCACATGCAAAGAACGAAGCGAATACAAGCATAAAATCCACTAAAATACAACTATATATCAGTCAGAAAGGAAATAGATCAAACATTATCATAATGAACAGTAAGATCGGAACCATAATGATAGTCGTTTATTAATGAATAATCAACAGAGAAAGATACAACCAAAGTTCTGACGTTGAACCTCTCCTCTGGCTGGGCGAGCAGCTATACATGTCTTGCAATAGACCTTCTCTCTCTCAGACTTCCAGCAGCATAACCTCCCTATGCTTCAAGACTCTTACTATCACTCAAAACAAGCGTTATCACTACTAGCATCACTCCAAAAACTAGCTTGTCAAATGCATGAGGACAAACTTTTATAGATGGAGAAGGGGAGGAAGATACAATGCATCAAGACACCCATTATGGATTGGCATTATATCCAAAAAGCCGTTGTGGATAGATGTAGAGGATAGATGATGACTCTCGACATCTAGAAGATGAGCTTTATCCTCAAAAGATTTCGTGACTTGAAGCGAAAAAACATTTGGGCGCGCGTTTGTTAAAAATATTTTCCAAACTTGTTTGGCGCGAGTGTTACTTTAAGACAGAGCGCCAATGGTCGCACCTTCTTTTGAGGATCTCATTGATTGGCACGGGTATTACATTGTGGACCCGCGCTAATGGAAAAAGGGCACTTTTCAGGGATATTTTGCAGGAGGTGTCTTCAGGGCACATGAAGTCGATACTTAGGGGAACATAATGCAAGTGTTTTTAAGTTATGTCACTGCTCACAGGTCCCAGAATGCGTCCTCCAAAGTACGGGAAAGGGGTAACAGGGACGGTGACCAATGGTGACAAATTACTGTGTAACAGATGCCCCCTAAAGCATGAGGCCTGAGAGAGAGAGGGGTGAAATGCTTTACAAGAACACATGTAGCTGCCACCGAGAATCTGCATCAAGAGATACAACTGATAGCTCAAGTACATGATATATATGTGGTATGGTCGCAACCATCCATAAGAGAGTACATAATAATCTAGATCCATAGCATGGGCGCAACCAGCTGGTTAGGATCAATGAATCGACTCAGGTATGGTCGCATTCATCCAGTGAATGAGTCATGTAACAAGAATCACGCCTGGATTACAACAGACAAAATCCAGGGTCTTGCGCTCCATCTCGACCCGAACAAAAGTACAAGTTCAAGCATGCGAATATATGAGCTGAAGTCGAACATGCATGAACATCGTCTGATTACCAGTCAATAATGAAAACTGTTAACAGACGCGAGAGGTACCACCAATAATGACAATGGCCCTCAAGGTACTATAGTTACAATCTACGGCGTGCGAATTAGTGATTTGGCGTCGAACACCCGTAGAATCATTCGATCGGAGGCCAATGATGAAAACCTCATGTCAAACACGAAGAACCTGCCATTGAGGCATGCAGGCTCCAAGGCACCTGAAGGGAGTCTCTAGATCAGCTTCCTGGATAATGAGCTGAAGTCGACAGGAAGTGACCTTGATCAAAGGTGGGCCATAATGTTTCCCACATCATCGACACGAGACAGAGAGATAATGTTGTGAATCAAGATTATGTGAGCTATCATGGGGAGGTTGTTTCTTTGCAAAGGTCAACTTCTCTTGAACATATTGGTGGCACGATAGTGGAATTGGCAGTATTTGACATCAATGGATCAGAGGTCATGGTGACGAGGCAATGAGCAGATGAGAGGTTAAACAGGATTACCCAAATCCACGGAGGCAAGTGAAAAACGAGATGAGATATCCCCACCCAGACACGAAAGCAGACGAGTGCCATGTTCAAGAGCGACATACTGCCACACGACAATAATTATGGTTCCATTTTTTCCCCCCGCCATTTCTGGCGAGTACCCCAATTATTTTTAACAAGATTGATGGGGATAGCATATGCTTGTGGTGCATCATTTCGACAGAATCCGATGTCATCGGGTTTTAGCGAGTCTGACAAAGGAAGAACTCGGCGTCTTTTCATGTTTAGAGAGTTTGAAAAGACAGCAGAAAAGGGAACTCTAAGGGTGTCCTTTTTCGTAAAGTTGTGTCTCTCGAGCCCGAAAAAGTATAAAACAATGCTCGAAAGAACCGCCCGACCATTATGATCGAGGAGTACTTTTCATAAATAGTGATTTCGACCTGAAAAAGTAAAAAATTGATCAAAACCACGTCGTTTCGTAACCATTAACGAGTCTGAAACGACAAAAACCCGTTAATCTTTTTATGTTTTAACAGTCGACAAAAAGAACTTAAAACGACCGCCCCTTATTAACGTTTAACGAGTCAAGAGGAGTAACTCGGCAATCTTTTCGTCTTTAAACGGTCAGAAAAGAGCTGAAAGCAGACCTTAAAGTAACCTTTTCACATGTTTTACCGAGCTTGAAAAAGTAGAAAAAAGGAGCTCGTTTCGTCGCTTGAGTTGCACCAACCCCTGTCATCATACCAAAAACAGCGTAAAACCCATTTTGACATAAATATATTCAAAAATACCCCAAAAAATAATATTTTTAATGTATTTTTAGGTCAAAAATGCTATAAAATAGTGAAATGGTAAAAAACAAATTTACTTTTTACTTTTCACCTTGTGAGTTTACCATTGGAGGGTTTTGGGTGCGAACTTCAACCGTTGATTGCGATCAATCCAGGAGAGCAATCGAGCCGCCGTCTGAAGCAGGTAAGAGGTCTTGTCCTTAGCTTCATTTTCATTCCATTTTTTCAGTTTTTCATCCACAGATGGATCCCATGCAAGGGGATTTGCAAAATTTAGGGTTGCGCCATTGGCGCGGGTTTCCCGCTCGGGATCGCGCCAATGGGATTATTTTCCAAAAGGGGGCGCGACATTGGCGCGACTGTTTTGAAAACAGTCGCGCCAACCGCGCGACCTAATTTTCCCATGGATTTCACCGTTGATTTTGCAATTTTCCTTTAATTATGGTTTCACCAGTGATCTAATGATGGTATTTTCAACTTTATGGTTGCAGGGATTCGTCAAAATGGTTGTAGAATGGAGAGAAAGAGAGCATGATGCCATAGATGCCCTGGCACTAGAGGATGAAGCCTGCATGGATGCTTTGAGGGACTGCGGCTTGAAGAAATTTTTCCTCACCTCCTATTTGCATGCACAACCGGAGTTACTACGATTCATCGTGGATGCTTGGGACATAGAGGATCAGGTATTCCGCTTGAAAGATCAGACATTGGAGCTGGATGTTTCCGATGTCTATTTTATCACTGGATTATCGCAGAGAGGTGCACGACCCATCTTGACCGGAAGTAGGCCTTCCGGGGAAAAGATGGGGGAGGTGATGGAACGGGTTTACCCTGGGGCACAGTTAGGATCAAACAGTGCCAAGGTAGATATTGCCACAGTTCCAGACCTAGTGCTATGAGTGATATTATTCACTATCACACGGACGACTGGGGTACAGGCGCCCCACGAGGCCAGCAAGAATCATTTACTGCTGGCAACCGAGTGTCTCAACCCTACTCTATTTGACTGGGCCACAACAGTGACTACAAACATCAAGAGGCAGCTTACGAAGTGTAAGCACGTGAGAAACAAACAGTTCGGTTATGGATCCATTGTGGTATTCTTCTTCTTGGAGTGACTGCCGATTTTCCTGATTTAGGGAGGGATAGTGGTTGATCCAGTGCCACAGGAACCGAGGTTGATTGGATGGGCAGAACTCATGCCCAGAGGAGGAGGGGGCCAGCAGATGGCCTGGAGGCCCGAGTTCTTCATATGGCTTCATCACCAGATGATCGTTATAGAGGACTGGCCCTATGCGGGCACCGATTTTACTG
Organism: Pinus tabuliformis; assembly: GCA_031772625.1. Classification (NCBI taxonomy): domain Eukaryota; kingdom Viridiplantae; phylum Streptophyta; class Pinopsida; order Pinales; family Pinaceae; genus Pinus; species Pinus tabuliformis. Next base: position 1,486,970,740 of record CM062817.1, read on the forward strand.
GAGACCCAGATCTCCCATTGCCTGCGGGAGAAAACTGGGATGAGGAGCTTGGTAAGAATTTTTTGTATTTTTGATGTTTTTTATGTATTTAATTTTTTTTGTAATACATGTATGTCTCTGACAACAACTATATTTATGTATGCAAATGTTGGTACAGAGCGACCGGCTGGTCTGTCTCACATAGCACAGAGGGTACAACCCGCAGCCGACCCTCGGGTAGAGGGTGGTGTGGGTGAAGAGCTAGTACAGAACCTTGAGGGACTCACTCGAGGGATTCCAGACTATACCAGATTGGCGGATGTGCCCTTCGCGTACCAGAGGCACACAGTGGGAGTACCGACTCACGTCCACCGTCTGCTGAGACGTTTGGTGCGAGCGGTGACATGCTATCATGAGCATCACCGTGATTAGACGCCTAGGTTTCATTTTTGTATATTTTTGAGAGACATGTTGTCTGCGGCCATAGGAGATTTGGACATGTATTATTTTTTGGATTATGTAACGCGCGCGGCGCGAACATTATGATACACACGTATATATATACATATGCTTATGGTTTATTATTGTGCTTTCATGTGCTTGCTTGTATAATGTTTTGGTTACAAATTACGCAAATGTCTATCTAATACATGATTAGCCAATGCATCAGATAATGTGTTTAATTGTCGTGGAATATGCTGATATGTGATAAAATCAAAGTTCCTTTCTAACAATCTCACACGTAAATACAACCTTAGAATGCGATGGTCTCTGACGGAATATTGCCCGTTGAGCTGGTGGACGACAAGTTGAGAGTCCAGGTTCACTACCAATGCACGAATGCCGAGATTAATTGCTTCAGCAAGTAGCTCGATTACAGCACAATATTCGGCGACATTGTTAGTGGTACGACCCAAACACACACCTTGAAAATCTATCGGCTCGCCATGAGGATCATAGATCACCCACGCCGCAGAGGACAAGTTGCGAGTACTGCGGCAGGCACCATCAGCGAAACCAACATAAGGTGTATCAGACATCTGCACAAGAAGCGAAAGACACAATAAGTGGCAGCTACGCCTTTAAAACTGACACACATACACACAACACACTTGCTAGAGTACATGTATGTACAAAATAAAATGTACCAGCATCATGCATAGTACTTTTTCAAATACAGCCCATTTCGGGGCTTCCCAAGAGGGTTCCCTTCATAATCAATTAGCTCGTAGGCCCCTTTTTGCAAAACTTTCTTGACAATGTAAGGGCCTAGCCACATAGGCTCGAGCTTTCCTGCTCCTAGCTTATCTTTTGCTTGATCGTAGAGCAAGACTAAATCTCCCTCAACAAAAGAACGTCGATGTACAGTCTGATCGAAGTGGGTCTTGACTCGCTTCTTTTGTGCTTCGATGGCCAAAGAGGCCAGGCGACGGGTCTCATCTAGCCTTTCTAGGTAAAGAAGGCATTCTTCTAACGGAGTAGTGTTGGGAAGTAGCTCAACAGCCAATTTTAATGAAGGGATTTCACATTCGATTGGAAGGGTAGCCTCTAGTCCATAAACTAGTTGAAATGGAGTGAAACTAGTGGCATCCTTCACGGAGGTTCGGTAGGCCCACAAGGCAGGGAACAACATCAAATGCCAGTTAGACTTATGTATGCCAACGATACGCTGAAGCATTGTAACCAAAATCTTATTGATAGCTTCAACTTGGCCATTGGACTGAGGGTAGTATGGAGTTGAACTATCATGTTGTAAGCCTAGCTAGGTTGTTAGTTCCGTCATCATGTGATTACGGAAATGCTTCCCGTGATCAGTGACGATGGCTTGAGGGACGCCGAACCGCGAGATAACATGGTTGAATAAAAATTGCGCCGCTGTGTGACCGTCTTCAGTTAATGTAGGCATCGCCTCAGCCCATTTAGTAAAGTAATCGACGGCAACGATAATAAACCCATGCCCCCCGGCCGAGCGAGGGTTACAGGTCATATAATCAATGCCCCATTTTGCAAAAGGGCCGACGGTGACAACAGGGTGCAATGGAGTAGGAGGCGCTCGCATCTTCCGCTGGTATATCTGGCACTCATGACAAGAGCGGACGGCAAGAATGCAATCCTTAAAGATAGAGGGCCAAAAGTAGCCAGCACGGAGGATTTTTTGGGCAGTAGCATATCCGGACATGTGACCACCACAGGCACCAGAGTGACAGTCATTCAAGACACGCTCAGCTTCCTCGAGAGTTAAACAACGGCGGAGAACAGAGTCGGCGCCGAGGCGATATAGTGTATCCCCAATGATACGGTATGGTTGAGACTGATGACGAATCCTTCGCCGAGCGTCTTTGGACACGCCAGGGTGAAAGGAGGACGTTTGCAGATATATAATGATATCTCCATACCAGGGGTCGAGGGTGCTGATAAGAAATAAAGTCTCATCCGGAATTTGATCCTCTACGTGAGAGGTCGGGGAAGAAGATGGCAAAGAGCAAATTAACTCAGCAAATACAAGGGATTTCTTGGACTTGGCAGTGGTAAATTCCAAGTCGAACTCTTGGAGGATAACAATCCACTTTGAGTACTTGCCCCCCAGCAACTGGCGTGACAAAATATACGTCATGGGGTTGCAATCAGAAATCACGGTGGTAGTGCGCAGCAAAATGTAGTGACGGAAGCGTTGGACAGCACAAACGACGGCTAAAGCCAACTTCTCAACATAGGCATATCGAGTTTCCGTATCTAAAAGGTTGTGGCTGAGATAATAGATAACATGCTCAGTGTCATCATCATCAGTTTTAACAAGAACCATGCCGATAGTGGTGTCGGCGGCAGCCAAATACAGAGTGTGGTCACGATAATAGTTCGAAGGCCGGAGCAATGGAGCAGAAACAAGGAGACCCTTGAGACGCTCAAAATATTCCTGAGCAATGGTATCCCAATGAAAAGGGACATCGCGCTTTAGTAATCGTGTAAAACCTTTGGCCACCTCGGCATAGTTTGGAACGAAACGTCATAGGAAATTTGCTTTACCTTGCAAGCTCTGCAATTGCTGTAAAGAAGCAGGGGGAGGAAGATTCACTATATCTTCGACTTTAAGGGGATCCAAACGGATGCCCTCTCGGGAGACGACAAACCCAAGGAGTCGGCCAGATTCAACGCAGAAGACACATTTGTGAGGATTAAGTCGGATTCGGTAGTATCGACAACGAAGAAAGATCTCGCGAAGGTGAGTAGGGTGGTCCTGACGTTTGGCTGAATGAGCTGGAAGATCATCCAGGTATGGCTGTACAATGTGTCGAATGTCATGAAACGCATAGGACATCGCACGTTGGAAGGTAGCACCGGCATTTTTAAGACCGAAAGGGAGCTTCTTATAGGCAAAAGTGCCCCATGGACAGATAAAGGCGGTCTTGTGTTGATCAGCAGGAGCAATATTGATCTGGTTATATCCAGAAAAACCGTCCATGAAAGAGTACATTTCACTTCCGGCACGCTCATCAATAATTTGATCAATGAATGGTGTGGGGAAATTATCTTTAGGATAGGCCCGATTTATATCACGATAATCGACACAAACACGGATTGTACCCTGTTTTTTATTCACAGGTACGATATTGGAAACCCAATCTGTGAGTGGGATAGGATAAATAAAACCAGCTTTAAGAAGCTTCTCGACTTCAGCCTTAATAGCTGCAGCCTTTCCGGGATGTATAGGGCGCAAACGCTGACGAACAGGCTTAGCACCTGGGTACGTGATTATCTCATGCACCACTATGCTAGGATCAATGCCGGGCATTTATTCATAGGACCATGCAAAGACGTCACGAAATTCGCGAAAAAGATTGGAATAAAGTTGAATCTCCTCCGGAGTACAAGTGACTCCAATGTGAAGATGTTCGACAATCCCTGGTTTTACAGAGATGTCGATGGGCTGGGTTTGCGTAATGTTCGCCATATTTCCTTCAGAGGACACTTGATAAACCTGGATAGGTGTTTGAAGGATTTGAAATGGGATACAGGGAGCAAACCGCTCAAGGCAAGTCAGCATATGCCAAGGAGGTTCCTCGAGAGACATAGTCTCGATAATGGCTTCATCGGAAGGGAAAGTTCTGTTTAAAGGATCCGAAGAAGTCGCATCTACAAGCCCTAAGGATGGAGCGGACGAGTAGAGAACCTTGCTCGAAGGAGCAAGTTCAGAAGAGGGAGCCGATGCAGCAATGATTTCGACATAGTTGAGCTCGGCAGGACTCAACGGCATCTGGTCGCCCCAAGAATCTACTTGGTCGGTGGGAGGAATGATCCACGGATCAGAACAAGTAGTAATCATATTAACAGAAGCGACGTTAGGAGGTGGGAGCGGAAAAACACCCATAAGGGCGGGATCTTTGAAAAGTCCGGCTCCCAGACTTTCAGATAACTTCGAGGTATGCTCCACAAAAGGGATGTTGCCTTCAGAAGAGGAAGCGAAGAACGATAGCTGGTCTACGGTAACAATCTTCCCTTGATGAGGGAAACGAATGATACGAAACAAAGATGAAGCTACAGCTTTCATTGCGTATATCCAGCTACGTCCGAGAAGGAGGTTGTAGGTAAGAGTAGCATCAACAACTTCAACTTCCATTTCGACCGTCTTCCCTTCCAAAGAGATGGGCAAACGTTGGAGTATACCATAAGGACGGGATGCTCTTCCATCAAAGGCTTCCAAAGTTGTGGGAGACTGGCTCAATGTTGGAGATCCAATGGCTTTCCAACAGGCAACAGACATGATGCAAGTCGAAGAACCTTCATCAATGACTGTACGATGAATCGTTTTGGAATCAATAATAACTTGTATGAGGAATGAGATTTGGGGAGGCAGTCTCTACGTATGGCATTCTAAGTCAAAAGTAATTAAGTCCGAGTAGGCTGGGTCGATGCCACCAATAGTAGATAGCAAGGACTTCCTCTGAGAAGGGCAGCTCTGGAGAACTTCTAAAGCAGACATAGATGATGGAGTCTGAGCTAAGTCCTCAACGATATTGTAGTGTTGTACAGCACGGGCATTTGGGTTGTAAGAAGATTTCCGGAGCACTCCTTTTGGAGGGGGTCGAAGAGGCATCTCAGTAGTAGGTCTCTCGATGTGGAGTGGGCCTGAACTGAACAGAGGAGCATTAGAGGGGACCTCAGGATCTTTCCCGACAGATGACGGATAATCTTTTGTTCAAGTACTGATATTGACAGGTATCGTTCCAGCCATAAACAATTGAGAACCAAAGGAAGAGGGAGGCTGAGAAGGGTCAACCACCATTTGGGTTTTTTGAGTTTGTTGTGAGGGAAAGGGTTCTTTGAGCACCGCAGGAGTCCCGGGAGCGCCTTTCAACAAACGACTAACTTCGGACCGCCTAGGGCAGTCTTTGGTATAGTGATCTTCATCACAGATAAGACAAGGATACTTGGGTTTGCGCTTGGCACCGTCCTCGGGCGGAGGTTTAGGGGAGTCCTGTTTAGGTTGATCTGGCTTATTTTTCGCTTTCCCTTTCTTCTTTCCTTTCGAGGCTTTGTCTGTCGTGGTAGACTGGACGACATTGACCTCGGAAGTAATATTCAAAGTGGGTGTTACCTGAGAAGTCTGTTCATTCGAAGCAGTTGATTTTTGCTTCCCAGGGTTCGCGAAATTTTTCTTCGAGGATGAATTAACGGAACCAATAATAACGTCAACAGTTGGTGTTGGCGGGGCTTTGGATGTTCCTGGTCTCGGGGCGTCAGGCAGATAATCATACAATGTACCTGACTGAGAATAAACCAAGTCAAGGTACTGAGCGCATGCAATAGCTTGCTCTTCAGTGACACACGCCCCCATGGCAATGTCCCGAGCTATTGGAGGAACGAACGAAGTCGTAAACCAATCGGTAAGAAGTTGGTCGGGAATCCAAAATTTGATCATACATCTACGCCATCTCCATTCATGGATATGATCAGAGATATGCGTAGCCGTTGTCTATCTTAAGGATGTGAGGAGGTGTGTACCCGTTTCATATCGAATGGGTAACTGAAAATGAGTGAGAAATGCCATAGCCAACGAATTGAAATCCTGAAACGATCCACGATTGAGCTCAATATACCACTTAGCTGCAGAGCCAGTGAGAGTCCTTTGAAAAAGGCGAAGCCGAATTGAATCATCAAGCCATGAATTGAATGAACACCACAGGTGATAAGTCATAACATGAGCTTTTGGATCTTCATTAGCTTTACCATCAAACTTTGGACAGTCATCGGGAATTTTCGTTGGAACCGGAGGCCAATATGGATTATGGAGAATAGGATCATTGGTCAACTTGGACACATCCGGTAATTCTAAAGTTGCTAAGAAAGGTAATTGAGGATTAAAGGACATCTGGGGCTGCTGGTGGGATGGAGCACCAGGGTTCCAACCAACTGGCGGTTGCCCCCAAGGGCTTGGTCCGGACGGATTTGGCCCCATAGGGTTTTGTCCGTAGGGATTTGGGTTCTGCCCCCCAGCGTTCCATGGATTACCAAATGGTCCTGCAGGAGCACCATATGGTTGCGGATAATTCTGATAAGGATTCGCCTGCAGTTGTTGATAATTTTGATATGGGGCAAACAAAGGTTGCCCTTGAGGTTGCTGGTAACCATACGGTGGCTGGACTCCAAACTGGGTTTGAGAAACAGGCTGAGTTTGATAAACTGGTTGAGATTGAACTCCAGCTTGCATTTGAAGACGAGATGGGGTCTGGGGTCCAGCGTGGGGCAAAAAACCAGGTTGAGCAGTGCCAGAAGGATGTCCTGTAGGTTGGGCTATCTGGCCGGAAGGATAACCTTGTTGAGATTGAGGTTGGCCTACCTGCCCAGAAGGTTGTACCTGCTGGGAGTGGAATTGTACACCTGAAGGTTGTCCTAACGGACCAGATGGCTGAGTGGGCTGGGCAGGTGGTTGGCCTGATTGGATTTGAGGCTGACCGACTTGCCCAGAAGGTTGACTATACTGGACGGTGGGCTGACCATGTGGTTGAGTAGCTTGTCCAGATATTGGACCATACTGGACATTGGGTTGGTTTGGGTTAACATATGATTGACCAATTTGTCCAGTAGGATAACCTTGCTGGATACCAGGTTGGGCTTGTTGAACAGAAGATTGACCTGAGTTACCAGAAGGTTGAACATAAGAGGGGAAAAACGGACCACCAGAAGCAAAAGGGTTTCCCTGGAAGGATTTCCCTTGTTGGTCTTGATGAGGTGGTCTTGGAGATTGCGCAGACGATACTTGGCCTCCATGAAAAGAGGTGGAGCCCCAATCAATTGACAACGGAACTGAAATCTCAACCACCGGTTGAGACGGCAAATATCGATCGTATGGCCCCTCTGCTGGGACGTTTGACGTAGGATCAAAGACTCCGAATAAAGAAGCCGAAGGACGACTAAAAATAGGAGTCGAGGAAGCTACACATACCGTTGGAGCGGTTGTGATTGAGGTAACAGACGTACTGCGACTTTGTGGAGTAAAAGGCTCCGTGGTGGGAAAAGCGAGTTGTGACCAAATAGAACCCGTGAAAGGAGTTCCAGAGGGCATAGTATCCCTTAATGATTTATAGCCTGGAGGTAGGTTCCCAGTAGTAGGAGTGCTACTAACAAGTGTAGGTTCCGTTGCGGTAGGAATTTCACCGCTCGTCGCAACGGATTCTTCAGTCGAAGTAGGGGAAACGTTCTCCATGTCGGAGGAAAAAGGTGGGACTGAAACACGAGGAGAAGTGTAGTCCCAAAAAGGGACACCGTCCTCAGAAGGTTCCCAAATAGGGTTCCAATGAAACTCGTAAGTCTCGTCGCCTGGAGCACGAGAACTAATCGGTTGTATACTCGGAACAACAGGAAGAATTTCACTTACAACCGGTATCTCGGAAGAAGACGAAATTGGTAATTCCGCCAGGATGAAACTTCACAAAATCCTAGGGAATCTAACGAGACAAAACCCTACTCAAACTAACATAAATAAAATCTAACCGGGTAAATGTGTATCATGGCCGAATAAATTTTAAGACGCAAAGACACAACTTGACCTTTTCATGTTTTAAGAGTCAAGAAAAGGACAAAAAGATGACTCTAGTCTCCTTCGAATGTTTAATGAGCACGAAGTGACAAGACGCTCACTGGCACCTTTTCTTTTAAGGAGTCCGAAAAGGATCAAAAGTGACTACTCTGGAGACTCTAGGCAAAGGGTTTACCAAACAATCCGTAAAACTGCTTATACACCTTGGCAATCAAATGAAAACCAAGGACTTCCTGTACGGCAGTCAATCTTCCCGAATGCTGTGTTCAGTGCATTACGGCTTGTAAGGCAGCAGACACGGCTTCCTGTGGATAAAGGATGATAACCTAGTGGGGTCTCCCTTATATACGCGACGGTACGTGGGAGCTCAGTCCGTGCTAGACCACTATCGAGTCACAAGAGGAGGAATCACCCAACCGTAATGTGAAACAACAGTGACTAGGTTTAACGACGCCGGAACACATCTCTAGCCTAGACCTATAGAATGTATGTGTTAGGTTCCAATGCGTTGTTAGATTCATTCGGTTTATTTTATAGTTGATCTTCAAGTAGGTTTCAGTTTTTAGGTCCTACCGTATGTGATCTCTCAGAATTTCCTAAATGCAAACTATGTGCCAAAATATATCATTTTGTTCAATGAATGCTAACTACAGAAGAGTTGAGATTTTCAAACAAACAAAATGATCACTAAACAATCAACAAAGATCCTAATGCAGCTAATAGCAGTAAATGAAACTTTTTTCTTTTTCTTTTTAAAAATGACTAATTGCCAATAACCATAGATGCTAACTAATATAATGCAAAACGATCATTTTTTTTTTCTTTTAAAATGGCATAATGCACTTAAACAAATCTCGAGAGATATGAACAAGCGTAAACAGGCAAATTTCACTCAATGAAAATAGAACCAAATCTGAAACACCAAGATGAACAGTCAAAACAAGGAGAATCACAAATACCTCAATGAACCATGTGATCTAAGCTCAAACGAAGTCAAGAAAAATCCAAACGAGCTAGAGGTGAATTGCTCGAAGCACAGAATAATAAGTTTTGGCAACCACTAGACAAGTGTAGAAAACAACCAAAAAGTTGACTGGACAATCAAAGAACCGAAAACTCCCACGGAAGGCTTGACATACAAAGCCACTAGATGCTCTAGGGCTGCGATATAAAATCGATGGAAATAGGCAAACACCCGAAGGATAAAGGTAAAAAACCAGTCAAACAGAGTTCTGATACACTCCAGTAGCTGAAAAAGATGTAAAAAGACAGAAATCTGAGTTTGAAAAGCTTCCAACAAACAAACTGGCAAAGTTCACAGGACTGGTGCGACTCTCAGCCTGTAACTTGCGTTATTAAGGAATTAGCGCGAGTTGCTTTTGTGCAACATGCACCAACTGGCGCGACTGTCAGATAGAAAAACGCGCCAATAAAGTTTGCTAGTCCAAAAAATAAATCAAGCAATCCAGGGTCTGGTTGACAGTATTCAGACAGATCAAATAGCAAGAAACAACTTCAAAACTAACACAGAAAGCTCATTTCCACAGGCAAGCAAGAGAAAACCAAAACACAAGACAAACTCTAAGCTGTTTGGTTCGTAAACCAAACCGGAGATAGTCTGAAGTGGCGTTGATCTACTTCGCTAGTGCAAAGCAATAGCGTTTCGAAGGCTGCCTGGCTGTGCTTCAGGCTCCGTCCAAGGTTTATGAGTCAAACAACAAATAGCTCTTCCCCAGTGGAGTCGCCAAATTGTTGGAGAGGTAAATCCCCTCTGCGGACAGAGGCGATCCCACTAGCCCAAAATGGGTCTAGCAATAATCAAATAACGCTATCATGCAAGTTCCTAGTTGCAAATTGAAAGTGGATTATGAGAACCAACCTGGAGTCCAACGCTAATGTCGTAGAAGAGTTGATACTCCCGTTCCCTTGCTTCGGCAGGTCACGATCCTCACGATCTCCGCGAATGGATACTTGCACATGCAAAGAACGAAGCGAATACAAGCATAAAATCCACTAAAATACAACTATATATCAGTCAGAAAGGAAATAGATCAAACATTATCATAATGAACAGTAAGATCGGAACAATAATGATAGTCCTTTATTAATGAATAATCAACAGAGAAAGATACAACCAAAGTTCTGACGTTGAACCTCTCCTCTGGCTGGGCGAGCAGCTATACATGTCTTGCAATAGACCTTCTCTCTCTCAGACTTCCGGCAGCATAACCTCCCTATGCTTCAAGACTCTTACTATCACTCAAAACAAGCGTTATCACTACTAGCATCACTCCAAAAACTAGCTTGTCAAATGCATGAGGACAGACTTTTATAGATGGAGAAGGGGAGGAAGATACAATGCATCAAGACACCCATTATGGATTGGCATTATCTCCAAAAAGCCGCTGTGGATAGATGTAGAGGATAGATGATGACTCTCGACATCTAGAAGATGAGCTTTATCCTCAAAAGACTTCATGACTTGAAGGGAAAAAACATTTGGGCGCGCGTTTGTTAAAAATCTTTTCCAAACTTGGTTGGCGCGAGTGTTACTTTAAGACAGAGCGCCAATGGTCGCACCTTCTTTTGAGGATCTCATTGATTGGCGTGGGTAGTACATTGTGGACCCGCGCTAATGGAAAAAGGGCACTTTTCAGGGATATTTTGCAGGAGGTGTCTTCAGGGCACATGAAGTCCATACTTAGGGGAACATAATGCAAGTGTTTTTAAGTTATGTCACTGCTCACAGGTCCCGGAATGCGTCCTCCAAGGTACGGGAAAGGGGTAACAGGGACGGTGACCAATGGTGACAAATTACTGTGTAACAGTAACGATAAAACTTGGGATTGAAAACAAAGCTTACAGAGAGTCCAATTTTAAGTATCATAAATTTTTATGATATTTTCTACTATGTTTGGATTCTTTTGCATCAAGTTCTATTTGGAACAATATCTTCTAGAATAAGTGATAATCTCAAAGAAGGTCTAGATTCAATAGGTCTGTCATTTGTTTATGAATTATTTTCACACACTAGAGTTTTTGGAGTGAAGTTTGTCCCCATTTTTTGCCTCGATATATTCCAAAAAGACTTGTTTCGAGAGAAGTAGGTAATCAAGCTGTTTTGTATGGGCAATCCAAACAATTGAGTAAGACGTAAAAGAAACTGTGGCCTAATTTCCCATTAAAATTTAGTGAAATTAATATCCTAGACAGAGGGCACTGAATCAAAGAAGCTGAAGAGCTTGAGGATATTTGGTTATTTACTTTACCCCATTATAATTATGATCCTCAAGATTTCATTAACAATCATTATAAAAACAATAATCTATATAAAAAAAATTATTCGTCATGAACCACCTTTTAATGTGGTTTTTATATGCATTGATTATTTTAAGCGAGCCATCCTAAGAAGCAAACTCCTACACTATGAATAAAGACGACAATGACAAGAATTTAGAGAGGAACTGTACATAAATTTCCTAAAGGAAAGAATTTAGAGAGGAAATCTACATAAATTTCCTAAAGGAAAAGGCTCTACGCCTAAACAGTTCATTCGAAGAGTTAAAGTCTATTGAACTTTTGCAATTTAATTTCAATGAACTCACTTCAGAACCTCCATTGTTTCTCATAAGGGAAAAATAGTAGAAATTGAAAAATTAGAACATTTTGTTGTCACAGGTAAAGAAACTTAATCCACATCAATATAAATTTTGAAAAAGGGATAGAAAGCTACATGAAGAGAAAAGACTCAAGAAAAAGAAGAAACAACTAAATATGATATTATTTTCATTAATTTTCCTTAGAAAATATAGCAAGAGAAACCATAACCTTAGGAAGTCAAAGAAATGGAAGTACCTAAGGAGAAAGAAAACAAGGTATCTACTGAAACCAGTGCCTAGGAAAATAAGGAAAAAAGGAATTATATAACAAATTAGATATTATATCTATTGTATTTCCTCAGGGATTAGTAACATCTATCTACTAAGATTCTTTGGGAAACATTTTTGTTTACACCAATTTCTAAAGTAGAGCCAATTATAGATATTATTCCTTCTTAGATAGATTATTATTTTAATACTTAAACAAAATCAGTTTTCCTAAGATCAAAGAAAAGAAAACATGATACTCTAGAAACTGTATATGAATTCAAGTGACTGTCTCAAGGAAAAAACTAAGGAATATTCAGAAGCTTTAGGAGCTTTTTTCAATTACAATCAATATTATTTGAATGAGCTTGTAGCATCATATGAGCATTGTTTACAGACAATTAAAGCTTTGGATGAAAAATTGAATAAAAATGAATTGTTCAATGAAGAAAACGGGCAGCGAAATTTTTCTAATTTAATTCAAAGATTGAGTGTAGAAAGAAAAATCTTGTAGAAGATTTTTTAGAAACAATTAGAACAAGTGAATGGAAAACATGAACAAGAGATTCTCAAATTGCGAAAATTACAAGAAGATCAAACCCGTATGTGGAAGGAAGAAGAAAAAACAATTATGTCATTATTTCCATGCCTTTGCAACAAGAAATTGAATCTCTTAAATATAAAGTGAATGCGAATCAACATGAAACAAAGAGTCTCGACATTTTCAAAGATTAATATTTACAAATTTGTCTAATTTTAAGGAAGAATCAATCAAACTTCTATAAAAAAAATGCATAAAATCTCAATGTTTTATCAAGAATTTAAAGATTTAAATGAAAGAATTGACTCATTGGTATAAGAAGACAAATCAATTAAAGGAAAGTTTATGTCTATACTTGATTGGGAAAATGAATTTCAATAGAACAAAATTCCAATAGTTTCTAAGGAAAACCAATGATTGATGTGTGCTTCACTAAGTTGTAGGGAGAAAGAGAAAAAATAAATCAGGGCATGCATACAAACGATATATGAGAAATTTTTATCAATTTCGAAAAAATAACGAACTTTGTAGAAGAATTTGGCCTATCAGGTAGAAATTCATTAAAGGAAGCAATTAGGGGAAATGACCCACAGAAGAAATAAAAAAAATTACAGTTTGGACACAACAAAGTTTCCAAAAATTTCCACAACTGCCTTTTGAGAAAACAAGGCTTATTGCCAAATTTGAGGTCAAATATGAGAAGAAGAAGAAAAAGACACAAATATTTCGGTGAAGTTCAGTGAACTTGACAGAAATATTTCTAGATTTTCCTTCTCATGAGCCGATATATGAGATCCTATCTCTTACACAGTATCTGATTGGATACGGGGAAACCCATTCCCCTTTGAAACACACGCTCCCTTACAAATCAGACAAAGATTTAATGGATTGCCTCTCACAGAAAGCAGATGTGCCCTTGCTCCAACCAAATCTAGAGATCTACTTACGTTTTGGCTCCTACTCTAGATCTACCCTTATAAACACCGCCCTCATTGGATTTATCATCTTTCACAGAGCGACCGAAGAAGGAAAGAGATCCGTTAAGTAGAAACTTGCCTCCGTTGTCTCAGTTTCCAATGATTTTCCATGAGTTTTGTGAATATGATCCCTTACTCATAAGTCCATGTGATTGGATTTGACGATAGCCACTCAGGATATGGGGATAGGAAATTATCTCCACATCCTCACTAGGCTGAAAGCAAGAGGAAACATAAAGAAAAAACAAAATGTGTTGTGAATAGTCTTGGCGATGGCCTTTTTGGATGGGGAAACAATAAATCTCCATTGCCTTCCCTACAGGCCAAAAGCAAGAAGGCGACATAGGACATTCGAGATCCCAGGATGAAATGCTACGTCAGCACAGATCGAAGGATTAAAGCAATGGATCAAGATCTGTTTCGACCATATCTATCAAATCCAACACATATTACGGAAGATCGACCTCTGGTAATGATAAATCCAATCACCACAGCTCTAGATCTGATATAAGTTTTTATTAGAACTCTTCAAGGAAGGACTCTCTGCAAGCAGATCTGGAAGGGGAGGCGGATACAAGAATTAAAATGTGCAATCCAAACTCATCTAGGCATATTAGTAAGTATGCCAAGCTTGATTTATCTAGGACAAATTGTGTAGGATAATTACACACTACAAGATTATGGCATTGCCTCAGATGTGACATCATCCTCAAATGCGACTGCGTGGTGGATGCTCCGAACCAGCTCAAAGGGCTCAGGTTCTTTGAAGTTGCGATCAAAGGGAAGGATGAAACCTAAACCAAACTAGCACCACCTCCAGAACTACCTGGACACTATATCGTGGAGAAAAAAATCCAAGATACTACCCTTGACAATGTCTCTGCATTAGGTGAATGAGGTTTATGTAGACTATCATACTAAAAAAGTCATATGTAGATTTAATTGTTTTTGGCCTGCTTTACACTATTGGATTTTTTCTACATGGAAAATAGATTGTGATATCCATCTATGTTCGAAGCGGTATTTTATTTTCAAATTCAACACAGTCAAGGATAAGGAATATGCCCTCAATGATGGACAATGGTTCTCAGGCAATGCAGGACTTTTAATGATCCCTTGGTTCCCAAGATTTGATGCCACCACCATGGTGGTTTCTAAAATGCTTGTATGAGTAAGAATACACAATCTTGCACTACATTTCTGGCATCATAAAGTATTAGAAGGAATAGGGAATTCACTGGGAAAATTTCTCAATATTGATGCCGATAGAGTTTCAAGACGCATATTTACCTTTGCTAGAATATGTGTCAAGGTATATCTTAGTCAAGGTTTACTTGACACCATTATAGTGGTCCATAACAATATACACTGGACTCAACAAGTAGATTATGAAAATATGAGAAGTACAAGACAAACCACAACTCCACATTAACTCAGAGGCATAATGACCCTTCACAGCAACATGAGTAGCACACATTAGGGAAAGAAGTAAGTGGCAGCGAACAGATTCATGGATCAAATGGATCTGACTCTGAGAAAAAATATCCAATTAATTCCAATGAGAATCAAATGTCTATTATAACATCAACTCCTGACATTGGTGGTTGGCGAAAACTGGAGAAAAAGAAAGGTAGGAAATAATACATTAGTCGTTTATGGATTTTGAGAAATCAAGACTTGTTATTACTGCATATGCTCATTAATATCTACAACATGTAATTTTTCTCATTTTTTAATAAAATTATGATTTTTTTTTGAAAAAAACATATTTAAATTATATATATATATATATATATATATATATATATGTATATGTATATATATATATTCTTAAAAGTTGATAAAATAATTTATAATTAAATAAAAGTCAATATATTTAAGTTACAATATTAACTACGAAGTTAATATAATGAAAATAATATTATTAATATTTTATAATGTTATCAATTAAAAATTTATATAAAAAAATTAATAATTAATATTGCTGTTTGATTTAGGAAAAAAATTACTTTTAATGTAAAATGAGCACTTGTTAACTCTTTATTGAGCAAAATCACGCATAAAAGAGATGTGCCTCTTGGCACACGGAAAAAGGAAACTTTCAAAAATCCTATATTAGATTTACAAATTATAAATATTATGCATAGCCTGATTGAACTTAACATATGATTAGATTTACGAAATTATTTAAAATACGTTATTAGTGGAAAATATATTTTCTTATATAGCAATTGCCAATTATTTTAAGTGGTCGTTTGTAATGTAAATAAATCATGCCAAAATGTTTTAACCATGATAGAAAATGATAGACCTATTTCAATTATATATCCTTACATGAAATCCATTCTTTTAATAAAAAGTTAATAATTATGAAAAATAACAACTTAAGGTTTTCTATATTTTTAATAATTTTGGACAAATATTTTGAAAGGAGATTTTAAAACATATAAATGTTTTATAATATTAATTCTTTATACATCTTAGAACGACGGTATTTGGGGCTCTCCCCCACCATGCGGCAGATATGTTTATATTAATGAGCGGTTTAATGAACCTTTCCTAGTGGGGTTTCTGTCATCTTCAAGACCCGGCAATTTGTATATTGATTTTGGTGTTTGCTCTCACCATTTCTCTCGAATGAGCTTTGAAGGGTACTCCGAGGCCCTGTCAGCCAACCATTTTGTAGTGAAAACATTGGTACACCAAAGAGGGAGACATTGTTGTGGGGTTCCATCACATCAACGCAGGTTGTCGAACTTCTAGTGACAACTCATCCTCCGGGAACTCAGTCAGTTTGGAACATGAGGGTGAATTGGTGCATTCTCCAAATCGCTCTCCAGGTCGTATTGTAGCTCTAGCCAGCATGTATTCCATAGCATAGCAACTTCAATTTATGTATGTTAATATGGATATTCTTTGGGTATGAAGATCACAATGAATTAGTTTCATATATGAATGATATAAAATTAAATCAGAGTGAGCTATTGAAACAACCAGATAACCTCCATCGAAGCCATTGTAGAACGAATGACCACCTCCGCAGCTTGGAAGCTCATGTGGAACATATTGATTTTCATATGCATGAACATGTTGAATATTTTGTAACTCCTCATGTACTCGCTCCCCATACCCCTCCTTGATATGATGGTGTCAATTTTTTAATATTTCTTAAGCATTGTATGGCTACTAAGCCTACCCCTCCTTGATATGATGATGTCAATTTTTTAATATTTCTTAAGCATTGTATAGCTACTAAGCCTAGCAGAAATGAAGTATATAAAAAATTATTTGTGGCATCCTTCGAACCCAATTCCAACAAGTTTAATAAGAATGAGAAAAAAAAAGTCGTATTGAAATATCTTTTGTAATCAACAAATGAAGTATATAAAAAATTATTTGTGGCATCCTTCGAACCTAATTCCAACCAGTCTAATAAGAATGAGAAAAAAAAAGCCATTGAAATATCTTTTGTAATCAATATTTTTACATAAATCTAATGAAAATGATATATATATATATATATATATATATATATATATATATATATAACTTATTTCATCACAAAAATAAAATTTATATGAAAATATTTTATATGGAATATCTGGAGTAATCCTAAAACAAATTATTTTATATGATCATTTAAAAAATAAGATTATGTAATATATGTGAGGGTGTGATTTTCAATATAAAAAAACTAAATTTATCTATTTATAAAATTGTGTTTATCTTTTATTATGATGATGATGATGATGGTTAACGTCCGCTGAGACCAAATAATGATCTATCGGACCTAAAAAGACGAATTATTTATTTTGATTTAAGATTTTATTCCTATGCTCAAAAAGCTTGGAGAGAAGCCTCCCGAGTTCACTATAATTTTGGCATTGTAAAAGGCTAGGAAGGTCAGTATTGTAACAAAGGTTGTGAAATTGAGATCTAATGTGGTTGTATGCAGGGCACTCTAAGAGGAAGTGGTTTTCATCCTCGATGCTCCTATTCTCACAGAAATGGCAGATCCTTTCCATCCATGGCGTTTTAGGAACTGCCCAGCGGCCAGTTTCACTATGGAGCTCATGAGAATTCGTTATAATCTTTTCTATATTAATTTTCTTCTTTGAGCTAGTTAGAATAGAGAGATACTTTTGATCTTCAAGGGTGGGGTTGATGACCTTCTTATAATAACTTAATTTTCTTTTAGATGCTAAATCTTTCTCACACCACAATTTTTCTTTGAACTTAGAAGTAACAATATCTTTAATGTTATTTATGTTTTGCAAAGCATCATTCTCATTGATCTCCCAATAGTTTAACCAGGCCCTTGTGTCCTTATGCCATCCTTGGTTAAGCCTTAGGTGGTTTTGTCTGGAATTTAAAGCTAGCTTAGGAAGTCTATGATTGTCTATGTTATTGAGCTTGTGCTTGTACAATAGAAACCTGAGCATAGCTAGGCTCTCAATAGGAGAAAGACCTGCTTCTATAAGGAGAATAGGATAGGGTGTATTACTTTTAATTTTCAGGTTATAAGTTATAAAACGCTTCTGGATTTGCTCAATCTTCCTCCATGATTCTCTGGAGATGCTGCAGGCCCAAACTTCACAGCCATATAAGATAACAGGAGTGACTAAAGTTTCAAAGAGGAACTTCCTTTTATCCCACATTACGAGGTTTGATGTTTTACAATTATTTTCAAGACCAAAATAAGCTTCCATCCCCCATTGATCCTTTTCTCAATGTTATGGTTCCAGTTGAGCTTGTGATGGATATCAATTCCTAGGTACTTGTAAGAATACACTTCCTCCAAGTTATTATTGTCATACATAAAATTAGCGCAAGTGTCCTTCTTGGATTTGATAATCATAACTTTTGTTTTGTCAGTGTTAACAGTCATACCCATGGTAGAGCAGAAATCCTTAAGAAGCTTGAGTTGCTTATCAAGATCAGAAGGGCACCTTGCCAAAAGAACAATATCGTCAGCATAGAGAAGAAGGATAATGACTATCCCAGCTAAGATTGTGCCACCACATCCTGCTTCTTCTAAATAACCTTCGAGCTTATCGATGTAAATGCCAAATAGAGTAGGGGAGAGGGGGCAACCTTGTTTAACTCCGATGTTACACTTAATATCTTTTGACCACCCGTCATTGTTCTTTAGCTTGGCAATTACATTCTCGTATAGCCTTATAGCAGCAGCTCTTAACTCAAGAGGAACCTTTAGCTCTTCTAACCTATTCCAAAGTTTGTATCTAGGAACCGTATCGAAAGCCTTTCTAAAGTCTACAAAGCAGCAAAATAAATTGGATTTATCATTACGACATTCCTCCGCAATGATCCTTAGCGTAACAAGGTGGTCTGTTGTTGAGTGATGCCTTCTGAAACCTACTTGGCCTTTAGCCCGCTTACCTTCACATTCAAGCCATATGCTTAACTTTTTTTCCAGAATACTACCATATAACTTGGCTAAGAGATGGCTGATCATAATTGTCCGATAATTAGAGGGGTTATTTGTATCTCCACTTTTAAAAATAGGGATAATGAGGCTCTCAGTCCAAGGTTTAGGGAACCCTTGATTAACAGCTTGATTGAAAAGCTTGTGGATGTGGGGGATGAGGACAGGGCCTCCAATTTTTAAGATTTCTGCCTGGTAACCTTCAATGTCCTTAGCTTTCCCATTCGCGAGGCGATTAACCCCAAACTTAATGTCTTCTAAAGAGAAGACTTCTTTCGTTGTGAGTAGGGTTTCCAAATTATCCATGACATTAGGAGATTCATAAAGCTTTTTAAGATAAGAATTCCAATCGTGAAGAGCAATTTTATTATTATCCTTAGTCTTCCTAGTCAGAATCTGCCTCCAAAATTTCTTAGGAGCTACCTTAGAGAGGTGTAAGAGATTCTCCTGTCTTTGACGAATGTACTGCCTCTTTTTCCTTTTAATTAGGGCTTTGTATATTCTTATCTTGTCCATTTTAAGAGAATCATCAATAGCTTCCTTAATTGCTCTCCTCGCATTTTTACAATCTTTGTCATACCAAGGATTGGTTTTGCTATTTCTTTTATTATTTGAGACTTCAGTTGAGAAATTTTTAATAGAATATGAGAGGGTTGTAGTAAAATTATGATATAGGTCTTCTATGTTGTCTATACTAGATAAAGGAGGCAAATTAGTTTTTAATTCATTTAGAAAGAGGTCCTTTTTATTTTTATCAAATATTAAACTTTCTTTTGGTTGTAAGTATTATTTTCTATGGGAACTCTATGCATGACAAAATTGAGGGTTATAAGTAAAGGCCTATGATCGGAGTCAGGCTCGTGGTCATTTAAGATGTCAAAGTTTATCATTTCGTTGTATAATGGAAGATCGGAAATAACGTAGTCTACCACGCTGCTACCAAGTCCATGGATGCAGGTCATCTTGCTGGAATTGGGCCACTTTTTTAGACCGTTGCAAATTATGAGATCCTGAGCACTACAGAGCTTGACTAGCTCTGACCCAAACAAATTTTCCCCGAGGTCTTCAGAGCTCCTTTTGTACCTACTAGCCAGGGTAGGGTCTTTGTCTAACCAAAGAGGATTAGGGTTGGAATGATTGCTTAAAATAATAGCTTGGTTGTTTGAAGTTCGAGCATTGAAGTCACCTATTAAAAGGATATTACCATCATTCCTTAGGCTAGAAATATCGTTCTCTAAACTATTGTAAGGGTTAGTTTTATCTAGATTCTTCTTCTTATAGAAGTTAGAATTAATGGGGGGGAAATAACATATTGCTATGTAGGACTTTTTATTATTAATGTCTCTGATCTCTATCCAACTAAATTGGTTGTAAGGGTCGTTTTTATAAAGCCTAACATAGGGGGAGATGTTCTTCTTAATGTAACAAGCTATTCCCCCAATGCCTCTACGGGAGGATCGCTTGTTCCACGTAGACCATAGCGTAAAGCCATCTATGTTAGGGACCTTAGATTCTTCGTGCTCCCAAGTTTCAACAAGCAAAATAATATCAACATCATTTGAAATCCAACTTAGCTTGGGGCCTTTGTTCCATGGGAAGCCCCGATAGTTCCAAGAAAGGATCCGGAGCATGTTTAATTGCTATTGATTACTATCTTTTTTGTTTTTGTCTCGAATAAAGGCTTTTCTATTTCTGATTATTGCCCATTTTCCTTCCTTTTTGGCTTCTTTTACCTTTTGAACCTCCTTTCTTAATTCTGCTTGATCTTCTGGAATGAGATCTTCATTTATGAATATTCCCGTTCCTTTTAGACTTGAGGTTTTACTAAGTATGTTGTGCTTATGATCAGTAGAGCTCACCTTTATGCGGATTAATCTTCCTTTATTCTTGGTTAATTTCCCCAACCTTGTTGCTTCTGTGAGACACACTGTTTCAATTTGTAATCTATTATGTAATTCTGTCTGGACTAAGGCTAAAGTATCCTCATCTTCTTCCTCTTTTAAACCAAAGATTATAAGGTTTAAGGTCCTTTTGTTACGTTCGTGGTCTAATTCTATTAATTTTTTCATTTCGTCTTTAATTGGTTTAATATCTAACTTATCTACCACACTATTTAGGGTGAGGCGGCTATTAACTTTTTCTTCTAATTCTTTAATCATGTCTTTCATTTTAAGACCCTCTAAGGTATCAACGTCTCCTTGCTGGGATGGTTGGTTAGTATCTTGGTTTTGTTTTTCTATAACATGCAATCTAGTCTCCATTGCCTCCATTTTATTCTCCAGTAGTTCTATTTTTTTTTCTATATATACAAGATTATAAAATCTATTTTAAATTTTAAATTTTACTAAAATAATATTATTTAATAATTAATAAAAAGATATCTTATAAAGTAAAATAAAAAATTGGTTGTCTCTGTAAATGATATTTTACAATAAAGCACTTTTAATCGGGAATGTAATAAATGTATAATCTTTAAATCTGAGTTAATACTAACTCTTCACATCGGTGTATTTAAGCTTTTTTATTCTCTTTTCCATGTTGTTTCATTAAAATAATATACTAATATTTATAATTATTATGATTTATTTTATATAATTATTAAAATTAATACAATGATTTGATAATTAAAATTAAATTATTTTATTATTTTTATATTATAATATTATTTAATAAAATCAATTTTATTATTTCATATTAAAATATTATCTTTTTAATATATTAATTGATTTAATGTCTTTTCCTAAAATACAAATATTCAGTTTCAAAAATTACAATTAAATTTGTGGTAAAACTTAAGGAAAAATATATAAAAAAAAATGAAAGAAATAAAACGTTTACAATAAAATAAAATTTCATATTATATATTCTCTAAGGTCAATCCAAAATCTTCATCTCTTAATTAGGTTTCACGAGTTAATAATGGAAATAAATATAACAAATTATGTCTATAAACTATGTAAATCAATACAATTATTTAATCCTTTTAAATCGTCTATATATATATATATACCCACCAAAAAGTAATATTTTATAAATTTTGTATATATGTACCAAAAAGTAATATTTTATAAATTTTGTATATATATATCAAAAATAATATTTTATAAATTTTTGTATATATATACCAAAAAGTAATATTTTATATTTAAAATTTATGAATTTTTTTTTTTTAATTTCTACGAAAATATAATATTTTATATTTAAAATTTATGAATTAATTCTTTTTAATTTTATATCCATTTATATAAAATCCTAGATAATTGTATTTATCATTCCACAATATATTGATCATATTACAGTTCAATAGAGTGGCCATAACGTCGGTGTGACAGTGTTTTCATCCTATCCTTTCCACTTTCGGATAACCATGGTGTGATGGGTTCTCATTTTTTGGTTGAGTTATATTGTCGTATGTATTTAGAGTTGAGTGAGGTGGATATCCGAAAGAAAGAAGACATGACTTAATGATCCCTGAACTAAACTGCGGATTGTGGTAAAGGCGCTGGCCTAGTGACCCTTGAATTGGATTGTGGGTTGTGGTAATCCAAGTATCGTGTACCTCGGTGGGTCTAGCAATTCTCGACTAGTGAATGGAGGGATATATGTTAAAGCCTAGAGGTGGCTGCCCTTGATTATGCCTAGGAATCCTTGCCGGTGAATGGTGAGATATACGGTAAAGGTAGAGGGTGGAATCTCAGTTTAAGGGATTAGTAATCTGGTGTGGATTTTGATAAATTCTGAGAGACTATGATATAGTAAAATTCCTCATGGTGTATATGGATAAATCTAGTGGCATCCATGCTTTTTTTGGTCATGTGATTTGGTGGAGATCATGATAAATCCTGTTATTACACGTTTATTCTGTTGGCCTAGTGATCTGGTATGGATTGCAGTAAATCCTAGTTTCTATTGATGAGGATGAGGTGGTTTAGCCTCGACATGCCCTGGTTGGTTCTTTTGGTTTGAGTCCCACATTTATGCTTGGAATATGGCATGGGGGTGATTATATGAAGATATATTTGGCTAATCAATCTATGATTGGGTGGAACTTTGTATTTTGCATCCATTAATAAGAGGTTCTCTCCTTGAAATCTTATGTGTAAATGTGGTAGTTTATATGTGGGTTTTATGGCTGATGTATCCTTGATATTTATGTTGTTATTATGTTGGTTATAAGCATGTATTATGATAGTGATGATGAATGGCTATGCTCATGTTTTGATTTGCAAATTAATGAACACTGTATCTATGACCTATTATATGATAATGCAACTAATGACATAAGGGAAAAATGCTTCTTAGTGATTCTTAGATAAGTATGAGACCCGTATGCTCAGATCTACTATTAAACTTGTAGATTACATATTTGTGACATGTTTGAAAAACTTCCTCTCATGGCTAGTAGAGGTATACTCTAGAAGTTGTCAATCTTTTTGGAAATGCATCATTGTTTTTTGTGTAAATTTATTTCTAAACCTCTCATTGAGTTATGGGTAGTGACTTGGGCTCTTAGCCTAAAAAAGTGGCACAAATTACAGATTTACAGGTGCAGGTTTGAGGTGAAAAGTTTGGAGATGCATGCATGGCTTACTCGCGAGTGTCTAAAGCCTCCAAGATGCACCCTTGTCCATATCAAGGGACCGTCCTAGGGTTTGATGCACTAAAACTTCAGTTACTCTTAAGGGTTTGTTACGTGAGTGATTGGGATGGCTCCTGCCAATTTTGTTGCCGATGTGGAAGGTCTCTGTGGTGTGTTTTTGTTGATTTCACTTCCTTAAGATGACTTAGGAGGTTGGCTCACATTATAGTGGTGTCTCATTGTATATTTACCCTAATTGGTTGGTTACTTGGGTACATGTGGGATGAGGGTGTTACAAAGTGGTATCAAAGTGGGTTTCACTCTCTTTGGCTCATATATGATACTACAAAGTGGTATAAGAGCGGGTTCCACTCTGTTTGGGTCATATCTAATACTACAGGGTGGCATCAGAGCATGGTTCACCCCTCACACTGGATGGGCGGTGTGTTGGTCATGCATTCATGTCGATTGCTTATGTGTTACTTATGCATGTAACCCATGTTCTTGTTGTAATTTCATGGTGTTCATCATGCTTGTAGTGATGTTGCCATGTGAAGGCTGATGGTGTTATTATTGGATGTGTCGTCAGAGTACATGGTTGTATATGCATTTTTTATGCACGTCAGTGTTTATATGTGGGTATGCATGCATTGTCGTGGTGAAGTTTGTTGTGCACGAGGTCATAGTATGCAATTAGGTCATCATGATGCTATTGTTATGTTATGATGCTAATGTATTGGTTGAGATAGAGGAGGAGATGCATATCACTAAAGTGAATTTGCAACAATGAACTTTGGGGTGAGAGGAGACCATCATAAAGGTTTGTATGCTAGCAATGCATGTATGTTGGTTAATGTTTGTTATAAGCATTAGGGTTACTGATATGCTTTTCATTCTATTATTATTATTGTTATATATATGATAAATGCTAGTTGATCAATGTAGTCATATACACATGTGTGAGATAGTCTTGAATGATAATAACTTGTGGTTGTATGCATTGTTATTTTTGTTATATTCTAGTAACTTGATGATTAGGGTTATAACATTAATATCTTGATGTTATATGTATCATGCTAAATTGGATTGGCCTATGAAGATGGATAGGGTTATGACATTTAGTTATGAGTCGACTTATTTTTGACATTGTGTTGTACTAATTTATACTGATCATACATATGTGATTGTTATGCATGACTGACAAATGTTTATGAGTTTATTATTTGAATATGTTACTTACTTATTTTTATGGATATCATGATCTTATTTTTGTTTGAGCTGATGTGTTATGAAGTTATATCATGCTAAAGCAGATTGATAATGCAGACAAGATAACCTCCCCTGAGATACATTAAGGTATGAGCCTGCTTAGGTTCTGTACTTCGTGCTTGAATGTTTGATTATGTCGTCTATATGTTGTTGAATGTTTGATTAATCACATGATATGAGTATGTCTCTATAAGATTGCATCAATAAATTATCTTGTTTTAAGATGGTTTTACTCACACATATGTGTTGAGATAGCTGACATGTACTTCCGTGTAATAGGTGATAATTGTATCATTATGTCTAATGATTATGAGTTGACTATGGATTATGACATGATTTTTAGTCTTGGTAAAGGTTGATTTCAAATTGATAGATACGACTACCTTGATATTTGGAACATGTGGTTGACATATGTGAGTAGTTGTAGGTTAACATGCTTGGCATTAGTATGAAAAGGTAAGGTAACTAGTATGTTGTTATGTTTACTTATGCACTGACAATTATATGTTTATGGAAGTATGATGTAGGGGATTGCATGAAAAAAGAGATTAACATGAAATTTAAAGGATGCTCAGCTTGAGCTCTCAGTTGGAGGCATTGGGAACAATAGGGATGGAGTTATGGTGTCTATTCCTAGTGTTGTGCTTTTGGTCTTTTGTGATTTTTTGAGCTTGATTTATATTTTTGTTTATGTTTGATTTAAGACCTTACCACTTTGTTTATGGTGTCGTATTGTTATTGATTTTCATGTCTTTCTTCTTGTTTGTTTCTTTTCTTTCCTTTTATGTTTGTGGCTTTTGGGAAATGGTGGGGAAAAGGGAAAAGTTAGTGGAACTCAGAGAGAGTTGAATGAAATCCACCATGCAATGTAAGACTCAGATCAATTGGGTGCATGTATAAGGCCATTTGAAGGCAAGAGTATGATAGTCGGTTGGATTGGTTGGCTTGATTGGTGTAAATGGATGATGTAAGGACAATCATGAGAAAGGTAATTAGGAAAGGTAAAATAAATAGATTTGAGCCATCATATGCCTTTTCTATGTTGGGAATCCTTGTTGTCAATGTTGTGCATGTTGTGAACAGATAAAGGATGTTCTCTTAACCTTGACCTTATGATATCTAGCAATTATTTTTTGATCATGATTATGATGATGTCTAAATAAGTATACATTTATGTATGTATGTATGTATGTATGTCATGTCTCACAGGGTCATCATGGATCATTATTGTTTTTATGATAATGTTTATATGTATATATGTACATATGTATGTCGTTGTTTGATAGGATCATGATTGTTTAATGCTAATGTTTATATGTATATAAATGTATGTACGCATGTTGTTGTATTGTCAAGTCATTAGGAATAATTCTTGTGAAGGAATGATAAATTACATAGGTGAATGACATGAAGAGGTTCTTGGTTTATGAGGAATCAAGTGGGAAGAGTAGTGATGAAAAATATATTAGGTTAGTATCATGTGTATATGAATTCATATTGTATGTTTGTATTATGCCTATGTTAATGTTATGATCGGTAATGCTGAGGGATACGTCAATAGAATGAAAGAAATGTGCTTTGTGGCATGCTAGGATAAGCATGGATGGCGAAGAGACACTGGAAGCAAGGTTTCTTGCTAGAGATAGTGTGGTTTTGGATGTGTGGTACTACTATTGTGCATATGTTGTATATGTTGTACATGCCGCATTTGTGATGTTGTACGCATGCAGTGTTGTGTATATATAGTGTGTGTGCATGTTGTCTATGCAATATTATGTACGAGATGGTACAGATAGTGTTGTGTGAATATTGCATATGTAGTGTTGGGCATAGATGGTGCTATGTACATGTTGGATCTGTAGTTTTGTGTGCATGGTGTACATATGGTACTATTTACATACGGTGTTGTGTTCATGATCATACATGTGGTGCTGTGTACATGATGTACATGTGGTGTTGTGTACATGTCATGCATGTGGAATCATGTACATGTGGTGTCATGTACATGTCGTGCATATGGTGTTGTGTACATGTGGTATTATGTATACATTGTATAGGTGGTGTGGTGTACATATGGCATTGTGTACATGTCATTCATGTGGCACCATGTACATGTGGTATCATGTATATGTTGTGCATGTGGTGTTGTATACATGTGGTATTGTTTACACATTTTACAAGTGTTGTGGAGTATACATGACCCTATGTACACATTGTGTAGGTGGTGTCGTGTACATGTGATGTTGTTGACATATTGTGAAGCTTAGTCGGTGTACAGGTGGTACTATGTACATGTTGTAAATATGGTATTGGGGGCATGCGTTATTGTGTGTATTTCATACATCCTTTGTTGCAGGCACGCATACTATGTATGTGCATTGTGTAGTTGTGGTATTGTGGCATGTGTATTGGTTGTGTTGTACTCTATGTGCATACATGTATGTTGTTGTATATTGGGTGCACTTTCTAGTTTGTCTTGTTATGACAGGAAGTAAACATGATTGCAAGTGTACCTTAATGAGGAGCTACCAATGAGATATGATGTAAATTTATTTCAATTTATTTCAAATCTAATGGAAGTTATGTCCGTGGTTGAGGAAGAATGGAAATTCCTAGTTGGGTGGTTGAACATGACTACAAGAATTAGTAGCATTAGTTAAAGGAATTGGAACATGCAGTAATATGATAGTAAGCACTTTAGGAGAAGGGCTATTATGTGATACTGGTGCCCAATAGTGTCCATTGATTTCCATGAGCATTTTATGATCAGCATGATGGTTTTGAGGTAGGTGAGTGACAACATGAAAGGGGTGACCGGATTTCCCAAGGGATTATGTATCAGCAAAGTGAAGGTTGGGGATGGATTTGTTTTGTCTTTAGAATTTCCATATGGAATCAGATGAACATTGAGTGTGTAACCTGGAACAATGAGCTTGTAACTATTCGCTGAGTGTACAAGTGGTGCAGGATTGTAGCACTGAACATTGGATGCAAATTTTACTTTGGATGTGGATTCTAGACTTCCTGGTAAGGAAGTGAATCTTGCTACTACTTTGAGGGTGGTGGTGTGAGCCTATGGATTTCCTTATTGCGGATATAGACATAATATCTTTTTATTTGTTGGTTGAGAAAATGTGCATGTTTGCATATGTGGTTATTATTGTAAATAACGAAACGAGTTATGTTATAAAGTTCCAATAAATGGTATGACTGTCATATCTTCATCAATGAACATTGTAGATATTGTAACAAGTTGTGTTATAAAGCTCCATTTGCAATATGTTTTGTTTTAAATGGTAGTTCTGGTTATAGGAGTCAGTGAGCACTGAGGACAGTGTTGCCCCAAGGGGGAGGGTTCTATAAGAAGCATGGTTAAAAATTCATGTAAAAAAATATAAGACCATGGTCATGGGACACTTATTACAAGATGATTGGTGTGAAAAACATCCCAATGGTTGTTCCTTTCAGTTAGTACAGCTAATGGAATTTGGAAAAGACAATGGAAAAGGATTTGTAAATTAAAAATGGAATTCTTGGCACATTTATTTATGAAAGTAATGGGATTTAGGAGAAAAGGAAGGTGAAACATCACAGGTTGCATGTGACGAGGAAAATGAAGGAAAATAATGGAAATTAAAGAAAATATTGGTCTCATTAATAAGTTTATGGGGATCCGTTGGCATGATTTTCCTCAAGCTTGGCTGATGTAACCTCTTTTCAGTTTAGTTTTGGGTCTCTCTCATTATTCTCTCTCTCTCTCTTTGTCACACTTGGACACAATTGTTTCTTGGAACACTTTGGCATGGGATCAATAAAGCAAAAGAAGGCGAGATGAAGGAAGGAGCAAAAAAGGAAAAGGAGGATCAAGCAGCTACAATAGGATTCTTTGTAGGTATCAATTTGCATGTGTGTTTTAGTTGCTATATTTAGTATGCATGGTATTTCATGCTGTTCATTGCTATTATGGCATGGGTTTTACCAGGTGTGAAAATGTTTTCACACTAGCTTTTCCATTTCTGGATAGCCATGGTGTGATGGGGTTCTCATGTTTTGGTTGAGATGGATTGTTGGATGGATTCGATGTTGAGTGAGGTAGATCTCTGAATGAAAGAACAATGGCCTACTTATACCTGAACCAAATTGTTCATTTTAGTAAAGCCATTGCCCTAGTGACCCCCGAACTAGACCATGGGTTGCTATAAAGCCAGGTATTGTGTGCCTCAATGGGCCTATCCTCAACCAGTTAATGGAGGGATATACGGTAAAGATCGTTTCACTTGATTAGGTCTAGGAATCCCTACTAGTGAATGTCAGGATATATGGTAAACCGTAGAGGGTGGAGTCTCAATTTAGGGGCTAGTGATCTAGTGTGCATTGTGGTAAATCCTGGGAGAACAAGAGACAAGAAAATTCCTCATGGTGTAGGTGGAGAAATCTGGTGGCATCCATGCTTGTCCTAGCCTAGTGATCTAGTGGATATCATGGCAAAGCTTGTCATTACATGTTTATAGTGTTGGCCTAGTGATCCGATATGGATTGCAGTAAAGCATGATTTCTATTAATCAGGTTGAGGTTGTTTAGCCTCAGGATGCTCTGGTTGGTTCTTTTGGTTTGAGTCCCACATTCATGCTTCTATTATGCAACCAACTCACAAAATGGAAGAAAGAGATAGATACAAATGACAAGACCTCCTTTCTATGTATAAAAATCTAAGGGGCGACAATATAATCAGAGCCGACATAATAATAATAACGTAAGGGAACAACAATAAAAATAGTGGGCTTCTATGGGGCACAATAATAATAATATGGGGATAACATGGGCACAATAATAACAATAAGGGGCTATAATCACAATAATAATAAGGGAATACACTAGTATTATAGGGTCTTAACATTCCCCTCTCCTTGCAACAAGTGTTGTCCTCGAATGCTTGAGTAGTTCTGGATGCTTCTGCATAAAATTACCATCATCCCATGTGGAATCTTCAATGGGTAAGTTCTTCCACTTGATAAGATACTCTGAAATTGATCGATTTCGTAGTTGTCGACTTCTTATTTATGTGACTACTTAAGGTTCCAACATATTTTTCCTTCCTCATCAAGTTTTGGCAATATTGTTTGAATTGGGTGCTTGTCACCTATAACCTTCTTTAAGCATGAAACATGGAAAATTGGGTGCATTCGGGAAGATGCAGGAAGTTCCAATTTGTATGCCATAGTACCAAATTTTTGCAACACCTTGTACGGACCATAATAATTTGGTAATAATTTATTATCCTTCTTAGCTTGCTTGAGGTACATTTGTTTGTATGGTTGTAGTCGTAGAAACAACCAGTCACCTACATCAAAACTTCATTCACTGCAGTGTTGAACTGCCTGTTGTTTCATTCTATTATGCACCAAAGTGAGCTTATCCTTGAAGAGTTGGAGAACCTTTTTTGATGCTTGATGTGATCTTCCACTCCTTGAACCTTAGAATTTTCTCTTAAATATGATGTTATGGGCAGTGGATGATATCCATAAAGAGCCATTGATAGGGTCATTTTTACTGCAGTATGGAAGGAAGTGTTATACCATCATTTAGCCACGGACAACCATTTGACCCATTCTGTTTGTTTACCAGATACAAAGCAACAAATATATCCTTCCAAACATTTATTCACTATCTCAGTTTTCCCATCAAATTGAGGATGATAAGATGAGCTATGAGCTAACTGAGTACCTAGATAAGAAAATAATTATGTCCAAAAATTTCTAGTGAAAATAAGATCTCTATCGCTTACAATAATCTTTGGGTTTCCATGTATCTTTTTAATTTTTTCCATAAATACAGTAGAAACTATACTGGATTTAAATGGATGAGATAATTCACAAAAGTGTGCATACTTGGTAATCCTATCAACTACCACAATGATGAAACTCTTTCCTTTAGACTTGGGTAAGCCTGTGATAAAATCCATTGAAACCTCTTCCCAACGTTGACTTGGAATGGATAAAGGTTGTAATGGATCCAAGGTGTTAATTATATCAACTTTATTTTTTTGGCAAGCCAAACATTTTTCTAGAAAATTTTGAATATCAAACTTAAGGACATCCCAAAAAAATTCCTTCTTAACCCAGGGTAAGTTTTTAAAAATCCCAAATTCCCTCCTAATGGAGAGGTCTATAATTCTAGAAGAATATTTTGTTTCAGTTGAGAATTCGTATAGAAGTATAAGTGATATTTGTACCATAATGAATCATTTTTCCAGCTAAATGTATGAGATGTAATGGGATCTTGGTGAAAATTTTGAATGAGTGCCCATACTTCTTCGTCATTCTTCCATTCATCCCTTACTTCATTTATCCAATTTGGTTGGATAATCGAAATGGCACAAAGCTATGCTTCCACATCTGCATCCTTTCTTGAGAGTGCATCTGCAACAACATTTTTCTTGCCTTTTTTTAGATGATTTCAAAGTCATAACCCAATATATTTGTGAGCCATTTTTGCTGCTCTTTTGAAGATAATATTTTTTCTAAAAATTATTTAAGGCTATCACGATCTTTTCTTACCTTAAAGTGTCTTCCCATTACATAAGTTCACCATTTCTTAAGTACACGTAGTATTGCCAACATTTCCTTTTCATTTATATCTTTGTATAAATACTTCCCAACATTGACTTGGAATGGATAAAGGTTGTAATGGATCCAAGGTGTTAATTATATCAACTTTATTTTGTTGGCAAGCCAAACATTTTTCGAGAAAATTTTGAATATCAGATTTAAGGACATCCCAGAAAAATTCCTTCTTAACCCTAGGGTAAGTTTTTAAAAATCCCAAATTCTCTCCTAAGGGAGAGGTCTATAATTTTAGAAGAATATTTTGTTTCAGTTGAGAATTCGTATAGAGGTATAAGCGATCTTTGTACCATAATGAATCATTTTTCCAGCTAAATGTATGAGATGTAATGGGATCTTGGTTCAACTTTTGAATGAGTGCCCATACTTCTTCGTCATTCTTCCATTCATCCCTTACTTCATTTATCCAATTTGGTTGGATAATCGAAATGGCACAGAGCAATGCTTCCACATCTGCATCCTTTCTTGAGAGTGCATCTGCAACAACATTTTTCTTGCCTTTTTTTAGATGATTTCAAAGTCATAACCCGATATCTTTGTGAGCCATTTTTGCTGCCCTTTTGAAGATAATATTTTTTCTAAAAAGTATTTAAGGCTATCACATTCTTTTCTTACCTTAAAGTGTCTTCCCATTACATAAGTTCACCATTTCTTAAGTACACGTAGTATTGCCAACATTTCCTTTTCATAAATATCTTTGTATAAATACTTCCCTTTGATTGGACGAATTTTGAAAGAAATGGGTCTTTCTTCTTGCATTAAAACAACACCAATTCAATTCCTTGGGGCATCACATTACACAATAAAGGATTTTTTGAATTCTGGCTTAGCTAAGACCAGTGCTTGGCACATTGCCTCTTTAACATGTTCAAAGGCCTTTGATGCTTCTCGAGTCCAAGAAAATGCATCTTTCTTCAGTAATGTTGTTAGAGGTCTTGATATTCTCCCACAATTCTTAACAAAATTTTGATAATACATTGTCAACCTGAGAAATCCTCGTCGATGCTTTACAGATGTGGGTATTTTCCATTGCTTAATAGCTTTAATTTTCCTAGGGTTCCTTAATACGTTCATGAGATACAATATGACCCAAATATTTCACCTCTTGTACTCCAAAGAAACATTTGGAGGTTTTTGCATATAATTGTTTCTCCTCCAATAGTTTGAGCACTATGTCAACATGTTGAACATGATCCTTCCAAGACTTGTTGTAGATTAGTATATATGAAAAAATACTAACACAAATTTTCTAAGAAAGGGTTCGAAAATGGAATTCAACTAACCTTGAAATATATAAGGTGCCTTGGTAAGGCCAAAAGGCATGACAAAAAATTCATAATGACCCTCATGAGTTCTAAATGATAATTTTAGAATGTCTTCAGTCTTCATTTTGATTTGATGATATTCTGAATGAAGGTCCAACTTGGTGAAGTAAATTTCTTCATGCAATTTATCCCATGATTGATCAATGATAGGAATGGGAAATTTTTCTTTAATAGTGCGCTTGTTGATCCCCCTATAATCTGGGCACATGTGCCATGATCCATCATTCTTGTGCACCAATACTATTGGAGTAGAGAAATAACTTTGACTAGGTTGAATTATACCAACCTCTAGCATTTATGTAACCATACGTTCAATTTCACCCCTTTGGGCATTGGGATATCTGTAAGGCATAATGTGTGGAGGAACTCTTCCTGGAATAAAATGAATAGTATGATCATGATCATGAAAATTTTGGAGGCCTTTCAAAGTCTCAAATACCTTGGAATGATTGTCCAAGACTTTTTGGAGATCTAGAGAAATAGATGATTTCGATGTGGGAACCTCTTGTGAACATAATTTTTCAATTACGCCTCGTTGTTATTTCTTTAGAATCTTTTTCATGTCATTAAAGCTAATTATCTTTCCCGGTTTCCATGTGATACCCCTTAATTCAACTTCCTTTCCTTCCCAAAAAAATTCAAGAAAATTTCTTGAAAATTAAAAGCTATCATACCCAAATATTGTAGCCATTGGAATACTAGTACAACATTAGCACCATCCATTTGAATGGAAAGCATTGGAATATTCAACACACATTCTCCCATGGATAGCGTGATATTATGGCAATTTCTAGAGTAATTTATGGTTCCTCCATTTGCAACCGTCACTTGAAAATCTAGTGCTAGATATAGGAAGAAATTCAATTGCTTAGCTATCTTACAATGAATAAAATTATGGGTCCTGCTCGAATCAATCAACATTGTTACCTTTTTCTTCTTGATATGTCCTTCTTTCTTGATAGTTTGAGGAGTAGTAATTCCGAATAATGCATTACAAGATATGGTCATATTCATCTCTTCTTTCTCTACGGTTTGTTGCTGGTGTGTATCCTCTTTTTTTGATGTTTCTTGTTCCTTTTATTCCTCCTCTTCACAATCTATCTAAAATAATTTCTTCTTGACACACTTATGACCTTAAGCGTATTTTCTATCACAAATGTAATAAAGCCCTTTTTCTCTTTTTTCTTCTAATTGTTGTGGTTTCAACCTTGTAGGTTATGGGAGGCTAGGGGAAACAAAACTTCCATCTTTATTGTTATGATTGGTAGGCTTCCTTGTTGCCATAATTTTGCTTTCATTTTTTCTTTCCAAGTTGAATGCTCGCTCCAATGAATCAGGTTCCAAAAGAAAAACCTCATGTTGGATGTTATCCTTTAAAGTCCTATCAACACATCAATCCGATGCTCCTCTAGAATATACTTTACCCTTATATTCAATTTTGGAAGTCCTCAATGTGCTCCACCATTGAACCCTTTTGTTTGAGATTTATCAATTGTCTAAAAAAAGTGTTTCTTTTTGTATCATCATAATTTTATATCATTTATTCCGTAAAAAATTTTAAAGTGACAATTTTTCTATGAGAGCAAAGCCATCAATACCATATAAAATGATTGGGTTCCAATTATGAAGCTGCAATGTGTACCTTTTGTGTGTTTTTCACATTATGGAGATTGAAATATTGCTCCATCTGTAGTATCCATGTTACAAGATCCTTCCCATGAAACTTCCTCATATAGATACTTGGAACATGGTGGGTCTTCAATCCAACATTAGATTCTATGAAATCATTACTAACATTTCTTTTGTTCTCATCACATGTTTCCTTTACTACCCTTTCACCATTATTAAGCATTTCTTGTAGCTACTTTGTCAAATCTATCTTCAAATCTTCCATGTTGCCTTTAAGTTATGCTTATATACTATCCAAATTAGCTTCCATGCAATTGATATTAGATTCAATTCCATTATTTTAACCATCCATCTTAGCTTTAGTTGCTTTTTGTGAGAGTGAAATTTGTTGCACAGGGTCTCGTAATTTTGATATATCATGTTGCATTTCTTCCTCTTCTTCATGTGTCATAGTAGATATTTCAAGTTTCTTACTAGGTGCTTCCATTTTCTTTCTTTGGGTCATCAATGAATGATAATTGTGTTTCAAAATTCCCTTTGAACCACTTCAAACTAGCTTCTGAAACAAAACTTATGGAAATTTAAAAAAAAACTACACAATTTTTTTTTTCCGCTTTGTATGAGCTCAATCGTGAAATGACTGTAACTCTATAATTTTGAATCACCAAGTTCTAAAATTTTGGACCATGATATCCCTCTGAGTCATATTTTCAACTCCACAAGTTGGATCATGATTTATTTCTCCATGAAAGAGTTATGTTAAATATCCCATGATTACCTAATTATAGAATTTTTCAGTAGAGTGAACTTGTACGATGTGTCAGGTGTCATTGTTTCAACCTTTGGCTCTGAACACGATACCCAATAAACTACATCTTTTCCTATTTTTGTCAAGTTCTACGAAATTTGAATCCGATGCTAAGAGGGAATGTTCTGAAAATTTCCAAAGATGACCTGTTTCAGATTGAATTCATGAGCCTCCAAAAACCCTAACTTCCCTGGTTCATATCTTCGAAAATATAATGAGACAAGATCTGTAATTCATTCGCGAATTTCATCATGATTTCTAATCAAATGTGTTTTATTTCCATAATTTGAAGCTTCATAGAAAAAATGTTATAGCGAAAATTTTGCGATGACCCATTTGAAGCATCGAAACCTTAAAATCTAAAGCTTTGATACCAATTATTATACAACCAGCTCACAAAATAGAAGAAAGAGATATATGAACGACTTCAAAAGTAGCCTCTTCAAGGGGGAAACCTCCTTTACATTACAAAAATAATTCTTCGATGATACAAATGACAATACCTCCTTTCTATATATAGAAGTCTAAGGGGTCACAATATAATCAGAGCTGACATAACAATAATAACTTAAAAGCACAATAATAACAATAGTGGGCTTCTATGGGGCACAATAATAACAATACGGGGATAACATGGGCACAACAATAACAATAAGGGGCTAAAATGACAATAATAATAAGGGAATACACTAGTATTATAGGGACCTAATGACTCATAATATGGAACGAGGGTGATTGGCTGAAGAGATATTTAGCTCAACCAATCTATGGTCAGGTGGAATGTGGTAGTCCCCTACATGGTTGGATTTTGCATCCACTAGTAAGAGGTCGTTTCATTGACATATTATGTGTAAATTTACTAGTTTATATGTGGATTCTATGGTTGATGCATCCTTGATATTATGTTATTATTATACTGGTTATAAGCATGTATTATGACAATGATGATGTATGGATCTCCTCATGTTTTGATTTGTAAATGAATGAAAAATGTATCTATGGCCTAATATATGATAATGCAGCTAATGATATAAGGAACAATTTTTCTTAGGGATTCTCATATAAGTATGAGACCCCTATGCTCAAATTTGTTGTTAAGCCTATAGATTACATATTTGTGACATGTTTGATGAAATTCCTGTCATGGCTAGTAGGCATCCAGTCTATACCTTGTCAATTTTTTTGGAAACTTCATCATTATTCTATTGTATAAATTCATTTATGAACATATCATTGAGTTTTAGGCAGTGATGTGGGGTCTAGGCCTAAAAAAGTGGAAAAAATCTCACAGGCACAGATCTGAGGAGAAAAGTCCCTAAACGCATGCATGCCTTGTTGTGCAAGTGTCTTCAGCCTCTCAAACACATCCTTTTCCATGTCAAGGGAGAATATAGGGGTTTGATGCACTAAAATTTTAGTTTCTCTTTGGGGTTAGTTACCTTAGTGGCTGGGATGGCTCCTGGTAGTTCTGTTGCTGACGTGGAAGGCCTGTGTGGTGTGCTTCCGTCAATTCAACTTCGTTAAGGTGACTTAGGAGGTTGAATTCCATTATAGTCACCTCTCATCAAATTTTTACCTTGGTTGGTTGGTTACTTCAGTAGGTGTGGGATGAGGGTGTTAGATAGAAACCATGTAATAAACCAATATTCATTCAAATTTTCAAGTGAGAGTCATCGACAAATTGGACTTTGAAAGGGAACTTGGTCAAGAGGATGCCACAAAGAATATAGGAATATATACAAACTTGAGGGACCAAAGGATACCTTCTGCAAACATGTGCCACTCCTTTCACAATCTGAATTATGGCAGGACACCCCTTCAAATTTACAATATGTTGAAAAGTGTAACTAGGTTCGGTCTTCATAATTACATGTAATTATGATTTTATGTAGAGATATGTAAAGAAGAAAAATAAAATATTATAATGCCCGCATCATGGGTTTCATGAGCAAGAGATTTTATTTTAGAGTCAAGGCCCCCATTGAGAGCCTTTAGGAATTTTGTCATCAAGTCATAAAAGAATAAAATATTCATTGTCATGTAAATAAGTCATGTTACACATTGTGAAGATCCACACTTGTCTATGTAAAGTAATCCTCCAAGAGCTTTTCACTAGCCCTCTCCAAGTCATCCTATAATAAATGAAGAATCTAGAAGATGAAGTCGGCTTCCCTCCAAGAGATCATGTCAGCCTAAGGGTCATGAATAACCCTCTATATATACCCATACTTGGCCTCATCTGAAAGGCATTAATTCGGTCAAGCAAGTTCAGCAAGAAGTATGAGATAACCTCCAGAAGGAAGAAGAAAAAATATATTCCAGTTTCTGTTTTGGGTTAATTTTTCCTCCTACGTGCGAAGAAAGTAGAGTCGAAGGTATCAAAAGGAAGTTAAAGTAGTTGTTGTCTATTGTATGGGTATAAGCCTCTCTAGAAGGATCCAAAGAAGAATATATTATGGTTTTGGCGCTAGGGATACTAGCGTACAGGAGAAGGGAAAGGACCAGGGTAGCTGAATTCAAGAGCAAGAAGATGAAGCTGAGGACCAAAAGATCAAGGAAGTCAATAAGGGAAAGAAGTTGAGAGCTAGAAGAAGAGTAATTTAAGACTGTAGCAGGAAGCCTAGAAAGGGAAGAGGTAAAGCATCAATGAGGCTAGTGACAAGGGTCTTGGGAGCCCACTAAAGTAAAGGGTTTTTTTCATGGTCTTGGTATTCATCGATTGAAGATATCGAAGAAGAATTTATGATTGGGTTTTTCTCTCAAAGAATGAGAGGATTTGGCCTTGGTTTAGAATCCTACATATTGTGTCTCTTGTCTTCTATTATTTATTTGGTAATAGAAAGGAACACATTAATAATATATGGGAGAGAATATCAGAACTCAAGAGGTAAAAGTATATCACAGGAAATTATAAATATAAAAATATCCTAATCATTAATGCCCTAGATTTATCAACACAATACTCATTAGAAAGGCATGTCTTCGGCTTAAGGTGCCATTCTGAAACACACACCTCGAACTGTTGTTGTGATAATAACATTTTGATACCCATCAATTGTTGTATGAGAACCATTGCCCACATTCCTTTGATAAATGTGCTCGAGCATCAATGGAAGGTTTCACACGGGATTGTTGTTGCATGCCCTACCCTGCAACCCACTTTCTTGTCATTCGCATCGAAAGTCTTGGGGGAGGACAAACATGGGCCTCGACATCCTTTCGTTATACAACCCCAACAGAGTGAGATAAATGGTTTTCATTAGATGGAATATTTCTTAATTGCTTGATCTCCAATGAGGTATCCCTAATTTCTTTTAAATCTAAATTTGTTTATTCTGGGCAAGATTCTAGTTAAGGTGGATCTTCCTTGGAAATCAGTAGACGTTGTTCCTTGGAATCAACACACTAGGTTGGATTTTTTTGTTGGTTCTTAGCTTTTCCTTGGTCCGTTTGGAAATTTTTCTCCTAGGCACCATGTTTCAAAGGATGGTCTTATACAATGAAAAGAGCATGACATTCATAATGTAATTTTTGAGTCGAGGGGTAGTTCTCACATTGCAATTTTTTTTTTTTTTTCAAAATGTTTATTGAGGTTAATATCAATGCTTACGGGAGCATATGTAGTGATGCTCTTTCTCTTTTTTTTTTTCTTTACTTTTATGATAATACATTGCAAGAGTTTTTCCAATCAGTCAAAGGGAGTCACAACCCCACAAATTCAAATGTAACTTACACATCAACTAAATGAGGTTAGAGGGAGTTGAAATGATAAACAAGCCCACTTTAATGGTAGAATATCTTGTGAAAAGCAACATGTTCCACCATGACAATAGCAATTATAGGAGCTTCCCTAAAGACGAGATGAGAAGAATGAAGAATATTCCTCAGAAGTCACTAAACGAAGCTTTATCCCTATTACCAGTAAGAGGAAGAGAACTGGATCTGGATTACTTAGTTATATTAGCAACCATGGAACAAGATATGTGCAAATTTTCTCCCTCCACTTCCTAAAAGCAACAAAACAGCTTTTGAATGAGCACTCCCCTACATAAAGGATGAGGGTATTTGAGGAAACAAATATAGTCGCCCTCATGCTTGCAATGTGGATATAATACCAAAATGATAGAAGTATGTCATAATGAAAGTTATACCAATACGATGGTACAAAGAACTTGGATCATAAAAACCTCAAAACTATATTTTATTAAAGGTCCAAAATCTTTCTCCCTAATCTAACAATTCAACTACATTTCAAGACAAAATTCTCAAAGAAATTGAGAGAAATCCTTTTAATTTTTTGAATCTTTTTTATTAATGACGATTTTCTAACTTTTACATGGTTTCAATAATTTTTAGAAATAAGGAAAATTTAGACTTTTCCAAAAAATCTTAAATTTAGAAAGATTTAGAAATTAAGTATAATTTCTATAAAAATGTTCCTGTATCATAACATAACCACTAGAAAGGAAAAACTTCCACTCAAATTTTTAATACTTCCTACAAGATATATTTAATTAATTTAATTAGCTAATATATATTTTAAAATAATTATGATTATAATAAATAAAAATCAATTTAAATTTTATTAAGATAAATTTTATTCACATCGAAAAGTTATTAGAATCCAAAATCTGAGTTATTCAATCAATACTAAATATCTCACAAAATTTCAAAGTTTTAAATTAATATATTCGAAAAATATAAGTTAATGATTTAAAAAAGTAATATTTTTACAAAAATTGAATTACAAAATATATATTTATATATTTTTTGAATTTAGGATAATTGGCAATTGGTGAGAGTTCTTTTGAATAGATTCACGATCAAATCTAATTGGCACGATCAAATTCAACTTGCTGCCACTATAAACCAAGGCTACATGCAACAACCTGCAAGCCGCACAATAGCAGGAAACTTATCCCTCAACAAGAGCCGAGAGAACAATTAAGAGACTTCTCCTCCATGTTGTTAACCATATAAGGACATGTAATGAGAAGGTGAGACCAAATTTCATGGAGCCCATGTCACGGTTATCGCGAAATTCAAGCATCGTCATATTGAAGTTCTGAACTCCTACGATAAACAGGAACATCGGAGACACAGAAGAGTATGTGATCGCAGGTCACGACACTCCTTACATTTTATAATGTTAAATTACATATATATAATGTCAATGCTTATTATGATCTCCGGAAGACCTAACATAAGGTGAAAACACTGCTATATATACCTAGAAAAGAAAGAAAGCTACAACACCAAATATTTTTCTTCGGCAGATCTAACGTAAGGTGAAACCACTGCACTTTTTAATTTGATTGCTATATCGGTAATAGATTTTAAATGTCCATTGACTTTCCAAGTACGTCTCTATATCTAAGAATCCCAGCTCATATCCAACCTATACTTTACGTGTGATGGAAAATATATCAATTTATATTTCCTTTGAAAAATTGATTTACCAGCGAAGAAGCCCATCCCACGTCCAACCTATCTTATAAGTGTTATGGAAGACAAATAACTGAATATTTCATGGGCAATTTCTAGGTATATGTAAACAGGCTATTTTCGAGAAAATAGATTGTCTGAGTTTTTTGAGAACAAATTGTGAAAACTTTTGAAACCTTGAATGACATGTGGAGTTTCCATCCTTAACATTGGAAGTTTGGAGAAAAAAATTATGCAATTTATCTCCAAAAAGTCAATTAATAAATAAAAGAAAATCGAGCGATAGCAATGTTTTTAACTAGACAATAAACTTTGGAATCAAGCTCATGAAAATTCTAATATGAAAGTTCAAAACCTGTTTTTTCTTTTATGTTTTATTTCTCGTTTTGCGTCATTGTATGCAAGTGGAGCGATTTTCATTTTTTAAGAAGTCAATCTCAATCTCTGCTGAGGTAGTCTGCGGCTGGAAGGCTCTACATTTTAAAACAAGTCAATCTCAATCTTTGCAAAGGTGGCTTATATGGTTGGAGGCTCCTTTTTATATGTGAAGAATCCTATAAATATCACGCCTGGTATGTGCACGCCTTATCTCCTTTGACAAACTGCATTATCATGACAATAGAGGCAGCCTATTGATGTCAATATTTTTTGTTTTTTAGATGGAATTTGTTAATATTATTTTTGTTTAGATTCCAATGTTATTGTAATTTAAATTAAATAGTATTTTAAGTGTAAAAATTGATTTGATTATTAAGAAAATCTGCGACAAATTCAATGTACGCAACCACATAAAATTAAGATTTTCTCAATTTTCAAATTTGTAATAAATTGACTAAAAAATCTACTTAATTACATTTCATCAAAATTGAGTAAAAATTCTATCCCAATAATACAAAATCACTATTGCTTTTTAAATACTCGACGATTTAAAATTAAATTCCATTTCAGTTTTAATCAAATTTTTGACCGAACTTTAAAAAAAAAAAAAAAAAAAAAACACTAAACTTCAGTCAATTTTTGTTGATTAAAATCCCTTTTCCAAATTTTGTGGATTAAAACCTCTTTTCCAGGCCAACAAAAAAATTTATTGTTTTCGTAAGCACCCGATCATTCCGAAATCAAACATACTCTTCTTTAAATAGATAAAGGTGGTTTCCTCTTAATTGCACGGCAAAAACTTTAAACAATGAGTATGTTGCCCATTATTGACCCGTTGTTGATCATTTTTAAAAAGGACCGCAGGGAGCAGAGAAGGAGTGAGCTGGAATCTGCTTAACATATCAAGGAAAAAATATTAGCATATTGGATCCTCTTATAGGAAGAGGAAATCACTTTAAAATATTTTCCCGACACACATACTAGAGTATTGTGCAATGTAACGATAAAACTTGGGATTGAAAGAGTCTAATTTTAAATATCATAAATTTTTATGATATTTGCTACTATGTTTTGATTCTTTTGCATCAAGTTCTATTTGGAACAATATCTTCTAGAATAAGTGGTAATCTCAAAGAAGTTCTAGGTTCATTTGTTTATGAATTATTTTCACACACTAGAGTTTTTGGAGTGAAGTTTGTCCCCATTTTTTGCCTTGATATATTCCGAGAGAAACCATAACCTTAAGAAGTCAAAGAAATGGAAGTACCTAAGGAGAAAGAAAACAAGTTATCTACTGAAACCAATACCTAGGAAAATAAGAAAAAAGGAATCATAAAACAAATTAGATATTATACCTATTGTACTTCCTTAGGCACTAGTAACATCGATCTACTAAGATTCTTTGGGAACCATTTTTGTTTACACCAATTCTAAATTAGAGCCAATTATAGATATTATTCCTTCTTAGACATATTATTATTTTAATACTTAAACAAAATGAGTTGTCCTAAGAACAAAGAAAAGAAAACATGATACTCTAGTCTCAAGGAAACAACTAAGGAATATTCGGAAGCTTTAAGAGCTTTTTTCAATTACAATCAATATTATTTGAATGAGCTTGTAGCATCATATGAGGACTGTTTACAGAAAATTAAAGCTTTGGACGAAAAATTGAATAAAAATGAATTGTTCAGTGAAGAAAACTCGCAGCGAAATTTTGCTAATTTAATTCAAAGATTGAGTGTAGAATGAAAAATCTTGTAGAAGATTTTCTAGAAACAATTGGAACAAATGAATGGAAAACATGAACAAGAGCTTCCTGAATTGATAAAATTTCAAGAAGATCAAACCTGTATGTGGAAGGAAGAAGAAAAAAACAATTATGTCATTATTTCCACACTTTTTCAACAAGAAATTGAATCTCTTATATATAAAGTGAATGAGAATCAACATGAAACAAAGAGTCTCGACATTTTCAAAGATTAATACTTACAAATTTGTCTAATTTTAAGGAAGAATCTATCAAACTTCTATAAAAAAAAAATGCATAAAATCTCAATGTTTTCTCAAGAAATTAAAGATTTAAGTGAAAGAATTGACTCATTGTTATAAGAAGACAAATCAATTAAAGGAAATTTTATGTCTATACTTGACTGGGAAAATGAATTTCAATTTAACAAAATTCCATGAGTTTCTAAGAAAAACTGATGATTGATGTGTGCTTCACTAAGTTGCATGGAGAAAGAAAAAATAAATCAGGGCATGCATTCAAACGATATATGAGAAATTTTTATCAATTTGGGAAAAAAATAACAGACTTTGTAGAGGAATAGTAGAAATTCATTAAAGTAAGAAATTAGGGGAAACGACCCACAGAAGAAATAAAAAAATTTACAGTTTGGACACAACAAAATTTCCAAAAAGTTCTGCAACTGCCTTTTGAGAAAATACGGCTTATTACCAAATTTGAGGTCAAATATGAGAGAAAAGCACAATGACTAATTGTCTGCCAGATCAACATCAATCGGTTTCCTCCCATTAATTTCTCTACATTGTACGAATTATATTCATAATGGGCAGATTATATCGAAGTGCATGCACCTGACCTACTACTTAGTGTCAATTACGAAGACTCTGAAGATGAGGAGAAGATGCCTCCTTGCATGCCAAATTTCAGTTGAACATACAACATTTTAGAATTCAGTATTTACTTTCCCAAAAACTGTTGATTTTAATGTTCCAAGACCTATTTTATTCTATTATATTTGATTATTTATAGACCTTTATGCATTGGTGTAAAGGGTCTAGAATCACTGAAGATTTCACACTTGGATGTTTTTAATCAATTTTGAAATGTGAGCTTATTTCAATACAATTTTCACTACTCATGTGTAATGAATTTTGGTATTTATGTTAGTGCATGATTTTAATTACTTAATAAATCCCTCTGATTTTACTCTTTGACTTGTGTTATTTGATTCTGAATGAATATTTGATATTCTATTTAAGATTCCTTATGAAAATTTTACAATTTACATCTTTTTATAATCATAAACTAAAAAATTGTAGATTTACTTATTTCTAGTTGATCATTGCAATACAATACTCAAATGTAGGCAAACTTGCTCTCCTCTATGACATAGAAATTTTTATTAATTTTATTTAAATTATGCATGTATAGATACTCCAGAAAATACTAAAAAATTTGGCTGGATATTATCAAAATTTGAAGATATTTTTGTAGTTTTTATGTATTCAACCTTGTGGATTCAATTCCATTTAGGAATTTAAATTTCATGATATTATGTGTGGCGCTATGCTCATTTAAACCCTTTAATGTGGGTATTTATTTCGATTAAATCATTTTTTAAATGGGCACTTGTAGTTGATATTGGTACATGCATAATGTATATGACTTTGGAGCAAGTGTTTCATGAATATAATCTCAAGAAAATATATTTTGTTCTATTATATATATATATATATATATATATATATATATATATATAGATATATATATATATATATATATATATATATATATATATATATATATATATATATATATGTTAAAGTTGAATAGTTTGCAAATTCATTGCGTTACAAAACTTTTTTCCTCTATATGTCAATATCCATATGGCAGTAATGAGTTTATAGTATAATCTTGTGAATCACTTATACATTTCTCTTGTTCAATGTTTCTAGTATTCGAGTGTTGTTTTAAGCAATTGGTAGCAGTATTATCATTGCAAATGAAACAATTATAAAAAACTTGTACATTTTTTTTCATATTAAACATATCGAAACATGGTGGAAATGTATAAATAGACTCAAACAAATAGTCATCAGATTCATTAATATTTTGTCCATAGATCTACAAACCCTTTTCAAGTAAGATTTGTTCAATTGAAAATATGTCAAAGTGTCCAAGTGAGAATTGGTATGCACATTTGCATGAGCTAATTTCTTCAGTTATTGAAGCTAGAATATCTATTGTGTTATGTAACAGGAGTGGCCCAAA
This sequence comes from Pinus tabuliformis, assembly GCA_031772625.1. NCBI lineage: Eukaryota > Viridiplantae > Streptophyta > Pinopsida > Pinales > Pinaceae > Pinus > Pinus tabuliformis. Next base: position 1,487,015,661 of record CM062817.1, read on the forward strand.
TTTTCCACATACAAAATTTTGATTATCTTGCAATATATTATATTCATGGCCATCAATGACAGAATTGAACTGTAGATCTTAGCTTAATTTTAGTTCTATATAAACAACGGGACCTTTGTTATAGGTGTTATGCGGCCATAGCAAACGAAAAAAATTATTATAATTGGAAGTTTGATCGAGCACATACTGACTTGTTCCAAGAGGATTTTTTCCACTTGTCAACAATTCCTTATGTAAATTGGATGCAAGCATATCAATTATTGCAGTCATAATTGTGCCTTGATCCCTATTCACATTCTTAATGGTTATAATATATAAGACTCATCTATTTCTTGTTAAAAAATTTATCATTGTATATGGCACATTAAATTAGTATTCTTTTGAGCACTTTTGTATAATTTTCCTCAATAAGATAAATTCCACTAGTTTTCATTGCATTGTTGTTTATTTTTATGTATGTGTGTCATTATGTGCATGTAAAATGGTATGCCTATAATATGGAGAACAACATGACATCAAATTCCATGTTGAACCTATTTTGCACACTAAGTGTGGCAAGAGCCCCAATAGAAGACTTATTATACACAAAAGTAGCACAAGGAGTTGGAAAAATACTTGCACCTTTTGTCAAAAACTTCTTTGTCAATTACTATGTTCTTATATTAAATTGTCTAAAGTATTTAGCTCTTAGTGCAACTACAACTACAGAACTCAGAGTTATCAGATTATTTTTCTAACAAAATAGGTCTTTTCATAACATATGTTATTTCTCCATCTCGACGAGTGTTCATGAAAATGATTCTTCTAGAAGCTAAATACAAAGACAAACACAAAACAATGTGCATTTCTTGTCCACTTGACATTTGTTGTATATTAAGAAATGTGTTTATAAGTTTGTCAATAACTTCAATTTTACTTAAGCAACGTCTTTCGATAGAAATCACATAAGAGAATTTTTTGGTTGATGCATTTCGAACCAGCAAGTGTGGTTCATCATCAAGACCAAATGATGAACCAAGTGTGGTTCATCATCAGGACCAGATGATGAACCACACTTGTTGGTTCGAAACACGTCGGCCAAAAAATGCTCTTATGTGATTTCTACCAAAAGACTTTGCTTAATTCATTATGGATCATAGAAGCTTGTATACAAAAAAAAAAAAAAAAAAACAAAAAACTTCAATTTTGTTGTCTCAACAAGTCATACGGTTTTTTGCTGAATTTGTTTAAATGCAATTGTAATGGAGAAATTCGTTTTTGTCATATAAGAGTTGCAATATGTTGTTGCATGACAAGGTTCTAAAATAGATTGAGAATTTGTGTTTCCTTGCTCACTATGTTCTTGTATTCAATTGTTTCAAGTGTTTTTCTCTTAATACAATTGTAACTAGATATGAATGTATTTCTATATATAAATGTAAACACAAGCATACAGGGAATATAGTTTTTTAGAATTAGTTACTGAAATTCTAGAAAGACTTGATAATGTCATATAGGTTATAGACGTATGATATTAATAACTGAGCTAAGAGTCAAGAAAATAATTTCCAGTGCGCACAGAGTAAACTCTTTTCACACCTTCTTGGACAGATGAAAATTTAATGTTCCATATTTATTTGTTCTATAACTTTTTGGTATCGAAACTATAATCTAAATATTCACATAATAGTTTTCATTTTTGTTGTCATGTTTACAACGAGTTTTTTTTCCCTTTGTGTCATGAAATCAGTATAAAAAAAGACTTAAACAAATATTTCTATTTTTGAAGAGTTAAGTGATATGTTGGATTCAAAAACTAAAAAAAAAAAATGCAAGCTCCTCACTACCCGACCTTCTGACTACGCGACCAGGAATTTGAGCTAACCATGTTATTTTTATAAATAATTTGACCAACCTACAGACCTTGGCATTTCCGAACTGTAAACATACATGACCTAATGAATTCATTTGACAATGGTCTACTCCAAGTCACAATAGAATAAACAAATCATAAAAAAAAATTGTTGGCCTCTTGATTGCAAATTAGGCTTAGAAAAAAAAAAACCATGACAATTAGGAAAATAGTCGTGTACTTTTCATGCTGTCAGAGTTAGTTACTAAAAGTCTAGTCTCCTTTATTTGTTTCTTCTTCATTTTTTTACTTTTTTCATCATAGAATGCATAAAAACAAAAGCCTTAAACAATCTTATTTTTTGAAAATCAAGTCGGAAGTCAGATCCAAAAAGATTTTCTAAAAATTAAATAGGAATTTCCATCTACCCAAACATCTGACCATTCCACTACCAACATGGAGTGACTACGATTTCTTTTTGTAAATAATCAGCCTGACCTTCAACTTCAACATTGCCAACTGTCAAACTACCCCACCTCGAAACTTAAGCAATGTTCGAATGTAAAAGTACTGACCTAATGAAACCAACCAACTATCAAATGTCCCAACCTTTTGACCATGACTTTGAACGCCGAGTGAATGCAATTTTTATAAGTAATTAGCCCAAACTCCCAACCTCAAAATTGCCCGATTATCAAACTACCCAACCTCCAAACCTCAACAATGCCCATCTATCAAACTACCAGACTTCCCGACCTCAACATTTCCTGTCTATCAAACTACCCAACCTAATGAAACTACCCAACTATGGTATAGTCGAGCTCACGATAGAATAATTTTCATTAAAAAAAAACCAATTGTCTAACCTCTCGATTGTACAACCAGCCCAATATTAAGTTGAACAACGAATCCAGAAAAGATTTTGAAATGAATGTAACATTTTGACTATCTGACCTTCTGACCATGCAACTACGAACTTGGAATGACTATAAACGAATATGGGCCAACCTCCCAAGCTTGTACTGAATGGATTTTGACACTACTTTTCTTATGCTATTATTCAGCTATTACTTCATCCTTCCAATTCTCTGTTACCCATCTCGTTTCTTAAACCATGCAAACAATCCATGTGCAATGTCAAATCGTACAATAGGAGAATCACGTTTCCCCAATCACAAGTTTTCTCGCTCATGATCATAACTGCAGCAAGATAATCCTTATCCAATTATTTCTATAAATTCAACATTTTTACCCCTTGATCAACATTGAACATCCTTTCTCATTTTTCAAGAATGGATGTGTCATGGCCCTCTGGCTCTGCAACATGCAAAATATTTATTCAACATTTCTCCACTTCACTCAAATACCACGTATGTTACTGCATGAACTACCTCAAGCTAATCCTCTTGATTCTGGGTTTCTCTTAGGAATTCATTCCACCTATAGATCTGAATGAGCACCTTGTTGCTCTGTCAAAGTCATACCAAGACTTTTCATAGTGTTACCCCTTCTAACCTTGGGTGATAGCTACATTGAGGAATTATTATCCCATGGTGCTTCTTTTTCTTTGAGTATGGAATTCCTCGCATGGTGGCATAGGCACTTATGTAGTTCTTATCTGACAAAATATTGGAGTCACCTTAAATTTGGCTTCCACCTCACCTGCCAAACACCAACTATTCTAGAATTCTCACAAACTCTCTCAGTAGCTCCTCGACACCGCTCATGAGTAACCGGGGCATTTGGCTATTGACAGGGACATGTGATCCTCATTGCAAATCTCCCTATGGCAAAAATAGAGGCTTGTGTACAATAAAGGCTAAAGCCTATAGAAGCACTACAACAAGACATCATTGGCGAGAGTACATTCCTTTTATCTTTCACATACTATTTTCCTGTCTGGATAGTATTTTGTAAGAAAATATCTTAATGTACACATTGACCATCTCTATGAAAAAAATCATCTTTGGTATAGATTTGTCCATTAATACATAGAGTCTCAGAACCCAGTTTTTCTAACTGATATTTTTTTTCAATTTAAATAGATCATTAAGGTCCTTAACTTCAATTATTGAATTATTTATGAGATCATTAAGCATTTAGGAAAAAAAATTATGTGACTCTTCTTCAGTCTAAACTTTAGACGTTGTAATTACTATTGTTTACTATATAACTTATTCACTTTTTCATAGAATCATAGGACACATGTGCCCCTAAATAATCATAACCATAATGAATATACAAATTAGGAAAATAACAGTTCAAAGATGAATCACATATATATTCAAAACAACACATATTTCACTTCTTATTTATCCATATATATTACAATGACAATGCAACATAACCCATTAATTAGAAATTGTAAACATGCAATATTTATATTTTTTGTCTATAGTAAAATTGAATTTGGAATTCTATCCACATCATCTCTTCCAAATGCCTTTATTGCTTCTGGAGCAAGTTTTGTGTCCTTCCCTTACTACTGCATCCTTTCTCTTGCAATCAATCCATAAATTTTGTTGCCTTTTGCTCCTTGTATTTTTTCAAACAAGCATGGGCCTGAATATTTTCCTAAGATAATTTAATTTCATGAACCATCCTCTTTACTCCATGGACTACTAAGACTTTGATTCCTATCATGAATTTTAGGTTTCTTCTTTTCACAATAAATTATATCATCCCTACCTGGAATTCTCCATTCCTAGCTCTACAATCTATGTCCTAAGAATCACACACCTCTTTTTTTGTTATTCCAAATAACTCTACCTACCAGACACTACTCAATTGATTAAGCTTAATTCAAAACACAAGATTGATATGATTTTCCAATTCTATGAAAAAATATCACATCATCAAGATCATTAAATAGGAAAACACATAAGTGGACACTCATATACCCTAGAAACCGCAAATGGAAAAACCAGTGAACCTTGTTTTATTTAATGTTTTGTAACATATTTCACCCCTCACTCAATGGCAGCAAGGGAGTTCATCCCTTGTCCATTGTTAGAATATACAAGTGAACATAATCCCTAATTCAAACATAATTAAGTAGAGTTCAATACATTTAACATAATGTCATATTTCTCGACATTTTGCCCTACATTTCTTGAGCATATTATCTTCATGGCATGATAAGTTATCTCTTCTAAACTATGTTTAAGGATCATTCACTCTGCATGATATAATAGTCAAACATGTTGACTTCGTTACATGTCATAGTGTTAGTTATCATCCATATTTTAGTTATTGCAAAAAATATATATTAGAAGCTATCAATTCTTTCTTTGCATTAATCATGATTCTTTCATGTAATTTCTATCATCAGAAAATCTAACGTCAAGGTTAGGTAAATTAACAAAACCCTAATAATTGATCTCTACCATCTATCATTAATAATATTTCATGCGATATGAATCTTTTAATGTTGCATAATAACATTAAATTCATCTTTAATATTTTACTTTTACATGGAAAGTCAATTTCTCGCATATTCATAATAATATGCATAAAGAGTATTTAGGCACGCCTCCTTCTAGACTCCTCACATGCATTAATTAAAAGCACATAATTTCAAAAAACATATATATTTATCTATACATGCGCATGACTATGAAAATATGTCTAATCATCGAAATGTCACATGCATAAAGATTACCAACGCATGCAAATATGTCCATACTTCACATGCATAATAAGAAAAGGGAATAGTGACATTTTGCATGTGCTCACAAGAACAAGGTAATATTTTAAAAGACTCACCGTGGCTATCACTATCTCTTTGTACAAGAATATGGAAATCCTTTCAAAGATAATCACCACAACTACTATTATTTCTTCAAATAATAACACATTCTTTCTCAAAAGAAATACCATCTCAAGTACCCATATTTTTTTAAAATAAAAATAACACAATAATTATTATCTTTATGAGCACAAACACATATTATTTTCAAGAAAACTAACACAATAAATATTTTTTTTTTCATCTCTCTCTCTCTCTCTCTCTCTCTCTATATCTATATATCTCTATATATCTATATCTCTATATATATATATATATATATATATATATATATATATATATATATATATATTATTTTCATACATATTTCTTTTCAAGAAATCTAACACAATAAATATTCTTTTCTTGCATGCAAACACATATTTCTTTTTCAAGTAGTAGCATGGTTAACATTGCAATCACCTATGTCTCTATGGTTTATAGGAGGTCAAAGCAAGTTCACTTTCTTTATTATTTCCATTTCATGTTAGCCACTTTATGTAATTCTATTCATCAAATACGTACCAAGAAAAAGGCATCGTCGCATACCTTAACATCCCAAAAATGTAGTGAAAGTGTGTCATGCATTTCCTAACATTGTATTTCCTTAACGTTCCTCCACTAATGTTCACATTATGATTTCCAACACTAATATCACTCTATGTCTGATGTTCTTGTAGAATAATATAACTTCAACCTTGTCAATAGCCACGAAGTTTCTGTTCTTCAATATCATGGGTTTCACATATGAACTGCCATCATTAACACTATCTTGTATTTCTCCATAAGAAAGTTGAAGTATCCACAATCCATATTTGAATAGCTAGGTAGAGTAACTTCTTTGTGTAATAAATAATTGAAAAAGAACTCCATAAAGCATATTTGAAGATCAAAATTCCACAAAGCACATTTGCTACCAAATGTACAAACAACCATACTATGCCATGGTAGAAGTAGAGAATAAAGGATTTGGTTATTGAGCTTGATAAATTTGTGGTGCTAATGGCATCCTTTAGTACTTACTCCCTTTGGATCAACGAAACTCCAAGACTCACATAAGCATTAAAATGATAAGTGCCAACCAAGAAATAATAAAATGAATGTTTTGGTTACTCCTACGGTCCCTGAAACCATACATAACCTAAATAGTTCTTGATGGCTGATATTCATTATATAAATTAATAATGTTTTCATATTTTCACATGTTCCATGGTAGGGATATTACATAGATAGGGAACACTATGAGGGTTTCTTGACCTAGAGATTAAGGAAACAGGCAGATACAAATTTTAAGAAGTTGTAGATAAAACATGGGATAGACAACAGATCTTACAAATACAAAAAACTTACGTAGTGTATGTCATACAAAGTTCAGAATGGAAAGAGTCTCTTTGAGCCAAATAAAGCTCTCATATCAGCGTTAGACTCACTGCAATACAGAATAAATTTTATATAAACATAACGTTCATTTTATTATATGATACACATATAAATACAATTTTACTACCGTTGTTTTCATCTCTCAATTATTATCTATAACCTCTCATGACTATTCAGCTTCTTTTGTGGCTGGTCACCTTTCATATAGGGTAATATTTCAAATTTACATAACCCCTAAGGAATATGTTTTCAAGATATTTAATTAGTCTACAAAATGAAATTTTCACTTCCTTTATCAAACTTAAATGATTTTTAGTAAATCTAGTATACATTCATCTTAATCATGGACCTAGGAAGTGCTAGAGGGATCAAATGTCTTGAGGTGCAAACATCTTTTTAGTTACAAAACCTGAAAAAACTTTGCACCTCTAGAGACTCAAACATTTTGGTTACTATATATATATATATATATATATATATATATATATATATATATATATATATATATATATATATATATCATTTTTTAGATTGCATTTTTGAATGCATGGATGAATTTAATGCTTGAAAAATCTGAAAAAATGAATATTGTAGATTAGACTATTTATTTAGCTCTCTATATATATTTTATTTATAAACAAGGTTAAATTATTATTATTATTATTAATTTTTAAATTTCACATATTACCTTGATATTAAAAGTAATATAAATTACATATTTCCCTTTTATTGCTCTTTCATTATCATTATTAATTTTTAAATATCATAATAATAATAATAAAATATTATGTTCAATAATAATTTATATAAATATATAATTGATATTCCAATAAATTAACTAATATATATATATATATATATATATATATATATATATATATATATATATATATATATATATATATATATATATTAATTACTTTTAATTATTTTATCTTTCTAAAAGTTTACATAAAACAATTTATTTATAGTTAAAAATGAGAGTGGATATTTTTATCTCATTTCCATATGAATAGATTATAATATTAACCATCAAGTTAATGTAATGACAATAATATTATTGATATTTTATAATACTTTCAATTAAAACCTTACCAAAAAAAAATTAATAACCGACATTGCTTTTTTAATTATATATTTTTTTAAAATTAAAATAAACACTTGCCAACTCTTTATTGAGCAAAATCACACTAAAAAGATGTGCCTCTTCGCACAATGAAAAAATAAACTTTTAAAATTCTTATATTATATTTACAAATTATGAATATTATTCAGAGCCTAATTGAGCTTCACATATCATTAGATTTAACATCTTATTCATTGTCTGCCTTGGTGGTGATGTGGCCACATGAGAGCAGTCGTACTTCTTCCTTTGTATTAGTCAGTGTCCTCGAAAAGGGCCCAAAAAGCCTCCCCTTGCAACTGTGCTCATCCTTGCATCCTCCCTTTTCTATTATCGATGCCGAGAGTTGGGTTCCATTGTCATTCCAATACCGCAACCCTCCAAATGGGAGATTTGACATGGAGCCATGTGTGATAACTTCCAAGGTGAGTGTTAGTGCTTGTCAGTCATGTCAGTCACCAGTGATCAAATATGCTCTTACAAGGTTTTGTTAGGGTCTAAAGTCAAATTTTTATCATTTCATTAGGTTTTCAAAATAAAAATTTTGTCACTGGTTAGGTTAGCTAGGTCATCACTACTCATTTTACTTTCATGGTCAATGGACATCGGGATGGTCAAGTCATTCCTTGTTGTAAGAGTGTCATAGGCATCATAGTCATCATCCAGCCCATTCATCCATGTAGTGTCATCATTAGCGTTGGAAATAATACTGAGAGGGCGAGGTGAATCAGTATTAGCAATTTAACAATTATTTCATTTCCATGAACAGATTTATATACACTACTTCTGTTAATGAAACCTGCGTGTATATGCAATTGTGTTTAGAGCAACCGGCATATACCTTGAAAACTTATAATTTAGTTATTTGATCTTTAATCTATGTATCAGAAACATATAACCAGTAATCAGGTGCAGTAAAAAGAACAGACAATCACACAAATGAACACAATATATAAGGTGGAAACCCAATGAGGGTGAAAACCACCTGCTGCAATCATTTCTATCTTTCTTTAATAAGAAACTTCTTTTTACAAATTTTGTATTGGTGCAACCTTATACTGGTACATAGGCTTCTACCTGCAGAAGGCTACAACCTTCTCTCATTCTCTAGCTTTTCCTGGAAGGGAGCTATAACCCCCTTAGCTCTTGTACTAGCTGATGTGTTTACTAGTACGTAGGTGCTAACCTACAGAAGGCTACAACCTTCTCTTTTCTTCCAAGGACCACGTTTCATAAATTTTTAGACTGGATCCATCAATAACATCAAATATATCTGCATCAACCAATCTCCTTTATACCAACCATAACTGAATCAAACAATTACTTTTTTGAATGCTGTAACTAGAATACAGTAACAGTAACCAGAACCCAATCCAGAACCTAGAACACTGCAACAGCAAACAAAAGTAGCTAAAACATATTTTATGAGACGTACACTACTTCAATGTGTAGAACCTACATTCATACACTGTTATATGAAGGAAGACCTATGTATACGTTGTTTTGAAATGCCAAACCAGTGTGTATATGTGCCTTTGCTATATTGAACCTGCGTACAGATCTGTAAAAGATGATTTAAACTTTACAACTATTCAAACGTTAGTTATACCCACCCACATCATCAGATTTATAGATTAGGACATGTGCCAATTATAAAGATCAAAACCACTTAAATATACTTCTCTTCAAGCTTAAAGATCTTGATCCATCAATAGAACTTATCCTTCTTCAAGTGCTCAGGTTCCTGCTTGATTCAAATCTAGCTATGCACCATAACCCAATGACTAGTATTCTAGATCTTACTCTTCATTAGATATTCAATGCTTGAGTACACTTGCCTAATTATCTCCACCTCCTTTTATAGTCTTATGCCTTACTCAATACCATGGTGCAAAAACACTTTAGAATCAATACCTTGGACCAAATACCTGGGGTCAACACTTCAGACAAGATACTTTGGATCAATACCATAGGTCAAAATACCAAGGACCAAATACCATGGACCAAAACCAAGTTTTCCAATATGTACACACTTTTCCTTGCGTGATAGTGCATGTATACACATACGCACCTTTTGGTCTCAGAAGTCGCGTGTATTTGTGGTTTTGTTAAGCAGAACCTGCGTATACCTCTTTTTCCTTCATTCTGTGATCCTGAACTATGATCTGTCATCTGAGTGAGTTGTCATCAAGGACAACACCTATGTCATAGTGCCAAACCTGTGTCATAATTCCAAGAATCTCCCCCTTTGGACTTGATGGAAACCCCAAGTCATTCTCCCCCTTTGTCATCAAGGGCAGAGGGTTATGCTCCCCCTGAGTACATGCTGAATTTTTTGATATGCTGAAGTGTGTTGTTCATGCTCCCCCTAACTGTAAGCAAGGTCTGCAAAAATATGTTCTACAAGAAGAACATGACTCTATACATCATAAATGACCTTCCTATCACCAAAGACATACATACATCCATCTCCCAATCAATTGGGGATATACCAAAAGTTTATACATGACAAAACAAGAACATTACATCATCCATCCTAGGCATAGTGGGGAAACAAAATGGGTCGCTACATGACCTTGATAATAAAAGATATACATGACATAGAGACAAAATATCTAAAACAATATAGTTATCTACAACTATCATCAGCAACATCCGTCACACACCATCAACAACCATGATCTCCCACTACACCTGTTCCACCTGAATAAAAAAAAACTGTGAAATTGTACCAAGATCTTCTAAGATAATGCCAACAATGCATTATTAGAAGTATATGCTCCCCCTGAACCTGTGCCAGATGATCACTGTCAGACCTATATCAGACTCTTTTCATCTTGAGTCTGGCCCACTGATATTCTTCAAACCAACATATATGGGGTTGTATCCATAGAAACCAACGTATGTACGCGTATATGCTTCATGAAACTCGCATACAACCATTGTTCTCTGAAACAGATAAGTGTCAATAGCAAGATGATGTATCAACTACTCCCCGCTTCTATCTGAGGTATTCAAATGTCTCTTTGGGCAGTGGTTTGGTGAATATATCAGCAACCTATTCCTTGGAGGGAACATAATCCAATTTGACCTTTTGTTCAAGCACTTGTTCCTGAAGAAAATGATATTTGTTAGGTATGTGCTTAGTCTTGGAATGCATGAATGGATTTTTTGAAATACTGATTGCACTTGTATTATCACATAGAATGGAGATGGGTGGAGTACATGTGATCTGAATATCTTGCAATTTTTGCATCATCCAAAGGAGTTGTGTGCAACAAGATGCAGTAGCCACATATTCTGCTTCAGCTGTAGATAATGCAATTGAATTTTTTTTCTTGCTGAACCAAGACACTAATCTGGAGCCCATATAGAATGCACCACCACTAGTGCTTTTTTTGTCATCCATGCTTCTTGCCCAATCTGCATCTGTATATGCATGAAGTGTAAGATCTGTATCTCTAGAATACCATAAACCAAATTTTTGTGTTCCTTGAAGATATTTGAAAATCCTTTTGATTGCCTGAAGGTGTGCTTCCTTTGGATTTGCTTGGAGTCTTCCAACAATTCCCACTGCATGCATGATGTCTGGTCGGGTACTTGTTAGATAGATCATACTACCAATCATGGAACTATAGGTTGGTTGATGTACTCCTACTGATTCATCATTTGCATTGAGGCTGCATCCTGTTACCATAGGGGTACATACTAGCTTAGAATCTTCCATGCCATATTTCTTCAAGATTTGCTTAAGGTACTTGGTTTGTGTTAGAAAAATACCATCTTTATTTTGTTGAACTTGTAAACGAAGAAAATATGTGAGCTCACCAAGAAGAGACATTTCAAATTCTTTCTGCATTACCAAAGAAAAGTTTTGACTCATGGCTTCTTCATTGCTACCAAAAATGATATCATCAACATACACAACAAGTATTAGCAATTTATCATTGTCAATTTTTACATATAGATTGTTATTAGCTAATCCTTTTGAAAAACCTTGTTGATGAAGGTATTTGTCAAGATGATAATACCAAGCCCTTGGAGCTTGTTTCAGATCATAGAGAGCCTTTCTGAGTCTACATACAAGTTTTGGATCATTTTCAAGGATGAATCCGTCTGGTTGCTCAATATATACTTCTTCTTCTAGGTCTCCATTAAGAAAGGCAAATTTCACATCCATTTGATATACTTTGAACTTCTGAAAGCTATAAAGAGCAAGGAACATTCTTATGGCTTCAAGTCTAGCAATAGGTGCAAAATTTTCTTCAAAGTCTATACCTTCTTGTTGAGCATGCCCTTTACAAACAAGTCCAGCCTTGTTTCTAATAACTTCTCCATTTTCAGTTAGCTTGTTTTTTAATATCCATTTGGTTCCTATGACACTCTTATCATTAGCTCTAGGAACCAATTCCAAAGTATTATTCTTTTCAATATTATCAAGTTCTTCATTCATGGCCTTGACCCAACATTCATCTTTGCATGCTTCAATTACATTTTGCAGTTTGACCGAGGAAAGCAATGCTAGATAGCTTGAAGCTTCTGTAAGAGTTCTTCTTGTTTGCACACTTACCTCTTTTTGCCCCAAAATTTGAGTCTCTGGATGATTCTTCTTAACATACCTCGATGGAGTCTTTTCTTCTACCTTTATCTGTTCTTCTGGTGCCTCATTGGTTTCTTCTTCAGAATTAGTCTAATTTGATGTGGAAGGATAGTCCTCATCTTCTTCATAATATTCGGTTTTTACCTACTTTGGATTTTTTCCTGATTCATCAACCACAACATTAATACTTTCAACAGTTTTCCCAAGTATTTTATTATAACACTTATATCCTTTACTTCAGGAAGAGTAACGAAGGAGAATGCCTTCATCTGCTCTAGGTTCAAACTTTCCAAGTTTTTCATCAGTCCTTTTGATGTAACATTCGCTTCCAAAAACACTGAAGTATTTTACTCTAGGATTCTTACCATACCAAAGTTCATGTGGAGTTTGAGTGTTGTTTAACTGGATGTTTGTTTTGTTGAGAATAGTGACAACAACAAATGCAGCTTCACCCCAAAAGGTTGCAGGAGTTCCAGACTCATCTAGCACAGCACGAGCCATTTGCTGAACAATTATGTTCATTCTTTCTACCACTCCATTTTGCTGAGGAGTTCTTGTAGTAGAGAATTCCCTTCTTATTCTGTGTTCTTCACAGAAGTCGAAGAATTCATCCGAGGTAAATTCCTCTCCTCGATTAGACCTGAGGCATTTGAGTTTGCGATCTAATTCATTTTCAACCAAGGCTTTGAAGACTTTGAACTTTTCAAAAGCTTTGTCTTTATGCTTTAGAATTCCTATCCAACACATTCTTGAAAAATCGTCAATGAACAATATAAAATATTCTTCTCCACGAGGTGAATTTTTCCTTGATGGTCCACATAAGTCAGTATGAACAAGTTCAAGAGACTTACTAGCTAATCCTTCCTTTTCAGGGAAATGTGTTCTGGTTTTCTTACCAAATTAACATGATTTGCATATTGTATTTTCTGGAATGCGGATATTGTTGGGTGTGGAGCCTCATTATCTTCTATATTCAAAGGTATCGCCACATAGGACCCCAATTCGAAATGGGGGCGACAACACGGCCCGTAAAATATTCGCTGCAAGGGGGGTCCAGGGGGGGCGGCTGCGACCTTGGGAGCCCCCCCCGGCGGGGGGTTTCGGGGGCATCACCCCTGAAGCTAAAAACAGCTGTAAAATTGCCTTGTAAAAGTGTGGTAATTTCTAGTCAATCTGGGCCGTTCATTAGGCGGATGATCTGACAGTAGAACTTATGTTTAGTTTAGGGTATTTTTCCCTAGAACGCAACCCCTCTCTTTGTATGAGGGCATTGTATTTTGAGGCTGTGTGATATATGTGTATTCTGTGAGCGAGAAACAGAGAGGTGAGACTGTGAAAGAAAACAGAGGATATTACAATGGATTTGTTGTAGGTTGTGTCTCTTCATTTTGCTGGATAATAGAAAGGAAGGACTGGCTGTTCAGGGTGGACGTAGCCCAAACTAGGTGAACCACGTGTATCTGTGTCTCTCTTGTTTTGTGCGTTTTCTGTGTTTATATTTCTGCAATATTTTATGTGTTCCATTGCTCTGTAATATATAATTTTCTAACAACTGGTACCAGAGCCGAAGGTCTATTTGGCTGATAAACTCACGGGAAAGAAGGGTTCCTGGTTCGAGTGGGAGCAATGGCAGAAGATGGTAAGTTTAGGGTCGAGAAATTTAATGGCAAAAACTTCTCGCTGTGGAAGATGCAGATGGAAGATTATCTCTATGAGAAAGATCTATACCTACCATTGGGCGGAAAATCAAAGATGCCGACGGGTATGATAGACGAAGAATGGAACCTTCTCGATAGAAAGGCACTCGGAACAATATGGTTGTGCCTTGCTGCATCAGTCGCCTTCAACATTTCGAAGGAAACCACGACAGAGGGTTTGATTCAGACGCTGTCGAAACTATATGAAAAACCCTCGGCCTCAAACAAGGTATGTCTTATGAAACGGTTATTTAATATGAAGATGTCGGAAGGTGGATCTATTGCAGACCATTTAAATGATTTTAATACAGTTACAAGTCAGTTAAGTTCTGTAGGGGTAAACTGTGATGATGAAGTTAGAGCTCTGTTATTCTTGTGCTCATTACCAAAAAGTTGGAATGGTTTGGTAATGGCCATTAGTAACTATGTTTCAGGATCTAGTACTTTAAAGTTTGATGATGTTGTCGGTGCTATCCTTAGCGAGGAAATGCGATGGAAAAGCTCTGGTGAGACATCGAAAAATGCTTTGAGTGCAGAGTCTAGAGGAAGAAAAATGGAAAAAGGAAAGAGCTTAGGATATCGCAGTAAATCAAGGAAAGGTAGATCCAAGTCCAGATCGGGGATAGTGTGCTGGAAATGTGGAAAGAAAGGAAACCTAAAGAAACACTATAGATCTCGAAAGGGAAAAGAAGGAGATGCACAGCAAGAAAACAATCATGAAGCAAATGTGATAGGTGAGGTGCTACAAGATGCTTTGATTCTTTCTTTCGAAAATATTACTGATTCCTGGGTGGTAGATTCAGGGGCTTCATTCCATGCCACACCTAATAAGAAATACTTTCATGACTATGTTCAAGAAGATTTTGGACAAATTCATCTCGGTGATGATAAACCCTGTAAAATTGTTGGAATGGGTAAGGTTCTTGTAAAACAGCAGAATGGAAACCAATGGCTATTAAAGGAGGTAAGGCATGTTCCAGATCTAAAGAGAAATCTGATTTCAACAGGGCAGTTAGGCAGTGAAGGTTGTGTGACAACTTTCACAGATAAAGCTTGGAAGGTCACCAAAGGAGCCCTAGTAATAGCAAAAGGTGAAAAGGTTGGTACATTGTATTTATGCAATGGTATTTCTAACTCTGTTAATGCTTTAACTTCCAAAGGAGCAGAGGCAGCATTATGGCATCATAGGCTCGGACACATGAGTGAAAAGGGGATGAAGATTCTTCACTCAAGGAATTTGTTGCCAGGTTTGAAGAATGTTGATTTGGACTTCTGTGAGAATTGCATTTATGGAAAACATAAGAGAGTTAGATTTCTCATAGTTGGGAAAGAAAAGAAGAATGAAAAATTAGAGCTTGTGCATACAGATGTATGGGGACTTGCTCAGGTATCATCTCTCGGTGGCTCTCATTATTATGTTACTTTTATTGATGATGCAACTAGAAAAACTTGGATTTATTGTATTAAGAATAAATCTGATGTATTTGATACTTTCAAGAAATGGAAAGATTTGGTTGAGATTGAGACGGGAAAGAAATTGAAGTGTCTTAGATCAGATAATGGAGGTGAATATTGCAGCAAAGACTTTGATAGGTACTGTTCAGAGCATGGAATTGGCAGAGAGAAGACAGTTCCAAGAACACCACAAGAAAATGGTGTGTCAGAAAGGATGAACAGAACAATCATGGAGCGTGCAAGGTGCATGAGATTGCATGCAGGATTGCATTTACAGTTTTGGGCAGATGCTGTAGATACTACTGTTTATCTAATAAATAGAGGGCCTTCAAGTTCCTTGGATGGTGGTGTTCCAAAGGAAGCATGGACAGGTAAAAAGGTAAACTACTCTATTTTAAAGCCTTTTGGTTGTGAGGCCTTTGTCCATATTGATAAAGAAAATAGAACAAAGCTTGAGACAAAGTCAAAGAAATGTACCTTTATTGCATATGGTGTTAATGATTTTGGTTATCGCTTATATGATTACGAAAATCACAAAATCATTAGGAGCAAAGATGTAATATTCAATGAAAAGGTCTTGTATAAGAATCAGTTGCAGGAAAAGAAATAGGAAAAGGAAAACAAGGAATACGCAGTTCTTGATGAAATCACTGAAAAAGTAAAGGTGCCTGAAAATAATAATAATCAACAACCACAACAACAACAACCACCACAACAACAACAGGCACTCCAAACACCTAAAAGTGGTGTTAGAATATCTACCAGGATAAGTAGACCCCCTGAACGATACTCTCCTTCATTATATTATTTATTGTTGACTGATTTCAGTGAACCCGAATGTTATGAAGAAGCAATGCAGGTTGAAAGCAGGAAGAAGTGGGAGGTAGCCATGGAAGAAGAGATGGACTCCTTAATGCATAACCAGACTTGGGATTTAGTCAGGTTTCCTGTAGGAAAAACTACATTGAAGAATAAATGGGTTTACAGGCTGAAGGAAGAAGATGGAGGAAAATAGAGGTATAAAGCTAGACTTGTGGTGAAGGGGTTTGCATAGAAGAAAGGTATTGATTTTGATGAAATATTTTCTCCTATTGTTAAAATGACTTCAATCATAACTATTTTAAGTCTTGTAGTAGCTGAAGATTTGCATCTTGAGCAGTTAGATGTAAAGACAGCCTTTCTCCATTGGGATTTCGAGGAAGAGATATATATGCAGCAGCCACAAGGATATCAGGTGAAAGGGAAGGAGAAACTAGTGTGCAGGTTGAAGAAGAGGTTGTATGGCTTAAAACAGGCTCCAAGGCAGTGGTATCTAAAATTTGACAAGCTTATGTCTGAACAAGGTTATACTAGATGTCACTCTGATCATTGTGTTTATTTGAAAAATCAAAATGATGGCAGCTATATTATATTGTTATTGTACGTAGATGACATGCTTGTTGCAGGATCTAACATGCAGGAAATAAATGTGCTCAAAAGAAAATTGGAAAATTCATTTGCAATGAAGGATTTGGGAGCTGCAAAACAAATCCTTGGTATGAAAATAACTAGAGACAGGAAAAATCATAAATTAACATTGTCTCAGAATGAGTACATACAAAAGGTGTTGAAAAGATTTAACATGCACAATGCAAAACCAGTTAGTACACCTTTTGCTAGCCATTTCAAACTTAGCAAGGAAATGTGCCCAAAGACCCAAGAAGACATGGATTATATGTCTAAAGTTCCATATGCATCAGCAGTTGGAAGCTTAATGTATGCAATGGTATGCACAAGGCCTGATATTGCACATGTAGTGGGAGTTGTAAGCAAGTACATGAACAATCCAGGAAAGGAACATTGGATGGCAGTGAAATGGATTCTCAGATATTTGAAAGGTACCACAAATCAAGCATTATGCTTTGGTGGTTCAAAAATCTCCCTACAAGGATATGTTGATGCATATATGGCAGGTGACAGAGATAACAAGAGGAGCACTACAAGATATGTATTTACTGTTGGAGGAACAACTTTCAGTTGGGTTTCAAAAATTCAAAGTGTTGTTGCACTTTCAACAATAGAAGAAGAGTATGTTGTTGCTACAGAGGCTAGTAAAGAAATTATTTGGTTACAAAGGTTTATGGGTGAATTGGGTAAGGAGCATGATATGGGCACGTTATACAATGATAGCCAAAGTGCCATTCATCTTGCAAAGAACTCATCATTTCATTCTAGGACTAAACACATACAACTCAAGTACCATTTCATACGATCAGTGTTGGAAGATGGAGAGTTGAAGCTGGAAAAGATACACACTAGCCAGAATCCTGCAGATATGCTAACAAAAGTTGTAACCAGGGAGAAACTGAGAATATGCTCAGTTTCAGTTGGTCTTCAAGGATGACGATGAAGATGAGAAGCAGCCAGGTCCAAAGAGGAGTCATTGTTCAACAAATGGAGCAGCGATGGAGTTGCTACAATCAGTTTCCAAGTGGGAGATTGTTGGGTGTGGAGCCTGATTATCTTTTATATTCAAAGGTATCACCACATAGGACCCCAGTTTGAAATGGGGGCGGCAACGGCACTCGTAAAATATTCGCTGCAAGGGGGGTCCAGGGGGGGCGGCTACGACCTTGGGAGCTCCCCCCCCTGGCGGGGGGTTGCGGGGGCGCGTCCCCGAAGCTAAAAATAGCTGTAAAATTGCCTTGTAAAAGTATAGTAATTTCTAGTCAATCTAGGCCGTTCATTAGGCGGATGATCTGACGATAGAACTTATGTTTAGTTTAGGGTTTTTTGCCTTAGAAGGCAACCCCTCTCTTTGTATGAGGGCATTGTATTTTGAGGCTGTGTGATAGATGTGTATTCTATGAGCCAGAAATAGAGAGGTGAGACTGTGAGAGAAAACAGAGGATATTACAGCGGATTTGTTGTAGGTTGTGTCTCTTCATTTTGTTGGATAATAGAAAGGAAGGACTGGCTGTTCGGGGTGGACGTAGCCCAAACTGGGTGAACCACGTATATCTGTGTCTCTCTTGTTTTGTGCATTTTCTGTGTTTATATTTCTACAATATTTTATGTGTTCCATTGCTCTGTAATATATAATTTTCTAACATATATCCGGAAGATTACGAACTGCGTGGTATCTGCATGCTTTTCTTAATTAAGGGAAGCTTAGATGCCCCAGTCTTTTGTGCCATAGCCAGTGTTCATTACTTTTGCTTAGATAGCACTGTTGTTGTCCTCCCTTGAGTATGTACAAGTTGTTTGAAGTTCTTACACCTTTGATCACTGTTTCTCCTGTATCAAGCTCACGAACAACACATCCATTTGATTGAAATACTACTTCATTTCCTTGATCACACATTTGACTAACACTCAATAGATTATGCTTTAGACCATCTACATACATAACATTCCCAGCTTTAACTTTTTCTTTTAAGAGAATGGAGCCTTTACCTTTTATGACTACAGGAGTGTCATTACCAAATTAGACCTTCTTTTCCTTTTCTAATGTATTATATGACTGAAGTTTTTCTTTATCACCTGTCATGTGTTTCGAGCATCCACTATCGATGTACCACTGATTTTCTTTTCCTTCTGCATACAAGGCTATACCACGTATTTCTGTTTGCGATTCTTTCTTTCACCATGTTTTGGGACCCAATGAGTCTTACTCCTTTTGAGATGTTTGCCGAAATTTACTCCTGCATTCAAAATATTCATGACCAAAGTTGTCACAGATAGAGCATTCTATTTCATTTTCAGGAGCAGAAAAGTTATTGTAGGTCCTTTTCATGATCCCAATCACATTCCTTTGTTTTTTTTATTCTCTAGTCATGATGGTCTTGTAAGCAACACATTGAGCAGCTTTGTGTCCAAAGTTATGACATGAAAAACATTGGCCATTAAAGAAATTCCTGCGATTATCGAATATGCTGACCTGATGATTATAGTTTCCATTGAAATTCATTCTTGAAGGACTAATTTACCTGTGGTTGGTTATAGCTTCTGTTCATCCTTGAAGTAGATTGAACCTGATTTACCTGGTGATCCGCTTTATTTCTTTGCTGATGATTATCAACTTGTTCACTTCTTGCTGCATCAAGATAGCTTTTGGAGGTTGATGGCTTCTATGCTTGAGATGCTTCTTCAATATATCCAAGACCTATCTTTATCAGAGGAGAACACTACACTTTGATAATTTCATCTAAAGTTTTTGATCCTTCACAAATCTAAGATTGAGAGCTTTTGTTTTCTCAATATCTTTTCTTAGCCCCACAATTTCACATTCTAACTTTTCATTATCGTTTTCCCTTTCAGCAGGTTGGAATGTCAGAGTATCTATAATCATACTCTTTTCTTCTAAATAGATTTTAAGTTTAGAAACTTCTTCATATAGACCATCTTCATCTAAAATATCCAAGAAATCATCATCTTCAAAAGCCGTCAAAAGTCTATAATCATTACCATATTCATCTTCATCACTATTTTATAAACCATCGCTATCTTCATGCGTATAGTGGCTCTTCTTACTTACATTTTGTTTTCTATTCCATTTTTCCGGTTCCTTACGTCTATCAATCTTATCTTTATGAGAACATTTGGTTGCATAATGACTGACTCTTCCACAAGCAAAGAATTTGAAAGGTAGTTTACCTTTGAATCTTCCAAAACCTCGTTGAAGGTTTTTGACAAAGTTTGTTTCTTCCTCTCCTTCTGAAATGAGTCCTAATTCATTGAGCTCCTCTTCCTGAAGCCTTGAATGTGGCTTCTCTCATATCTGGTGGACCTCCTTTTCTCATTTCAACAATAGTTAGGATTTCGTGCAGTTGTGTTATAGTCATACTCTAAAGATCTTGCTTTTCTTCTATGGCAGAAACTTTTGATTCAAACTTAGAAGACAAGGATCTTAAAACCTTTTCAACTAAAGTAGCTTCTTTTATCTCTTCACCTAAGTTTTTCATGTGACTAACAATCTCATCTATACGTAGGAAGTAATGAGCTATAATTTCATCATTGTGCATTTTGAGAGTTTCATATAGAATTCTGAGAGATTGTAGTTTTTCACGTTTTACCTAATTGTATCCTTCATAGCATAGAATGATCTTGTCCCATATTTCTTTGGCGGTTGTGAGCTGCATAACCTTGACAAATTCTAATTATGACAAACTCCCCAATAACGTATTGACAACCTTGGCATTTGTTTCATATTGCTTTTTACCTGCCGTATCTGTAGGAATTGCTAATGGAAATGTATATCCTCCTTCCACGATTTCCCAAACATCTGTTCCAAGAGATTGAAGATAGGGTGTGGTTCTTACCTTCCAATAGATGAAGCTGCTCCAATCAAAGATTGGTGGTCTAATGGATCCCTCTCTTTCGTAGTTGCCCATGATGAAAGATCTTCCTTCAAGCGATCAAGCTTCTTTTGAAGAACCTTCTCTGATACCAATTGTTGGAAATGATAATGACGCAGGGGGTGAATCAGTATTATCAATTTAACAATATTTCATTTCCATGAACAGATTTATATACACTACTTCTGTTAATGAAACTTTCGTGTATATGCAACTGTGTTTAGAGCAACTAGCGTATACGTTGAAAACTTACAATTTAGTTATTTGATCTTTAATCTGTGTATCAAAACCATATAACCAGTAATATGGTGCAGTAAATAGAATGGACAGTCACACACATGAACACAAGATATAAGGTGGAAACCCAATGTGGGTGAAAACCACCTGCTGCAATCGTCTCTATCTTTCTTTAATAAGAAACTTCTTTTTACAAATTTTGTACTGGTACAGTCTTATACCAGTACGCAGGCTTCTACCTGCAGAAGAATACAACCTTCTCTCGTTCTCCAGCTTTTCCTGGAAGGGAGCTACAACTCCCATATCTCTTGTACTAGCTGATGTGTTTACTAGTACGTATATGTTGACCTATAGAAGGCTACAACCTTCTCTTTTCTTCCAGGGACCACGTTTCATAAATTTTCAGATTGATCCATCAATAACATCAATCAAACATCAAATATATCTACATCATCCAATCTCCTTTGTACCAACCAAAACTGAATCAAACAATCACTTTTCTGAATGTTGTAACTAGAATACATTAACAGTAACCAGAACCCAATCCAGAACCCAGAACACTGCAACACCAAACGGAAGTAGCTAAACCATATTTTATGAGATGTATGCTATGTCAATGTGTTGAACCTACATTCATATGTTGTTATCTGAAGGTAGACCTGCGTATATGCCGTTTGAAATGTCGAACCAGCGTGTATACGTGCCTTTGTTATACTGAACCTGCGTACAGATTTGTAAAAGATGATTTAACCTTTACAACTATTAAAACATTAGTTATACCCAGATCATCAAATTTATAGATTATGACATGCGCCAATTATAAAAGATCAAAACCACACAACAATACTTCTCTTCAAGCCTAAAGATCTTGACCCATCAATAGAGCTTACCTTCCTCAAGCGCTCAAGGTCCTCCTTGATTCAGATCCAGCTATGCACCATAACCCAAAGACCAGTATTCTTGATCTTGCTCTTCATTAGATATTCAATGCTTGAGTACACTTACCTAATGATCTCCTCCTCCTTTTATAGTCTCAGGCCTTACTCAATACCATGGTCCAAAACCACTTTAGAATCAATACCTTAGACCAAATACCTGGGGTCAACACTTTGGACAAGATACCTTGGACCAATACCATGGGTCAAATTACCAAGGACCAAATACCATGGACCAAAACCAAGTTTTCCAATATGTACATTCTTTTCCTTGCGTGAAAGTGCGTGTATACGCATACATGTATTTTGGTCTGCGAAGCCACATGTATACGTGGTTTGGTCAAGGGGAACCTCCGTATACCTCTTTTTCCTTCATTCTATGATCTTTCATCTGAGTGAGTTGCCATCAAGGACAACACCTGTGTCATAGCGCCAAACCTATGTCATAGTGCCAACAATTAGGTCATAGGGTCAAAAGCATGCAAATAAGTCATTTCACCACCAAAATCATTATTTGAAGGAGTAGTGATAGGGAGAGATCTTCCATAAAGGTGCTAAACTAATTTTATGTCTTCCTTATGATGTAATATATCCTAAAAAGGTTCTAAAGTTGCAGTTTAAAAATAAAATGTGAAAGGACATGGTGGGGCCTCTGCATCATCAAAGGAGAAAATTGGTTTCTAGCAGCTACGCTCGCTTTCATGGGTTTTCAAAGGGAAATTGAAGTTTCATCATCATTCTATAGGTAAGTTCAAGTCCCTAGACACCTTCTATCAACTTTATTTCATTGTTTTCATAGTGCATAATTTGATTTATTCCCACACTGCGTTTCTGGCAGTTTTCCTAGTTGGGACTATGTAGAAATTTCCTAGACAAAATCCTACTTCCTTTTCATCCCATTCCACTTCCCAGAGTTCCCTAATACCCTTACCTACTTCCCTAAATTTTCCTACC
Source organism: Pinus tabuliformis (assembly GCA_031772625.1). Classification (NCBI taxonomy): domain Eukaryota; kingdom Viridiplantae; phylum Streptophyta; class Pinopsida; order Pinales; family Pinaceae; genus Pinus; species Pinus tabuliformis. The sequence goes on from CM062817.1 coordinate 1,487,038,996, forward strand.
CTCATTTCCCTTCCCTAAATCCTTCATCCTATCCCCTCACTCAATTCCCCTGTTTTTCAACTAGGGTTTTCTCTTGCACACTATTAACATAGAGGAAGAAAAGAAATATTCAATATTGGAGGTCAAATATCAAGGTATGAACCGCTTAACACTCATGAGTTGATGCCCTCCTCATTGTCCAACCAAATATTTCATAATGTAGGGTGTTAAGGGTTCTGTGAGTAGGTTCAACATGTCAAGTATCATGCCAAGTTGATGAGTTTCTTTGCCACTAAACTTAGGAGAGATGAGGTCACTGTTGCAATGATTAGTTTCACAATTTCAACTGAAGTCATAGCAGCAAGGATATGGACACCAAAAAATGGAGATAAATGGTTTAAGATCTTGGACTTGGATGTAAAAAACTACAAACCCTTCATCAAAGGTTACTACAAGGACAACATTAAGAAAGATTTTCCTTTTGGACAGCTCCTCGAGAAGTTTTATCCATTTATGGAAATCATTATGAAGTATTTTACATGTGAGGGCAGACTTTCAAGATTGTACAACTATCATGTCAAAATTCTCATGCATTTCAGAGGGTAAAACCACTTAACCTACCCTACTACCTTTACAAGAGCTTGGCTAAAATGGCATAGAAGGTGCGGCATAAACAAAGTGATCATCAAACCAACCTTTTTCATTGTTCCCTCATCAAAATCATTGTATTGTATTATCTTTCACAAATGAACATCACTTGGGAGACATTCATTTAGTCAAATGTCTTTTTGTCTTCTACTAGTCAATATACAAGCCAAAGTACACTATCAACACCATCCAAGCACATGGAGATTGGCTCATATAGTAGAACTGCAGTCAAGAGGACACCTAGACCCGAGGTGACTCAAACATATTAGAGAGCAAGGAGGCTTGTGTTTTCTCCACACATTGTGGAAGGGGCCAAACTTACATCAGGAGAACATGGATCACCATAAGAACATGAAGCAACTTTCCAAGATGAGGAGTCATTCCATCTTGACACTGATATAGTAGAATTGGAGGTTAATGAAGAGCACAAGACAATAGAGCATGTTATCATGGAAAAATATGTTGAGATAAAAGATCTTAAGGACAACTTGTCTAAGGCCAATTTCATGATTCCATTTATAGAACAAGAGAATAAGCAATTGAAGGTAAATCAACTACTCTTGAGTAAGCGTAAGATTGATGTTGGCAAAGAATATGTAAACTAAAAAGCAGTAGTTGACACAGATGATTCATATGAGCATCAAGAGAAGATGAAAAGGAACAGGCCAAGGACTAGAGGCCTCAAAAAGGCACTTCAACAACAAAGAGAGCAAATGTCTTCAATTGACCTAATTGCAGTAGAAATCAATGAAAATAGGGAGTTTTGGCTTGATAAAGTGAATTTCTATCTAGAAAAGCTTCTTAAGAGGGCTAATAGAGACAAAAAGTTACAAAAACACATGGATGCTCATTACTACCCAAGGAATCAGGTCTCCAAAGTCAAGATCAAACAGTTGAAGGAAAAACTCAAGGAAACCCTAATCAGGAAGAAAGGGAAGGTTAAGTTGCATTTGCTTGTTGATGATTCCCTCATAGCATAACATACCTTTTCAAGTCTTCATGGAGTAGCTCTAAACCAATTATGAAGGAATTTGGAGAAATTTTGGTTTTTATGAATTTTTGGAAATTTTTGAGACAATCTCTAGGTAAAAAATGCAATGTGCACCACGCTGCCCTTTTGATGTGGAGCTCCAAATGACATTTCGTTTGCATATGTAGATTCCTCATCACTTATAAATCAATTATATCATTTGGGATTAGGTCCTCAATAGGTTTTTTAGGGTCGAAAAGGCTTAAATCTACTCAAGAAACACCTCTATGCCCTTTTTTTGAAGAGCTCATTGCGTTTTTGAGAGTACCTATGGGAGAATGAATTTTGGAGGATTAGGAGAAACCTTTTTCAGTTCTTGAAAAATATATCATGTAGAAGACATCCAAAACTATCTATGGCACTTTTCATATCAAGATTTGGACATTGGAAAGGGATCCAAACATCAATTCTTCCAACGTCATTGTGCTTTCACCTCGCACATTGCGATATTGACAAAATTTGTTGCGCTTTTGCCTATAACTATTGTTTCTCAATTTAATCAGTTACATTTGAGTTTTTATGATGTAATTACTTTTCCTTCATGTAATAATGATGTAATGAAAGGTAAATGAGACGCTTAGATTTATTTTCATGTAAGTTTAGGCCTCATTTATGAGGGAATTTTAGTGAGAGTTTAAATGGAGGATTTGTTTTAACCTCCGTAGACATTAGGGTTTTTGTTGAACACCTCATGTAATCAATTCCTAAAATGAAGGATTCGACATTGATAGAGGGGGAAACAGTTTTCTCTATATTTATCTAGTTTTCAGTCATAGAATAGGCTGGACATTAGTGAGTAGAACTCTTGGAGCTTGTACTTCATCACCTTTGCAGAAATTGAAAGGACAGTTGTAGCTATTATTCAGGAATTCTTGTGTTATGTTTTTGTGATTATTTTTTCTCTAATTTATAGTCTTATGTGAATGATAATTCCATTCTCTTTCCATGCTTATGATTTTCAATGATTTTTCGTAAAGGTTATAAACAAAATTCTTTGTTTTAAGCTCTGTTTTTTTGGGAACTTCATGCTTATGTCTCTTGTATTATGATAAATGAATTCATGCTTTCCATGCTCATTCTTATCTTTGCATTTCCACCCTACACTACATCAACAAAACCCCAAAGTATCACAAAAGCATACCTACCATGCTCCTTTATATATCTTGTAGTTGAAACCTTTGACCCCCTCACCTAGTTCCTTTATTTTCACTCTTGTTATAGCAAAACCCTAATATCTTCAAAACCCTAGAGCTAAACATATCAAGCCCAACATATTTTCCCATTCCAATCATCATTGGCTATGAACTGATAGAGAGATCCCTCTCTGGTTTAGCAGGGATAGTTGTTGAACCCCAAGTGGTTTGAGGTTACCTCCTTCAATCTCACTTCTCAGCCTTGGGATATTGTGGAGGATAACATTTTGGCACTATTTTCGATGAAAACAATATCATATCTTCCCTGGGAAAGAACGACAAAGATAAGATCTGATTGCTGATGGTGAACAGTGATCAGAGACAAGAAAGGTTGTGCATCTTTCACTTGGTGACTCTAGTGTTAAAGAATACAAAGGTTTAGAACTTTCATGGTGACTCCATTGTTCAGAAACCAGTAGTTTGAAGAAATTCTTGGTGACTTAAATTGTTTTCAATATGGATTCAACTGCTTGAATGTATGCTCCTATGAATCGAGCTCATATTCCTGGTTTTCCAAATCGAATTCCTTGCATAGATTGGCAAACTAATTTGCCCAGATTCATAGATGGAAATGAGGATGAAGCTATTCTGCATCTAATAAAATTTCATTAGCATATACATAAGCTTAGGATTAGGTTTCATGAGGATTATTTGATGAAAATTTTTATGGCTACCCTAGAAGGAGAAGAAAGATCATGGTATGAAGGATTAAAGCCAGGTAGCTTATTCTCTCTTAAAGAATTCCACACAAAATTTTTTGAGTTTTATGGAAAATCTCATCATTCATACTTTTTGTTCGAAGATTTTTGTGAATCCTGTGAAAACTTCATTCAATACCTTTAAGAGGCTTTTGGTGATGAAGAATTTATAGATTATGAGATCATAGAGGCCCTTTATGAATTTTATTCCCAATAGAAAATGACAGAGATTAGTTTCTTTGATACAAAACATCACACTCAGAACACAGTAGCCTCCTCTTTGTTTGATGAGGAAATAGATGATGAATATTTTTTAGATTCTCATAAATATTCCCCATAGGAAACAATTCTGGTAGCAACAGAACACGCTGATTAGCTAGAGGTTAAGGAAGAAATTGAACACCCTGAAACTAATCAAGAAGAGGAGAATAATGAAAAAGAACATGTTATTTTAGATCCTGTGGGTGTACACATTAGCATTGTGGTTGTCGAACAAAGTCCTCTTACCAATCATTAGGTACAAGTAATTGAGCATATCATGGAAGAATAATTCATTGATTTGCAACAACCTTATGATCCACAAGCACATCTCCAACATAAAATATTTTCTTCCATGATTAAACATCAATCAGAATTGAGTGATGAAAGCCAAGTTTTAATTCATGATTCTAATGATGAGGTGCAATGACCTTGCCAACTTCTATGTGATCTAGTTAATGATGATGACATCCTTGTTGCATATGGTCTTTCTGTTGTGTTTGATGGAATTCAAGAAAATTCATAGACCTTATCTATTGTGGATGATGAGAATGAGAAAATGTTTGTTCTCATTCCGTTTCATGGGAATCAGTTTCAACGTATAGACAAACTAGCATTATGGAATAAGGTTCATTTTACAGCTTTTAATCATCTAGAGGATCTTATGTTGCATGCTTTCCATGATCCTCTCACAAGTTTATTGCAGTCATAAGTAGAGGAAGAGTTTTCCAAGTTTGTCAATACATGTATTGGATCGAGTGGAAAAGTTGAGTTGCAACTTTCTTTTTTCTTCTGCCTACTAAAGGAGAGTGTGAGCAAAACTCAAGTAAATGGCCATTTGCTCGATTGGTTACATTGGAGGGATCATTTCACATGATTATATGTATATCTTCAGCAAGTGGGCAGCTATCATCAAGATTTGAAGCCCGAGGTGAAGGACCTAAGATCCTATTGGTTTGCTACCATGTGTAACTAAGTTTAGTTAGTAGTCAAGTTTTTGAGTTAATTCAAGTCGGTTTAAGTTTTTCTCAAGATTTGTCGATCATTTTTTAGTTTTGAGCTTGGTATTTTTGTTTTTGACTCCATGCCCAATGGATAAGGCTACTTGGTCTACGATGTTCTTGACACCTCCTAAAGGAGGTGCCATCCTCAGCTGAAGCCAATGTTAGTGCCTATTAGTCATGATAGTCACCAATGATAAAATATGCTCTTACAAGGTTTTGCTAGGGTCTCAAGTAATTTTTTTATCATTTCATTAGGTTTTCAAAATAAAAATTTGGTTATTGGTTAGGTTAGCTAGGTCATCACTACTCCTTTCACCTTCATGGTCAAGTCGTTCATTGTTGTAAGGGTCACACAGTCATCATAGTCATCATTCATCCCATTCATCCATGTAGTGTCATCATTAGCTCATAGGGTCAAAAGTGTGAAAATAAGTCATTTCACCACCAAAATCATTATTTGAAGTAGTGATAGCAAAAAAATCTTCAATAAAGGTTCTAAAGTGATTTTATGTCTTCCTTATGATGTAATATATCCTAAGAAGGTTCTAAAGATTCAGTTTCAAAATAAACTGTGAAAGGACATGGTGGGGCCTTTGCACCATCAAAGGAGAAAATCGATTTCCAACGACTACGTTGCGTTTTCACTACAACAGTCACACAACTCGCTTTCAAGGGTTTTCCAAGGGAAATTGAAGTTTCATCAACATTCTACAGCTAATTTTAGGTCCTTGGACACCTCCCATCATCTTTATTTCCTTTTTTTCATAGTTCATAGATTCCATTTGTTCCCATGTTGCATTTTTGGTAGCTTTCCTAGTTGGGATTGTGTAAAAATTCCGTAGACTAAATCCTACATCCCATTCCACTTCCCAGACTTCCTTAATACCCCTACCTACTTCACTAAATTTTCCTGCCCTCATTTCTCTTTACTAAACCTCAATCATATCCCCTCACTCACTTCGCCTTTTTGTCCACTAGAGTTTTCTCTTGCACACTATTAATATGGAGGAAGAAAATAAATCTTACAATAAGGGAGGTCAAATATCAAGGTATGAACCACTCAACACTCATGAGTTGATGTCCTCCTCATTTTCAAAGCAATGCTTTCATAATGTAGGGTGTTTAGGGTTCTATGATCAAGTTCAACATGTCAAGTATCATGCCAGGTTGATGAACTTGTTTGCCACTAAACCTAGGAGAGACAAGGTCATTGTTGGAGGGGTCAACTTCACAATTTCAACTGAAGTCATAATAGTAGACATAGGGATACCAAATAGTGGAGAGAAATGGTTTAAGAGCTTGGAATTTGATGTGGAAAACTACAAACCTTTCATCAAAGGTCACTACAAGAACATCATTAAGAAAGTTTTTCCTTTTGGACAGCTCCTTCAGAAGTTTGCTCCATTGATGAAAATCATTACGAAGTATTTTACATGTCAGGGAAGATCTTCTAGATTGTACAAGTATCATATTAGATTGTTGATGCATTTCACAGGGGTAAAACTACTTAAACTACCCTACTACCTCTACAAGAGCTTGGCTAAAATGGCAGAGAAGGTGCACTATAAACAAAGTGACCATAAAAATAGCCTTTTTTGCCATGCCCTCATCAGAATTGTTGTATTGCATCAGCTTCTACAAAAGGACATCACTTGGGAGACATTCATTCAGTCAAACGTTTTGTCTTCTACTAGTCAATCTACAATCCAAAGTACAACATCAACACCATCCAAGCACATGGAGGTTGGCTCATCTAGCAGAACTACAATTAAGAGAACACCTAGACTTGAGGTGACTCAAACATATCAGAGAGGAAAGAGGCTTGTGTTTGCTCCACACATTGTGGAAGGGGCCAAGCTTACATCAACACAACATGAAGAAACTTTTCACCATCACAACATGAAGAAACTTTTCAAGATGAGGAGCCATTACATATTGACACTGATATTGTAAATTGAGAGGTTAATGAAGAGAATAAGACAGTAGAGTGGGTCATCTTGGAGAAATATTATGAGATCAAAGAGTTTAAGGGCAACTTGTCTAAGGCCAATTTCATGATTTCATTCCTAGAAGAGGAGAATAAGAAATTGAAGGTAAATCAATTACTCTTGAGTAATAATAAGTTTGATGTTGGAAAAGAAGATGTAAATGGAAAAGCATTAGTTGACACAGATGATTAAAATGAGAATCAAGAGTAGATGAAAAGGAAGAGGCCAAGGACTATATGCCTCAAAAGGGCACTTCAACAACGAAGAGAGAAAATGTCTTCAGTTGACCTAATAACAGTAGAAATCAATGAAAATAGGGAGTTTTGGCTTGATAAAGTGAATTTCCATTTGTAAAAGCTTCTTAAGAGGGATAACAGAGACAACAAGTTATAAAGACACATGGTTGCTTATTATTACACAAGGAATCAGGTCTCCAAAGTCAAGATCAAACAGTTGAAGGAAAAACTCAAGGAAACCCTAATCAAGCAAAAAGGGAAGTTTAAGATGGATGTTCTTGTTGATGCTTCCCTCATATCATAAAGTACCTTCTCAGATCTTCATGAAGTAGATATGGATCAATTTTGAAGGAATTTGGAGAAACTTTGGTTTTTATGAATTTTTGGAAATTTTTGAGAGAATCATTAGGTCAAAAATGCACCATGCCCCATGTTGCGCTTTTGACGGGGAACTCCAAATGAAATTCCATTTGCATATTTAGATTCCCCAACACTTTTACATCACTTTTAGCCTTTGGGAGTAGACCTTTAGCAAGTTTTGGCAGGTGGAAAAGGCTGAAAACTACTCAAGAAACACCTATGTGCCCTCTTTTTGAAGAGCTTGTTGCGCTTTTGGGAGTACCTCTTGGAGAATGAAGTTTTGGTGGGTTAGGAAAAAAAAAAATTTAGTTCTTGGAAATTAAATCATGTAGCAAAAATATAGACCTGTATTCATCACTTTTCAGATCACGATTTGGACCTCGGGAAGGCCTCCAACCATTAATTCTTCCGATTTCGTTGCGCTTTTGACTGAATTCGTTGTGCTTTTGCCTGTAACTATTGTTTCTCAGTTTAATCAGTTAGATTCGAGTTTTTATGATGTGATTAATTTTCCTCGGTGTAATAATGATGTAATGAAAGGTAAATGAGATGGTTAGAGTTATTTTCATGTAATTTTAGGCCTCATTTATGAGGGTAGTTCAGTGAAAGTTTTAATGGAGGATTTCTTTTAAGCTCCCTAGAAATTAGGGATTTTGCTGAACACATCATGTAACTAGTTCCTAAACTGAAGGATTCGAACCTAAGAGATGGGAAAATGGTTTTGGTCTATATGTATCTAGTTTTCAATCATAGAACATGTTGGACATTAGTGAGTAGAACTCTTGGAGCTTGTACTTCATCACTTTTGCAGAAATTCAAAGGACAGTTGCAACTATTATTCAGGAATTCTTGTGTTGTGAGTTTGTGATAATGTTTTCTCTCAGTTATAGTCTTATATGAATGATAATTCCATTCTCCTTCCATGCTTATGCTTTTCAATGATTTTCCTTAAAGGTTATAAACATAATTCTTAGTTTTAAGCTCTGTTTTGTTAGGAACTTCATGTTTATGTGTCTTGTCTTCTTATAAATCAATTCATTATTTCCATGCTCATTTTTATATCTACATTTCCACCATAAACTACATCAACAAAACCCAAAAGTATCACAAAATCATACCTACCCTGCTCCTTTATATCTCTTGCAGCTGAAACCTTTGATCCCCTGACCTAGTTCCTTGATTTTCATTCCTGATCCAATAAAACCCTAAAATATTCAAAACCCTAGAGTTGAACATATCTAGCGTAACATCTTTTCCCAATCCAGTCATCATTGATTGTGAATTCATAGAAAGATCCCTCTCTGGTTTAGCAGGGCTATCTGTTGAACCCCAAGTGGTTTGAGGTTACCTCCTTCAATCTCCCTTCTTAGCCTTGGGATATTATGGAGGATAGAAATTACCACTCTAGCAACAAACCCCACACTACCCCATAATTTGCAACACATCTCAATGCCCACATGTATCCTATTTCACCTGCAATCCTCCCCTAGACCACCAAAAGCACCTTGACAACTGTGAAATCAACCAGTAGTTCTACCTCCCTCCCTAAATTCAACCACAGGTGTAACAAAATCCCTTAAATGAGCATGATGTACTTCGCCAGCAAACCCCTTCCACGCCCAATTATGGCCACCGGACATTGGTTCAACCCTAGAAGAGCACACCATCACTAGCTAAGATGCTTGTACACAAAGCTCCTCCAAAGGTCACACACATATGCTTCAGTGGGTCGAAGAGCCACGACATACCACAAACCCAATGCAATAAGAGGAAACTCAGGTAAATTCCTCCCTGATTCCCCTTTGATACTTCGATCAACTACACCAACATTTCTAGGAATGGACCCTGTGATAAACCATAATTCAAGAAAATTTCCAGGTGAGAGTCATTGGAAAATTAGTCTTTGAAAGCTCACATGGTCAAGAGGATGCCACTGAGAATATAGGAATATATAAAAAGTCGAGGGGCCAAAGGCTCCCTTCTACAAATGTATGGTACCTTTGTCACAATACTATCTATGGCAAGATGCCCCTTCAAATATCCAATGCTCATCAGAGAGGCATGAGCTTGGCTTAAGGCAGGATTCTAAAATACACACTTGAACTGTCATTTCCATAATAACATTTTGATACCCTTCGATCATTGTATGAGACCCATTGCCCACATGCCTCAACATAAATATGCTCAAGCATTGATGTAAGGTTTCACACAGGCTTATTGTTGCATGACCTGCCCTGCAATGCACTTTCCTGTCATTCACATGGGGAGTCTTGGGGAAGGCCACGCATGGCCATCGACATCCTTGGGTTACCCACCCCCATTGATGTGAGATAAATGGTTTTCATTTGATGGAATATTCCTTAATTTCTTGATCTCCAATGAGGTATCCTTAATTTATTTTAAATCCAGTTTTGTTATTCTAGGCAAGATTCTAGTTAAGGTGGATATTCCTTAGAAATTAGTAGATGTTTCTCCTTGGATTCAACCCACTAGGTTGGATTTTTTTTTTTACTTCTTAGCTATCCTTGGCCCTTTTGAAAATTTTTCTCCTAGGAACCATGTGACAAAGGATGTTATACAATGAAACAAACATGTTCAAAATCTAGTTTTTGAGTCTAGGGTTGTTTCTCACAACACGATTTTTTTTTTGTTACGAAATGTTTGTTAAGGATAATATCAAAACATATGGAAGCATATGTAGTGATCCTCTTTCTCTTTTTTAATGTATTTTTATGATAATATATTCAAAGAACTTTTCCAAGACTTTTTCCAATAGGTCAAAGAGAGGCACAACCTCAAAAATGAAAGGTAACTTACAAATCAACTAAATGAAGTTAGAGGTAGTTGAAATGATAAGAAAGCCCATTTTAATGGTAGAATATCTTGTGAAAAGTGACATCTTCCACTATGAGAATAGTAATCATAGGAGCTTCCCTAAAGAGGAGTTGGGAAGAATGAAGAAAATTCTTAACATAACACTAAAAGAAGCTTTATGCATAATACCAATAAGAAGAAGAGAACTACATTTGCAATACTTAGCTATATTTGGAAACCATAGAACAAGATAGGTGTGAATTTTCTCCCTTCCACTTCCCAAAATCACCAAAACAACTTCTAAATGAGCACTCCCCTACGTAAAGGATGAGGTTATTTGAGGAAACAAATATAGCCACCATCATGCTTGGAACATAGATCCAAAGGTGAAAATTGATGATCGTGCAACTTTTCCTTCGATAGCCACATGGTCAAAGAAAAATTCAACTCAGTAATTCAGGACCACTTCACAATGTTGGAATATGAGATTCACTAACATGTTCTAGTCAAAGACAACCAAATTCGAGTCACCCTCAAGATATGCAACCCCCAAGGGATCCTCTTGTCCCACTCATGGGTACTTTTCTCATTAATGGACCAAGAGAGGGAGGAGGTTTTAAAATTCTAAATAAATAGGCCATTCTATGAACAAAGACAAGGCAATGTTTTAGAGGAAATTTTTTTCCCAAGCAATCTTGCATTCCATTGTTGAAGAAGAAGTAGAGTGCTATTATCTTGGCCAAATTGTTTCTCAAGAATCCAACATTTTAGTGTGGAGAATATTTCACCATTGAGAGAGACTTGATACTTCTTTGAGAGAGAGGATAAGCTTGCAAAGAGAGGGGAGAAAGGAACCTCACTGTTGAGTATTTTAACCACCATTTCTCAGAGAATTCTCTACAAATGTTTAATATTAATCTATTTTATTCATGTTATACTTTCAACAATTAATAAAGGGAGGCCTTTTCCATTAATTTGTTGACTTGTTTCCTTCATCATGCATTACTTGTCTGTCTTCTCCTTATTTTTTAGTTTTTTTTGTACATGCATTGCCTTAACCATTTACAATTATTTGTTTAATTATTTTTGTCCACTAACAACAACCAATTCTATCTATGATTTCTTTGCAAGGAACAACCAGCTACTAAGAAGGTGTCTTTATTAGGCCCATCCTTTTTTGTCTCATCATACTCCATTTCAACCTCCTTTGTTTGGTTCGTTTCCTTTCAACCCACCTATGACTTTCTCTTGGCAATCGTCCTTCGCATTAACCATGGCTGAGTCTGCTTTAGCTTCCTAGTATGTATTTTCTACCATGGATGAGAAAACCCCAATTGCAACCTCATCCATGTTTGTAACCACACTAGAGACACATTTATATGGTGGCCCGTCCATCCTGGTTGGTTACCAATCCTTGGATGGTACCTTCTTTGGTGCAGCAACCAATCCATGGACATCTCCCATCACATCTACATATGGAATTTCCTCTGGTACTTTATTAATGAGCACTACACTATTTGTTCCTCTTCCTCTATCTACGGCTACAATTCGGCAGCAGGTTCGCCCTTATGTTAGTAGACATGGTTATTTAAAACATCCCAATGCATCTTCTATTGGGAACCCCCTACTTTGGGGGAAGTTTCCTACTTTGGGGGAAGTTTCCTCTGTATTACCCTCGTCTTTCGGTAGGGGAAACCTATTGTAGGTTGATTTCCATCTCATCAAATTAGTGATAAAAATCAAATGAGTCCTCCTTCTTTAGGAATGTCTGCTAGTGTTTGGAAACCTAATTTTCCTATTCAACCTGGTTGAGTTGTGGCTTCATATTTGGCTTCTCAACATGTTCCATCTACCCCTCAAATTTATGTTCAGCAACCCATGACTCAAACTATCCAAACTCAAATGAATGTGAGTCACCCTTTACAAGTTGTACCTTTAAGTGAAACCATCCCATTTGTATCTGGCGCATCACTACCTATGTATATCCAGCCTCTTCAAGGTATCTTACAATAAAAGAAAATTGGATAGGCCATTCCTCAAGCTCATATGGGTCATAATGTGTATGGTATCACACAAGAACAAGTACAACCAAATCCACGTTATGTTGGGATGATGCAGAAACCCACTAGGCAACCATATCCTTTGTATCAAGGTATCCCTTAGATGCCTTACGACAAGCAAGTCTAAACTCAGTCGTTCCAACCTTTGCAAGGTTATCCTAGAACTAGACAACAAATTTATGTGTATAGTGGCTATCACAATCCTCCCTATTTTGGGACACAGATACCTGTTTCTCAGGATATTCCTTATCCAAGATATCCTCTACCAGACCTTAATCGGATGTTTCCATTTATGGTGACTCTTGAATTATCGGATTTGACCAAGGTTAAAAACGATCCTATTTCTCATTCTCCTTGATGGTCAGTTATTCCTACCAAATTTCCTTTTGATATTCCTAAATTCAAAGGAAATTGTGGAGAAGACCCATCCACATATATAATTACATATCATTTGTCGTGTTCTTTGAACTTCCAAATGATGCTATTCATTTGTGTCTTTTCTATTGTACACTCACTAGCATGACAACTAAATGCTACATATAATTACCTCAAGCTTCGTTTGATAACTTTGGTGCCCTAGCTACTACATTCGTAACACATTTCTAGCTACCCATCAGATATGATATTGGAACAAAACCCTTAACTAATTTAAAATAGACCAAAGCCACTTACATTTCTGATCATATTCACAAGTGTCGATGTCATCATCGTTTGGTTAAGGCTTTCATTCCTAATCAATTGCTAGCTGAATGGTTCATAAACATTATGTTTCCATCTATTACAAAAGACATACCTAAAGGGAGAGTTGTAATCGAAGAACAGGTGATCACTAGTGCCCATTACTTGTATCTCATTGATACCCAATCCAGCACATTGTGTGATAATATACATGATGATGTGTGACTTACCGATACTATTTCTCAAACTCCTGGTAAATAATAACATGCTATAGATGGTTTGATTGGTTCTACTAGCTTTAGTCGACGTGTAAACAATCTGGTTCAAATCTTCCTCTCTCTGCTCAAAACCCTTCTTCCACTACTAGAACATCTACTTCTTAGATTAATGTCATTCAATCATCTAAAGGAAAATCTCTACAACCAAGAAGTGAAAATAAAGGGAATAAGAAGAACAAAAATGCTCTATAGGGTAAGAAAAATAATCAATATCCTAAAGAGAAGAGGAAACCTTGTTACCCGTTAGAGTCCTATAGTGATAGGAATCATAATTTTGAATTCGCTGAGGTTAAAACTTGTAATATTGTACATACCTTTGCTTTTTGCAAATATTTTCCATATTAAAATTAAAAAATGTAAAGAGGGTATGTCCTAAAAGAAATATCAAAGAACAAGAAAAATAAGAAAAGATCAAAAAATGAAAAAAAATGAACCCAAACAAAAAACATATCATGAAAGTGTGCAAGTACAAGTGCCACTACTCTTTACTTTACTGTCTTAAATAATAGTTGTGTGCAGCTTGTCATACATGCCACAACCCATGATAGTCAAGCTTTTTAATCTTGACTACTTCATGCTTTGAATTTCATGTTTATAGCTAGAGAATAAAGATCTGGCCAAATAGTTTAATCTTGGCAGATTAGTAGACAGGTAGAGAAATAAAAGGAGCTCATCAGTTTAATCTGAGCCCTTGGAAGATATAAGGTTAGAAATGGATAGTTTGTTTCATAAAGGAAAAGGAAAGAAAAGGGTTTTATAGCTTAAGTGCACCCAATAAAGTGAACAAAAAATGTTAGGGGTAAGTAAAAGGGTAAGTAGAAGAAAGGTTGCAGAAATACAAGCTATTTGGGGCATAAGTACATCTATCATGTTTAATCATGTGTTTCAGTGTGCAGGAGAAATTGTGAAAGAAGAAGGATGCTCATAAGCTGATTTGCCTAATTTCCCCCATGGAATTTCATCCCCCACTATATACTTACTAATTTCGCTTTTACCCCTTCATGGCTAGTGAAGACACCATTTCCCTTCATTTTGACTCCTACCCCTTGGTTTCACACATTCCCTAGCCAATTTACCTTCTAAATTCATTCTCTTTCCCAAAAATCCCTTTCCCCTAGTGTGAAACCCTTTTCCCCATGGAAAAATTACTTTCCATTTGTTAAATTCCCTAAAAACCCCAAAAGACCCACTAAACCTCTTATCCTAACTATTATTTCCCCCCCCCCATTACTTTATTAATCCCAAAAGTTTACTTTTATCCATTATATTCCATAAATCTGCATTACTTTATTAACCCCACATTTATACAGTCATTAATTACATTTAAGCGTAACTAACCATGAGCCCCACTAAATCCCACCGCCATCTCCCATAGTGCATATTCGCCACGCGATGACCATTGGATGATCCACCCCCAGATCCTATGGCCCTCACCCATATCGCACTTGCTCACTGCTCAACCTTTACCATCCTGAAAGCACACGATATGGGCAGTATTGCTCGGGCCCCCTTGGGTTATGTGGCGGCACTGCGCTAAGTCGTGTTCTCTCAGGAAAATATCGCCTGACCCCCATAAGCAGTGTGATATCCCCCAAATACCACCTCCCTGCCATATACCAAAACCATCACTATTTATAAAAACATTTTCCCTTCCAATTTTCTAACTATTCCTGGTTAAAAGCACAGAGACCCCCATTTTCATTATTTTAACGCATTTTCTCTGAGAAAGAGTTCTAAGCTCTCCTGCACCCCGGATCTTTTGCAACCAGTTCCAACTACTAATTGCAGCCCGAAGAAGCTCTAGACACCCATTTCAGCCATCTATTACATGATTGAAGCCACAGAAACCCTCTGTAGCCATCATTCAAAACCAGTTTGCATCCTCAACCATAAATTCCAGGTATTTCGACACAGAACCAGAATGACCCTCTCAACTTCAAAAGTATATAGTAAATTCAAGAAATAACTAATTGAAGTAAATAAATTTCCATTGAATTGAGAGTATTTCCCCTCAAGTACTGAAAACCCCTATCCTGTAAACCACTAAATACACTATCCCTATACCAGAGTTGCCAAGACTCCATTTTCAGAGGTTGTATAAGCATAATTCCATTATTTTATCACAAATATGGCTACCCAGACCTCTCTAGATGTCATACCAGTGACAACCCCTCATTTACACATTGACCATTTGGGTCTGGCAGAAAGGGGTTTTCAAATTAAATAAATAGCCACCCCAGCCCACCTTCTGAGAATCCACTGTTGGGCCAAGGATAGGTTCCTATACCATGCTGATGATATAAACCTTCAGAATCTAATTTTCCCAAATATACATTCCCAAAATTCCACCCATTCCCAAACATAGTACATTTTTGTCATGCCTTTTATGTTCCAAGCCATAGGGCTATTGACGCTCCAAACCATTAGATATTATTCATCATCACTGCTAAATCCATCAACTAGATGCTTCAAATCTAGCCTAGTCCTAATTTGACTCATTTCTCCATTAGACACCTGTTGGACCTGTACATCAAACTGGTCCCATTCAAAATCAAACAAATATTCCAGAATTTGATCATTGAGGAGAAACATACTCCTAAAGACATTCCACCCTATGTTGTCCCTATTTTTTCAGAGACAGGTAGGAGAATAATCATTGTGCTCTCATGCATCCTAGGATTCACATCAGATGAGCATGTGGATGAGGCCATCGTAGCCTTCTTATCCATTTTCACTCCAGGCAAGCCTCTTGCTTTTATGTATGATTATGCCGAGTTAATTGTAGACATAATGCATGAATAGTTCACTAGATTGCCCACTAAAAGATTCTTCAAATAATATTTAGTTTTGTTTCATATGTTCTTGTTTTATCAGAAAGATAAGTTCCCTTTGAGGATCCAGAAATTGGACACCAAGGGAAAGGAGAGATTATTCATCTACTGGATACCCTTAGTCCACAAGTTTTCCATCTCATTCACCTACAAAGACATTATAGACTCTTTTGTATACCCAATTATGAACATGCTCACTTCTAAGACTCAGCCCAAAATTAGCCCTGAAATTAAAAGAGTACTGCAATTGGCCAAGAAAAACAAGGTGGGAGATTAGTACTTGTTCCAAAACCACATTGAAATCAGGGTTTATGGCTGTGAGCTAGCCCCCTACAAGTTACCCAAATACCTCCCAATGAGGATATTTTCTCTTGAGTACTTTAGGCAAATGATCAACTCTGATGAGATCAACTTCCTAGCTTATAGGAAGAAAACCCAGTTCAAAGTGATGAACCAGATGGGCCCATTTATTTGCAACAATAGAGAAGCTGGACCAAAGGCTGACAGGTTACTTCAAGTAATGAAATTCAAAAATAGTTTCATCTAGCACTATGACCCTCATGGGGTCATAAACAAGCTCAAACTCAAAGTTAGATTGGCATCATACATTCACCACCCAAGACCTGACATTGAATAGTATGATAACCAGTCAGAGAGGGTGGAGAACACCTTGATTGACATGGACAACACTGTTGTGGATATAGAGAATACACTTATTGATTTGGAAAGACAATTTGGCCACAACTCTTTCCTGCAGGTTACAGAACAAGGAGGGCCAATGAACAATCCTCCTATCATACGTACTCCACTAAATAAGGAGAAGAATCCTAAGAGGAGCATAGATAAGGCATCTAGCTCTGCCATGGAGACCACTGATGACCTGATTGAGCCAAGCAAGAGGCCCAAGTTGAATCTTGTCTTTGAACAGGAGGATAACTTTAAATCGGAAGAAATAATTGACACTGAGGCAATGGGACAGAAAGGAAAAGAACCAGCTGCATCAAAGGAGACACAACAACCCTCAACATCCAACACATAGTCGGTAGATAGACAGCCGAGTATGGAGATCTCTTCCTATGTCAAGCCAACTGACAAGGAACAAGACATAAAGATAGATTCAAAGAAATAAAAATGAGGAATGAGAGACTGAAGGCAGAAACATATGCACAATACCTCAAGCTCACACCACCAAACCAAACTAGACTGATGTCAGCCTTTGACATCAAAGAAGGAAAAATGTAGGTCTCATTCCTACAGCCCACTGTACAGTAACCGAAGACCTCAGCAGACTACAAGAAAACCAATTTTGAGGTCTTCACCAGTGATGTTCATCCCATTGATCAGATTGAATTTCACAAGCAGGCTGGAGAGATGATCTACTCTACCCTCACTGCAAAGGCCATAGCTGCTTACAAGCTATAGGATTCATTAGACAATGTGACAACTCAATTAAAGCTGGAGAGAGCCTCTTCACAAGCTAAAGACACCAGGATAAAGTCCCCGGAGGACTTGGTTATTGAACTAGGCCATGACCCAAGTGATGTAAAGGCCACAGAGAAACTGATCAAGAAGAAGAATCAGGACATAGAAACCCTCAAGAAACAACTCAAATTGCTCACTTGCAACACCCACAGACAAAAGAAGTCCTAGAAAGCCAGACCAATCATGAGGAGATGATGGAATTGGTGTTGCAATTGAATGACCGATTAAATGAGATGGAAAAGGAGTTGGATAGCTTGATCCACCTCAAACAAGCTAGTATTGATAATTCTCCTACAACTGTCATTCCTATAGAGACCACATCTGTACCTTTTACTCTGGTAGTATCATTAGCTCCCACTGCTCCAATGGCCACTGCACTATCAACATCTGCCTAGACTACACCAACAATATGATCAACAACAACAACCTCCACAAGTGAGGAAGCAAACAGGCTGGTCAAAGCAATGGAAGAAATGTCCATTCATAACAATGAGATGAACACTGAAGGAGAAACTCAACAGCCTTGAGACAGATTGCAAGCTTACCCAGATCATGCATAAGGAAGAACAACAAAAGGCTGCAAGGATGTATGAAAGGATAAAAGTCCAAGAGAAAGAACTGACCTTGATTGAACCTATAGGAAATGATAAAGAGCATCTATGGGCCAATATCATTGACTCTATCAATGATATTTGGCCATCCATCCAGGTCACTTTTGAGCAAATAGATTTAATAAAGCAGGCTACAGAAGTCATTCAAAGGGTTAAAACAGAACTTGGAGATATGTCAGAGGAAGCAACAAGAATCATCCATTTCCTCAACTCCAAGAATAAGTATGAATTGCAAGAGCTAGAGATATCTGATAGGATAGGTACAATTTTCGAAGTCAGAAGAGTCCTCACCAAGAGGAATTTGATGTTGAATTTAGAAGATAAGTGTCAGAACATGCAGCTAGCCGTTGATATGTTCATGGCTAAATTTGAACTTTTGAAAGAAAAGGGATTACCTAATCCCTTGGTTATAAATGACAAATTAATGACACACACAGATTACAATAGGAAGATCGGGGAAGTAGCCAAAGAACAAGTGATCACTTCATCCATGAAGGGCATGCCAACAGACAAAGTCTTGTACCAAACTTTTGAAAACTTGTTTTGCCTCCAGCATGAGGTAAAACACATGTTTATTGATAAGCCCACTTTTTCCAAATATAGAGACGCAGACGAGATATACAGAAAAATGATCAATATCCAATTACCAGATGAATAAAGATGGGAAAAATTGAATGATTTACTATAATAAAAGGACAGTGAATTATAGATCTATAGTAAAAAGTGGAACAACAAGGTCAAAGGATATTGACTGGTCAGCAGAGTCAAAGTGTATCAGGTAAAAGAGTATCAAATGAAAGATGAAAGTAAAACAAAACATCTAGCATGAAAGGCCAAATAGCCTAGTAGCATAAAGGGCGAAAAAATCAAAGATACAACAAGCAGAACCTAAATAATAGGGACAACATGAAAAATTCAATAACTGTCTCTATCTTCTTGCATGAAGATATTTTCCTTTTCCTAGAAGAACTCTCAAAGTAGTTTGAGACATTTTGTAAAAACGTTTTGTATAAATACTTCAAAATTAGAAGTTTTAGGGTGGATAATTTTACATTTGTAGAGTTATTTCGATCTTAAACCTAAGGGTGATTGTACCATTTTCAAGTCAATAGACTGGAGCAAGTAATAAAAACATTTCTCTACAAGATTCATGAGATGAGCCATTTGCAGTGAGGTACTTTCTTTGTGTGATTTTGTTACCTTCTTATGTGTTTCGTAATCTTAAATGTGTTCTAAATTTGAATCAATTAATAGGAAATATCACTCAGAATTTGTTCAATTACACTCTGTTTTGCACAGTTAGTCATTTACATGTTTTCCTCTGATACCCGGATTTGAGAACCTTTAATTGCTCTCCCATCCTAGTTGACTTCTTTCATTCCTTCCAGCGTCTGGCTTAGGGAACTCTTAATTTCTCCCTAGATCCGATTTGAAACCATTCCACCATTTAGCCTTTGAGATCTGTGGTAACTTATCTACCTTGCCCTGTAGACACTATTTTTAGAACTGAATCCAGTCTTGTTTGTGTTAAATTAGACTCCATAGCTCAATGGTAGAAGCCAAACCTCTATTCAGTTAAGTAAAGTGATCTCACTACCAAATTTCAAAACAAAACCCAACTGCAACCATTAACTAGCTTAAAATCATCTTAACTAAAACAAAGTTAAATTATCAAGAGAGAGCCCTCTCTGAGCATCAGGAAGGCTAGGTCCCGATCTCCAAAAATGGTTTGTTGTTTACCTTTGACTTTTCTTTCTTCATCGACTTCAAAAGAAATATTAGAGTGATAACATTACCCATGTCTAGTTTATAGTGAGGAGCACTTCACTCATGATTTTCCACACTGGGTAGAGGTGAATCAATTCCGTAAATCCTCTGCTACACCTGTTGTGTTTACAAACCCATTCCAAAATCAAGAGACCAATTTGGTTGCCCAAGACCCTACTTCCTCTAATTCATTTTTAATTTTTTCATCCACTAATCCTAAAAATGATATTATGGTGGCTACCCAAAATAAGGATTATGGTAATGTGAATCCTTCAAATGATCACGCTACTGATCAACCTGCTAGGTTGACCACATCTCGATCAGACTCTACCTCAAATGTCGCACCTATTGAATTAGCGATTAAGTCTCCCAAGGGTGTTATTCATAATCAACATTCAAACCTCATGCAAGAACTGCTCAAAATTATAACATAGTTGAAGACTTGGCTCAAGCTCTTGTTAGTGTCAGTATCTGCATACTTCCATCAGGCATCAAAATTTTCTCTTTGCATTTTCATTTTAGGGGTCCCATACTGAAATTTTTACATCATTTTATTAGGTCATGTCAAGCTGATCCACTGATGGTTGTCTTCTCTTCAGAAAATCTAATTTTTCCCTCATAAAGTATACTTGCTGACGCATCTTCGGGATTGTCTTCAGTCATGGTTTCATGGTCAAAATGCAATCATGTTTTCATTAGGTCTTAGGGCATGTTTTCATTATGTCTTCGGGTTTCATTTCCAAGGTAAAAGGCATGATTTAAAGGTGTAAATAAAGGGCAACAAGGGGATGAGGATGATAAATAAGTCAAGAATGATGGATAGTAAGTCATAGTCTATATAATTATCTTCTTAACTAATGTAATTTTCACCTCAAAAAACATGTTTTTGAGGCGAAAACATAGTATTTTGAATAAATTTATATTTCTTATGTAATTTAAGTCACTTTATGTAATAAATTATCCTGGCTGCATAAATGCATCTCTCCTTGCTACAAGACAATGAACCACTACAAAAATCAGTTTAAATTGAGCATCATCCACCTGAAAAGGAACAATGAACAAAGGCATTAAAACAAAGATTTTGAAAAGGTCAAAAAAAATTGGAAAGCGGGTTTTTCTAGTGAGAAATCAAAATCTACTCCTATATAAGGTGTCACATTTCATTTTGAAGCTTATCATTCTTATTTGGAAAAGAAGGAGTCCAAAAGTGAAGAAGAGAGGAGAAGTTGAGTGAGTTTTGGGCCAAGGAGAAGTGGCGCTACGCTTCTGGAGTTTGGCACTGCACGTTTCAGGTACTGGAAGTGGCACTGCACATTTAGGGGGTGGCACTACATGTTGAGTGATTTCAACAATGTAAATAACAACGATGGTGCACTTTTAGGAGGATGTTGCACGCCTATAGTAGGTGTTGCACGTTGAGCCAGTAAGGGCCGAAAAAACCTCCAACTACCTAAAAACATCAAAAATTTCCCTCTTTTCCCTCAAGAAAGTAAGTTTCCTCACTGTACTTCATCATTGGTTTGCAATTGAAGTTTTTAAAGGTAATTTACAATGGCATAAGTGAAACCCTAAATTTTCCCTTAGTTATGCCTAAACACTAAACCCAATTATTCCTCGTATCACCTATCACTAAAACTCTAAACTCTTTCCCTATATCATTCCATAACATCCACATCCCTTTATGCCTCTTCCAAAACAACAATATATCAAACAAACCAAGCCCTCCCTCTCATTTTTATGACTCATACCATCCCCTTCATTTTCTAAGCCCACCAAACACCTCACAATGTCATCTCCCATTCCCTTATTGCCTCAAAATTTGCAAACATGGATAGAGAAGATAGAGACTATGAGGAGGAAAACACCGGTAGTGAAAATTTAGCAGATAGACCTAGGCGTTAGAGAAAACCACATAAGGAAGGCAGAATTATCAGGGAAGAGCCATCAAAACTCAGAGAATTGCAGGCCTCTTAGTTGGCTGTCACTTGTTTCAGACATCTAGGGTGCTATGAGTTCTGTGAGTAGGTAGAGAGAGTTCAACACCACCTTGAGCTCACCAAGATTTTTTTAGCCAATATTTGGGACAACAAGGTGACTCTTGCTGGGATGACATTCACAGTGTCACCCTCCATCATTGCAGATGCAACCAGGATTCCAAATGTAGGGGAGAAGTGGTACAAGGCAGAGGACCTGGATGAACACCATTATGAGCCTTATATCAAATCCAGGTATAGAAATGAGGAAAAAAATAATTTTCCTTTCAGATTCCTCGAAGACAAGTATGCTCCCATGATGAAAATCATCATTAAATATTTCACTTGTGAGGGTAGATTTTCCAGACTGTACATCTATCACATCAGGCTTCTCATGCATTTTACCAGGGTGAGGATGTTAAACATCCCTTATTTCTTGTTCAGGAATATTGAGAACATGGCACACTTTGTCAAAGAAAGCCATACCCTCAGTCGATGAGTAGTCTTTATCATTATTCCCTGATCAAGATGATTGTGCTTCATCATCTTAGCCTCCTCAACATCTCTTGAGAGACATTTATTGCTCATGATATCTTCGGGGGTCCTCAAATTCCTCCACCAGTGTCTTCAGAATCAGAAGGACCTTCCAACAATTCTCAGGTGAAGGTAGATGAAAAATCCAAAGAGACTAGAGCTACTTGGTGGGCCCTAGTATTACGGCAACATTTCTGCAACTCCTGCGACTCCCTTCTTTACTTTTATCAACCCGGTAGTTCATAACAAACTTGGAAGCGACGGTGCTATATGCTTAAGTATTAGCTCTTGCCGTGACTGTCACTTGATCAGCTGGCACAAGTCTGCTAGGAGCTTAAGCCAACTTCTATGAGCTCTTAGAAGAAACTTTTAACTGATGGATGAAAGCTAACTCAAAGGAGGCTAATCTACTTGCAGAAAGAACTGGAAAGCTGAAAGGAAACACGAACCCTAGCAAACCCTAGTTTTACCGACTAACCCTACTGGTGCAAGAAAAATGACGAAAGCTATAGAAAGGAATGCCATTGACTCTTAGAAAGGTGAAATGCATGTAACTAAGCTACTTCTGAAGTGAAATATGAAAAGAAACATCTTTTTGTATTTTTGAGTAAGTTGGCAAAATTATTGTGCATGTGCTTTAACTGTTTTTGACTGTGCAGAGGTGGATTGGTGAAAGGAAATGCTTGGAGGAGGTTGGGAAGGTTAGAAGAGGGCCTAAGGGGTCCCTAGCACCCTTCGAGAGAGTTTCATAGTGATCAGATCACAAGAAACAGCTTTCATGATCTTCTACAGGAAGTCTGCAGGGGTTCTACAGGATGTTCTGAAATTTCTACAGGATGTTCCGAAAAGAGGATTTGGAGGGTTGATGGAGAAAAAACGGTGGGAAAGTGGAAATGGAGGTTGGATAAGGATGTTAAGGGGTCTAGGACCTGGTGCATGAGGCTAAGGAGCTATTGGATTTGGTTCAAGGATGGAGGGAGCAAGGATGCACAAGAATGTAGAAATTAGGGCAAAGCGAGAGAACGTAGCAAATGAGAGACATGAATCTAAGTTGGAGGACAAAGCAGGTTGCATGGATGCGGTAAGGGTAGGAGAGGAGGTTTCACAGGTGTTCTACATGTTATTTCTCAAACTGAATAAACAAAGACTCAGAAAATCAAGGACTTAGCTACTTTAACCTAATTTGTCCTAAATAACAGCAAAGAAAATGAACAATAGTTTATTTGCAACGAAATCATGTGAAGTAGCTATGCAAACTAAGCAATCATGAACCCGAGCATGTAATCACAACTAGTATCAACTTCTGCAAATGAGAATCTAACACTAATAATTGCATGATGAAGCCAAAACAATGTTTTTGGTGGCAGCAAGGACACCTTAGTCCCAGCTCATGGTCCCACTGAGGGAGAGGTGAGATCAGAGGTGCTTGATAGCCTTTTTCTGAAGATCTTCTCTGTTATTAACCTATCAAATCAATCTGAACATGAAAATCCTTTTCAATCATGAAAAGAAACCTAAATAACAAAACAAGATTTTAGTCTAAATAACGGATTTTATTCTAAGAATGCAGCAAAAACACATAAAAGTAAACAAAGGAAGTACCGAGCACTTGGGTTGGGCCCAACCCCAAGAGCTATAGCCTCCTAAGAGAGATTAGAGCTGGTGCAAAGCTGGATTCATCTTTATTGATAAAAAAATGTTACATTTTAAAAACTGTCCACAAGAAAATGCTCAAAAATGTAGTGAAATGCAAAGCTAACCTACTGCCTAAAAATGACTAAAATCGAACTACAAACTAGCTAACTATTGCCAAAAAAGTGACTAGCTGAAATGAGGCCCTAAGCCTTCTTATTTATACAAATTGAGGATGCCAACGGCCCTCCTAAACTTTACGAACTCGGCTACCAAAACTTGTAGTTAACACCACCTTTACTAGCCATTTCTTAGCTGCCCTTGTGATAATTAATGTGGTGGCCCTTGAACTCTAAGCTGATGGTGGAGAATTCGAGGTAAGGGCCCATAAATGAAGGGGACACCTTCCTACAAATCCTCTCCCTTGTTCTTCCACGAATTTGGCTGCCAAGTGCTCATTAAAACCTTTGATCTTGTCTCAAAATTGACCAAAAAACTGCACAAAGCACCCATTAGACTTTTTGGCATAACGACTAACCCAATTCACTCTATTAGCATAAATATAATAAAAAACATGCAATAAACTAATGAGAATGGTGGATTAAGTCAAATTAGGAGGCTAAATGAGCCCATATAATTATCCCTTTTTGGGGCTCATCATCACCCTCCTACTGAAAGTGTTGCTCATCCTCTGAGCAACTAATCTATCTCTCCATATTTGATGGCCCTGGTGGCCTCCCTGTTATGCCAAGCTTCTGAAGTGATGTCCTCTTCTCGGTCATGAAACCATGCTTTTCTCTCTTCTTCTTCCCACTGCTTGTGCTCCTTTTCTTGTAGCAGTTTTGTTAGCGCCTCAACCTCAGCCTGCAGCTCGTCCTCTCTTTGCTGTTCATCAGATGTTTCCTTGTCTTTCCTTCTTCCTGTGATTGTTTGGCTGCCTTTTCCTCCAATTCTCGGTCTCTCTTAGCTTAGCCTGAGTTTCCTATAGAGAATTCTCAATTTCCTGTAGAGCTGTCTTTGAGTCCATCATCTAAATTCTCTCTCTCCAAGTGAAGGTTTTTGGCTTCCTCATTCATAGGTGATGGTTATCTTTGAATGGGACTCCTTTTGTTTAGTTGTGGCGTCCTCAATAGTAATTGGCTCTTTTGACTATGGTTTGGGTCTGCCCACTTTTATCCGTGTGCTCCTTCTTGCCTTAAAGTACATGGAGGTTTGCCTCTTTCTCTTCCTTTTTGGACTTGGAGGTGTGCTAATGGTGGCAAGCATGGCTGCTCCCTCCCTAGCCAAAATCTTAGGTGATTTCTCCTCTTGTTGTTCTGTTTTCATGCTTCCTGTAGAAATTGTTTCCATTCTTCTTGTAGAAAGTCCGGCGCTAATTGTTTTGGTCTTCTTGGCTGGATGTGTCTTTCCTTTTAATTTCTGTGCGGTTGCCTTGGTTGTGAAAACTTTCATTTGGGCTTCCTTGGCCTTTTTCTTCCCAACCTTTTTCCTTTTTTGCCCTCTCTGTTTTTGTTGTTGTATCATTTTCTATCTCATGCTCAACGGTCATGTCAAATTCCTCTTTTTCCTTCTGTTCTTCCTCTGTTTTGCCCTCTGCTTGAATGTCTTGTGCTCCCTCATCAATGTTCTTCTCAATTTATTCAGTTGGCATGGTGTTGAGTTTGTGTTTTAACCAAAAAAAAGAAAATTGTTCAAGGAAATGGTCATTTCACTGCGACAGAGGATAGCTGAATTTTCTTCTCTTTCTGAGACCAAATAAGAAATTCTTCATGTGCTCCTTACAACATCAAATGCTCGTAATTCCCTTGTGTTAAAACTGTTGTAACCTAGAATTGGTCTGTCTATTTATGAAAGAAATTTTTTTACAGAGCAGAGCATAAGGACATTGGTTTCTTTCAACACATTGATAGATATGTAAATTCAGGTTTTTCCACACACAGGTTGGTCTCTACTGTTGCATGTCTTCCTTGCAAGGGAATTTTTTATTTTCTTTTTTAAAACTGATGAGGAGATTTTGGATGCAGAAGAAAAAAATGGGTAAACTTAGTGAATCATGCAGGCAGACTTCCACTGTTCTCAATGCAGAGGCAGACCTTTTACTCTCATTTTTCAATTTAATGTCGTGTTCAATTCACCGCTTTGTACCAACATATCATGCACAAAGAAGTTTCCTCAATCCTACCTCGTTTTGAGCTTGAACTTCGCTGAAAATCCCAGGTTTTCTTTCTACATGGTTGTTTTCTGTGTTTCCTCTAGAATGAAACGACGCTTCTTGTAGAGCTCGATAGGTGGGAGATTTTTTAAAAAACGGTAGAAATCTCGAGAAATCAGGCAGGAATCTTGCAGAGGACCACTGGTTAATTGATATGGAAGTGGTGGACGCGTGCTTCAGTTTTGACCGCAGTTGAACAAAGAGTGGTGAGAGTTTCAGCCGAGCATCATTTAATTTCTGGGTGATTCATGGTGAGGGAGTGAGGTGTCCAGGTGTACATGGCCACATGCAAACTGCAGAACTGTATGTTGTCTTCTTGTTAATCAGTTGCACTAGAGTTCAAACAACCAACACTACCTGTTTTTTTAATTTCACGTGAGTTGTCTATACACGTATGCTGCATGATTTCTGGCTGAGCGCTAAAGAACTGGACAAGGCACTGTCGGCTTAATCCCACCACTTCATTCGTTTATGCACTTTCGAACCATATTGATGCAAATAGAGGAATTGGTTTAGACACATACTTGTAAGTCGACGTACTGCTGGGTCCTTTTTTTGTTGCTGCATGCCTGGATCCTTTATGATATAAGCTTTTTTTTGTCTGATGTGTGGCTATTTTTCTTGTGCAAGTATCCTCTGGCTAGATCGACGCTGCAGGAGCTGGCTTCAATGTTCAAATCTGCGCCCTCATGCTGTTGACACTGAATTTTCACAGGACAGAAAATTGTTTTCTCCATTGCTCCCGAATGATATACCAGATCGATCTGAAACTTTCTAAGCTTGTTCCTATCATCATTATACACCTCCCATAGCAAAATTGCGATCAATGGATGCACAAATTTCGAGAAAAATGGAAAATGGGTGAATATTACAGAGATCGATTTCTCGGAAACCATGCATCAGAATCGGCTGAAACTGCTTGGGTAGGTTACTATCACCTATATGCATGTCCCCATGAAATAGGCTTTGAAACAGATGCACGAATATGGAGAAAATGCAAAAATGGCTGAAGGTGATGGAGGTTGATTTCTTGGAAACCATGCATCAGAATTGGCTGAAATTGCTCAGGAATGTTGCCATCATCCCAATACAGCTCCCCATAAAATGGTTTTGTAAATGGATGCACAGTTTTCAAGTTAGGGAAAAAACAAATTTTAGCACTATGTATTTTTGCTTCCAAGCATTCTGTAGTTTTTTGCATGGTAAGAAAAAATGAGCTTGGGCTGTGATGCAGGCATGAAATTCATGGGAGAGAGGTTTGAGGATTGTAGGAGGACTTATGAACCTGTGAGGAAGCTATCATGTTCACCAAACTAACTTTTTGAAATCCATTTCTAGCTTCATGTAGAAATCCTGTAATTTCTATAGGAACTTCTTGTAGAACATGAAGTTTTTAGGAAAGAAGCACAATGAGATGGAAAAAATGATGGAGAAGGGTGAGGGATGGAAACATGGATGCTTGCAGGCCTCATGGACATATTCCTATCCTTCCAGTCCTCTTCGGAGATCGATTTTGGCTTGTTTGTAGGCTTCCTGTAGAAGACACAGAACTTCCTGTAGAAGGCACAAAACTTCTTCTGTCTTTGTCTTGAGAGATCCTCCTGACCTGCAATGTCCTTCTTGCAACCTGCAATTATTCAATAGAAATTAGGTTTATTTTTCTTTTCTATTTTTTTTCTTCTTTTTTCCTCTCTTTTTTTGAAAACAACTGGGGCGCCTCATGGAGGTTTTCACCCCAATTGCCTGCCCTAGGCGCTTCCATGGGAGGTTTTCACCCAGGGATCTTATTTTCTCTTTTTTCTTCTTTCCAACCCATTGACTGCCTCATGGAGGTTTTCAATCAATGAGCCAATCTGAGGCACCTCCGAGGAGGTTTTCACCTTAGATTTTTATTTTCCTCTTATTTTCATTTTTTCATTTTCCATTTTTTCTCTTTTTTCTTTTCTACCCTACCCTACTTGAAAAACAAAATCATTTTCAAGTATAAGAATACTTCCAATGGAGCCATGTGCACATCGAGATTAGAGACAAAATGATGTGGAGGCTTGAAATGCATGCTTTGACAGCTATCCAGATTTCAAAGACCAAATGATTTGACTTTGAAGGGATCAAACATCGCTGAGGAAGAGAGTACTGCTGCAACTTAGTGACTGTCTGGAACCATATCTCAATATAGCTATGATATCCTTGGTTCTTTTGCTGATCTGGATCATTCTTCATGTCACCTTCTATCATGACCTTCTCATATTCCTCTTTTTGCTAATTTTTCTCTTGAATACATGGAGGATTTGATGGTAGCCATTAGGGAGCTCTCTTGATCTCTAATTCTGATGTTTTCTCTTCATCTAGTACAGCCCATGGTTCTTTGTTCTCCTCTTTTGAATCTTCTTTTACTGGATGTGGTCCTTTAGTGCTTTCAAGATAATCTCTATTTTGAAATACTCCTCCTGAGCTATGGTGAATATCATTGGGCTCAAGCGGAGTTGTTTGGACATGTTGTGCCTCAGCATTGCAATCAGGTCAAGCTACTCCAATGTGCGGGTTTGGAAATGGTGGTATGGGTAGTTGAGTGGGGGTGTATATTTGAGATGGATGTGGATGGGGTTGTGGTTGGGCAGGTGGTGGAGGCAAAGGAGTGGGAGAAGAGTTGTATTGGGGCCTCCACCCCGGATAAGGTGCATTCCACTGAGGCTGTGGCTGAGCATAAGAGTGAAACAAATGAGCAACTGGAGGATCATGGTATTGAGGAGGATACGACCAAGGAGGGGGTGTGGAACAGGAAGGATGAGCAGCGGGATCCCAAGAAGGCATGGAAGTGGCTTGATAGGGATTATAGTAGGTCTAAGATGTCTCTTGCATTCCCTCCTGGTAAGTTCTGGGTCCATGTGACCTCCTTTGTTTCATGAAATAGAGTGGTTTAGTGACTCCTTTGGCACTTTGATATGTAGCTTTAAGTCTAGGCAAGGAAGGGCATTGATTCGTAGGATGGTCTCTTTCATGAACAAAACACACTTCTATGGAGTGCAATGGACATTCACTCCTAGGATGCTTTCTAGTGCACCTGGGAGAAAAGATGGCCAAAGCCCTCTTGGCTTCCTCTTGCTTCCTTTGGATCTGTAAGGTATCTAGTTGCATGGCAAGAAACTGCCTCATCTCACTCTTGAAATCTTCCATCTGATTTGCAAATTCATTTTTGGATAAGATATTTCTCCCAACATTTCTATTTGCAGCCATTTGCTCTAGAGGAATGTTTTCTTCTTCTTCTTCCCTTGAGGTTCTTCAAATATGTCTTGATGTCCACCTAAGGGTTCTTTAATCACAGCCATCGAAGAAGAGAGAAGGTTGGCTGTGTGAAGCAATGGGGGTGTTGTGCAATCATTTTTCTGAATTATCTCTACTCCTACAAGGCATGAAAGTGTAGGAATTTACAGGGTAAGTTCCCCAGACATAACACCAAAGGACACTGCTCACAAACAGATCACAGATCAATACACCAGTACTTTTGACGTGGTTAAAACCCTCAAAGAGGGAAACAGTCCACGACCTGAGCCAATGCGGCCACTTCAGGAAATTTATTAATAAAAGAATGAAAATTTACCTAAGCTTCTCTCATGGACGGTTACCCTATAAATGACCCTCCATGCTCTTTAAATAGAGATCATGGACCAATCGGGTGTTAAGCCACGGATCAAGTGTCGGTAATACTGAGGAGAGAATGAACCGTCGGATCACTACATATCGTGACCATCAGATTGCAAGTTACAACATGTACATAGTAAAGAAACACACTTTACCTAACTCTATACTATACCAAGATATACTTAGCTATTTCCTATGTGTCGGAATATCCTAACATCCCCCCTTAAGAACAACTTGGGATAGGATTGAAGGATTTACAAATATGACGCAATAGGAGAAGGAAGGAGGCACTAGAGCCTATCCCCCCTTAGTGACAACTTCCTGAACTCCAACCATAAATTGAAGTTTAGTGAACTTCGCCTCTGTGAGAGCCTTTGTAAAGATGTTTGCAATTTGATCATCTGTTGAACAATATTTCACTTCAAGAACATGGTCGTGAATGAGCTTTCTGATGAAGTGCATGCGCATTTCAATGTGGTTGCTTCGCTGATGTTGGACTGGATCTTTACATTGTTGAATGGCACTTTGATTATCACACCAAAGTGTAGTCGGATGTTGCTGCTGAAAGCCAAACTCTGACAGGATCTGACGAAGCCACAAGGCTTCCTTACTAGTTTCTACGGCACCACAATACTCTGCTTTTGCTGAAGAAAGAGAAATGGCACCTTGTTTCTTGCAAGCCCATGTAATAGGTCCTGAACCAAGAGTGAACACATAACCTGCAGTAGACTTCTGATCATCAAGGTCACCAGCCCAATCGGAATCAGTGAAACCAACCAATAGAGGAGATGCTTCAGCACTATAATGAATCCCAAAATGAATTGTACCTTGAACATAACGAAATATTCTTTTAGCTTCTTTCCAATGACTTTCACGTGGGTTTTGCATAAACTAAGCAACAAGGCCAACAACAAAGGAAAGGTCAAGACGAGTATGGGTTAGATACAAAAGTTTTCCTACAAGTTGACGGTATAAGGTAGCATCAACTTCAAGAGAAATACAAGTGACTGAAAGTTTGACTCCAGACATAAAGGGAGAAGGGGCTGGCTTACAGTCTTCCATGTGAAAATGGCGTAGAATATCACAGGCATACTTGGACTGGGAAAGGGAAATACCTTCCTTGGATTGCAAGACTTGAAGACCAAGAAAATAATGTAAGTGTCCTAAGTCTGTCATTTCAAACTTCCTTTTAAGGCTAGACTTCACATGGTTTATAAGGTTGGGATCACTACCAGTCAGGATAAGATCATCAACATAAAGAACAATAATGATAAGAGACTTGCCCACTTTCTTGGTGTAGATAGTATTGTCAGAATGACACCTAGAAAAGCCATTTGCTAAAAGAAATTTATCCATTTTGGCATACCAAGCTCGAGGAGCTTGCTTGAGACCATAAAGGGATTTCTTAAGCCGACGTACAAGGCTGGAGTCTGTTTGTATAAAGCCAATAGGTTGTTCCACATAGATTTCTTCATGCAAGTCCCCATGCAAGAAGGCAGATTTAACATCCATCTGATGGACTTCCCATTTGAAAGAGGTAGCAAGGGAAAGAACAAGGCGGATAGAGTTAATTTTCACAATAGGGGAGAAGGTTTCAGTGTAGTCAATGCCTTCAACTTGTGAAAAACCCTTAGCAACAAGACGAGCTTTATGTTTATCAACTTTCCCATCTGGTCCATACTTGGTTCTGTAAACCCATTTGCATCTAACAAGTTTTCGTCCCTTTGGTAGAGGAACAAGATCCCATGTATCATTTGCCAATAATGAATGATATTCTTCATTCATAGCTACTTCCCAATCTGGATGGCCTGAAGCTTCTGCAAAGGTGTCAGGATCATAATTCGCTGAAGCTTGAGCTAGTAAAGAAGAGGCTTTATCAAACTGTGAACGTGTACGTCGCTGATCTGTAGGATCACCAGCAAGATCACCTGCTGCATCCCGAGTAGCACGGACCCATTTTGGAAGCTGAGGAGCTGAAGGAGGATCCTGAGAAGGTGGGGGAGGATTTTCATCCTCACTTTCATCATCTGAAGAAGAAATATTTTCAAAAGTAGAAGAGATAGGAAGAGGTGGCACATCCGCCGAACTAGGCTCGTAGGCCGATATATTTTTAGCAAACTTTACATCTCTTCTAATGATAACATTCTTGGACTTAAGTGGAATAAGTCTATATCCTTTGACATCTTTAGAATATCCAACAAAAATACATTTTTCACTCTTAGGTTCTAAAGCTTTATGCTTCTCATCTAGAATATGGGCAGATGCTTCACTTCCAAAAACACGAAAGTGACTTACATCTGGTTTAATTGAGCTCCATGCTTCTTCTGGAGTGATAATCTTTAAAACCTTAGTAGGAGTGCGATTTACTATGTAATTTGCACCGGTAATTGCTTCTGCCCAATAATTAAGACTAAGTCCTTTAGATTGAAGCATACAATTAGCCATTTCCTTTAAGGTGTGATTCTTCCTTTCAACTACACCATTTTGTTGTCGAGTATATGGAACAGTATATTGCATTTGAATTCCATTCTCAGTGAAAAATTTGATGAATTTGTTGTTAACATATTCTCCGCCATTATCAGATCTTAGCGTAAGAATTTGATGTCCAGATTGTTTTTCAAAAAAGGCCTTAAAGGCCAAGAACATGTTAAATACTTCACTCTTGAGTTTTACGAAGTATACCCAAGTGCGTCTGGAGAAATCATCAATGGAAGTTAAGAAATACTTGCAGCCAGAGAATGAAACAACTGGAAGTGGACCACATAAATCATTATGCACGAGCTGTAAAGGGGTTGAGGCGTGCCAAGAGGCACATTTTTCAAAACTATCCCGATGATGTTTTCTGAGTACACATCCGGAACAAACACCATTTCTGCAAGATACCATTGGAAGACCTGTCACCATATTTTCTTTACATAGATTCTGAAGGGAGCGATAGTTTAAGTGACCAAATCGCTCATGCCAAAGTTTGCTCACTTCATCGTTATGAGCAGAAAATACTGAGGGAAGATTTGATGACCCAAAGTTGTGAAACATATACAACCTTGTAGAATCATCAGCAATGCCAGTAGCTAAAATCTGTCTAGGATCTCTTAGGTCCTTAATTACAACATCGTGAGGTGAAAATTCAACGATTTTACCTTCACCTGAATGAGTTATCTGATATACAGATAGAAGGTTGCAAGATAAGGTTGGAACACATAATACATCATTAAACTGACCATTGTCTATATGAACAGTTCTAGTCCCTACAACACTAAGAGATCTATCATCACGAACATATATATTTTTGGTGTTACAATTATTTAAAGGAGAAAACATGGCTTTGTTTTTGGCCATGTGATAAGAAGCTCCAGAATCAATGAGCCACTCATGAGAATGAGAAGAAGAAGATACATTTAGTGCATAGCCAGACCGAGATGCTTGACAACCACATGCAGAAAGTGTCATTCCTGAAGATGAAGTTGAAGTTGAAGAGTGCTCCAAATGGATGTTATGCTTCTTCATTGCTACTTCCAAGGCTTCCATCTTCTTAAAGCATTTGGATTATAAGTTGCCATCTCGATTACAAAAGTTGCAATGTCTATTAGTCTTCTTCCCTTTGTTTTTATTTGTCTTATCATTTTGTTGAAATGATTTTTCATTTTGAGGTTGAAATTGCTTAGGACCCTTGTTTGGTTTAGGACCAGTCCTTTTAGGATACAACTTCTTAGGATTCTTTGAATTTGGTTGCTACTGGGTGGGTAACGCTTTCTTAGAAGAGTTTCCAAGATGAAGAAGACCAAGGTATAAGAGTTTTTCTTGTTCTCTTATTAAAGAATCACAAAAAGAATCAAAGGAAGGGGACTTGTAGTCTTGTCCTTGAGAAATGAAAGCTTCTCTTGTAGAATGGAAGGTGGAATCAAACACAGAGTAGGCTGGTCCCAACTTAGTAAGAATGGAGTAGATAAGGTTACTATCTTCTTTCTTAACCTTAACACCTTCCAAGAGAAGTCTAAGGGTCTTGAATTTGGACAAAAAATACTCGATGCAAGAAAAATTATTGGGGTCCAATGTAAGCAACTCATTTTCAAGTTGATGGGCTCTAAGTTCATTTTTGATTCCAAAAACTTGAGCAATCTGTTTCAATGCTTCATCAGGAGTATCAAGTTCTACAATATGGAATCTAAGATCTGGAGAAATAGACATCCCTGTCAATCCATGTGCTTGATCTAGCCTATTTTCCCATTTAGCTGCCTTATCTTCATCTTTCGGTTTGGTTTCTTGGCCTGAGGCTATTCTGTAGAGACCTTTACTTCTAAGTAAATCCACAATGTAGGACCACCATTGGAAGTAGTTAGTGCTGTCAAGAATAACTTGGCATGGGCTTTCCATTTTAATAGAAACTGAAGCTATAGATGCTGAAACTAAGTGTTCCAATGGAAAGATCTCGAAAAATTAAGCTGTTTGAAAAAAAACGGTTCTGAAAACGGCTTCTGGATGAAGAAGTTATGGCTTTTTGAAGAAAATTTGATGAAAATGTCGATGAAGTGCGGGAATGTGCGGAAATGAAAAATCCGCCCCACAAAAAGGAGACTTGAACTCAAGACCTCTACTCTCATAAATTAGCTTTGGACAAAGTGAGCTATACAAAAAGTTTGAGAAAGAGAGAGAGAGAGAGGGGGGTTGAAGCTTTGGGCTGCGTGCTTGCTTTGAGAAAGCTCTTTTTCCCTACAAAACAAAAAACACAAAACCCAAAACGGACATACAAAAAAAACGAACCTTGCGGCTCAAAGTTAGCTTTAGCTGGAAACTAAATATTTTCCTCAATGTTTCTGATTTTCCGAGATCACACTGAGGCGCAGCGGAAAAGAGCATATGCATGAGAAAAATCCTTCCTTTCTGTTTCTGATTTGCCCAGATTGCACAAAGTCGCGGGGCAAAGAGCATACGCAGAAATGAAAGGTATAGATCGGGTAATAAAAAAGGCTAAATAAACCGAAACCGAAATAAACAGAGAGAAAATAACTGTAAACTGCAAATAAACACTGTATACCTCCAGATCTTAAAAATGACGTAGCTAGGGCTACCGGAAACCTTTTCGCGTGAAATGAAAGGGGTTCCACACTGGAACATATGCTC
Source organism: Pinus tabuliformis (assembly GCA_031772625.1). NCBI lineage: Eukaryota > Viridiplantae > Streptophyta > Pinopsida > Pinales > Pinaceae > Pinus > Pinus tabuliformis. Next base: position 1,487,074,022 of record CM062817.1, read on the forward strand.
CCAACATAATAGAGCAATTCTCTCGGCCCGAAAGTAGTCAGAAACAATAGATCTAGGAAACGACAGTCGGATGCAGTTCTACCGGCTTCAAATTTGGATCAGCAACGGACGCGGCCCTCAAATAGCTCTGATACCATGTAGGAATTTACAGGGTAAGTTCCTCAGACAGAACACCAAAGGACACCGCTCACAAACAGATCACAGATCAATACACTAGTACTTTTAACGTGGTTAAGACCCTCAAAGAGGGAAACAGTCCACGGCCTGAACCAACGCGGCCACTGTAGTCAATTTATTAATAAAAGAATGAAAATTTACATAAGCTTCTCTCATGGACGGTTACCCTACAAATGACCCTCCATGCTCTTTAAATAGAGATCATGGACCAATCGGGTGTTAAGCCACGGATCAAGTGTCGGTAATACCGAGGAGAGAATGAACCGTCGGATGACTACATATCGTGACCGTCGGATTGTAAGTTACAATATGTACATAGTAAAGAAACACACTTTACCTAACTCTATACTAGACCAAGCTATACTTAACTATTTCCTATGTGTCGGAATATCCTAACAGAAAGGAAATCTTTTTGGTTGATTTTTTTTTTTTGGCTGTTTGTACCTGCAAAACTGAAATAGACCTGCAAAACTGAAATAGATTGAACTGCAACTAACTAAAATATATCTTGCTAAAATGAAAATGTGGAATTGAAATGAAAGCAGGTAAGGACTAATCTATTTTGCTGGAATGAAATTGCAGGAATGAAATGCTAGGCTACGCTTGCAGAATTGAAATTGCGGAATTGAAATGCTAATATACGCTTACAGAAATGAAATTAAGGAATTGAAATGCTAACCTATGAAAGCAGGAAATATCTAATCTACTTTTGCAGAAATGAAATTGCAAAATGGAAATGAAATAAACTACTTAGCAGAAGGTTGTAGTAGAAAATAGAAGAAAAACAACAATCACTAATACTTTGACGCTTCCCCGGCAATGGCGCCAAAAAGATGGTGGGCCCCAGTATTTCGGCAATAATGCTACAACTCCTGGGACTCCCTTCTTTACTTTTATCAACCCGGTAGTTCATAACAAACTTGGAAGCGACGGTGCTGTGTGCACAAGTACTAGCTCTTGCCGCGACTGTCACTTGATCAGCTGGAACAAGTCCGCTAGGAGCTTAAACCAACTTCTATGAGCTCTTAGAAGAAGTTTTTAACTGATGGATGAAATTTAACTAAAAGGAGGCTAATCTACTTGCAGAAAGAACTGGAAAGCTGAAAGGAAACACAAACCCTAGCAAACCCTAGTTTTACCGACTAACCCTACTGGTGCAAGAAAAATGATGAAAGCTACAGAAAGGAATGCCATTGACTCTTAGAAAGGTGAAATTCATGTGACTAAGCTACTTCTGAAGTGAAATCTGAAAAGAAACATCTTTTTGTATTTTTGAGTAAGTTGGCAGAATTATTATGCATGTGCTTTAACTGTTTTTTACTGTGCAGAGGTGGATTGGCAAAAGGAAATGCTTGCAGGTGGTTGGGAAGGTTAGAAGAGGGCCTAAGGGGTCCCTAGCACCCTTCTAGAGAGTTTCACAGTGATCATATCTAAGGAAATTGCTTTTGTGAGCTTCTACAGGAAGTCTGCAGGGGTTCTATACGATGTTCTGAAATTTCTACAGGATGTTCCGAAAAGAGGATTTGGAGGGTTGATGGAGGAAAAACGGTGGGAAAGTGGACATGGAGGTTGGATAAGAATGTTAATGGTTCTAGGACCTAGTGCATGAGGCTAAGGAGCGATTCGATTTGGTTCAGGGATGGAGGGAGCAAGGATGCACAAGAATGTAGAAATTAGGGCAAAGCGAGAAAACGTAGCAAATGAGAGGCAAGAATCTAATTTGAAGGACGAAGAAGGTTGCATGGATGGGGTAAGGGTAGGAGAGGAGGTTAGGAGAGGAGGCATTCTGCATGTTATTTCTCAAACTGAACAAACAAAGACTCGGAAAATCAAGGACCTAGCTACTTTAAGCTAATATGTCTTAAATAACAGCAAAGAAAATGAACAACAGTTTATTTGCAACGAAATCATGTGAAGTAGCTATGAAAACTAAGCAATCATGAACCTGAGCATCTAATCACAAATGGTATCAACTTCTGCAAATGAGAATCTAACACTAATAATTGCATGATGAAGCAAAAATAGTGTTTTTGGTGGCAACAAGGACACCTTGGTCCCAGCTCATGGTCCCACTAAGGGAGAGGTGAGATCAGAGGTTCTTGATAGCCTTTTTCTGAAGATCTTCTCTGTTATTAACCTATGAAATCAATCTGAACATGAAAATCCTTTTCAATCATCAAAGGAAACCTAAATAACAAAACAAGATTTTAATCTAAATAACAGATTTTATTCTAAGAATGCAACAAAAACACATAAAAGTAAACAAAGGAAGTATTGGGCACTTGGGTTGGGCTCAAGCCCAAGAGCTTTAGCCCCCTAGGAGAGATTAGAGCTGGTGCAAAGCTGGATTCATCTTTATTGATCAAAAAATTTTACATTTCAAAAAGTGTCCACAAGAAAAAGCTCAAAAATGTGCTAAAATGCAAAGCTAACCTACTGCCTAAAAATGACTAAAATCGAACTACAAACTAGCTAACTTTTTCCAACAAAGTGACTAACTGAAATGAGGCCATAAGCCTTCTTATTTATACAAATTGAGGATGCTAACAGCCCTCCTAAACTTTAGGAACTCTCCTGCCAAAACTTGTAGTTAGCAGCACCTTTACTAGCCCTTGCTCGGCTGCCCTTGTGATAATTGATGTGGTGGCCCTTGAACTCCAAGATGATGGTGGAGAATTCGAGGTAAGGGCCCATAAATGAAGGGGACACCTTCCTACAAATCCTCTCCTTTGTTCTTCCACGAATTTGGCTACCAAGTGCTCATTAAAACCTTTGATTTTGTCTCAAAATTGACCAAAAAACTACACAAAGCACCCATTAGACTTGTTGGCATAATGACTAACCCAATTCACTCTATTAGCATAAATATAATAAAAAACATGCAATAAACTAATGAGAATGGTGGATTAAGTCGAACTAGGAGGCTAAATGAGCCCATATAATTATCCATTTTTGGGGCTCATCACTACTGAGGTGCCCGGGGCCTACATGACATACCTGGAGGGCACAAGGAAATTGTTTGCAGCTAATAGGCAAGTGTTTGCTCCATAGGGTGTGGAAGGGGCTTTTCCTTCCTCATCAACACAACAGGAACAGGTGCAACATCTGCACATAGGGAAATAAAATATGCCAGAGGAATGTTTTGATGATGAGGAGGAAGAGAGAGACTTTGATTTGACAGAGAATGATGAGCCAAAGAAGCATTATACTCATCATGGCATGGAAACAATTGACTTAGCGGCTCAGGATGAAGAAACAATAGAGGACATCATCATACAGGAAAAGGAGGCTCAAGTCCAAGGATTGATGGACAATTTGGAGAGAGCCAGGTATGTCATCACATATTTGGAACAAGAGAACAAACAATTGAGTGACAAGCAGGTCCTCATGGAGTTGGAACTTCTCAAGATTAAACGACAAGGTGACAAGGGTAAAACAATTATGCAAGAGGAAGAGGCACTTGTCACTTTGACTCCCATTGAGAAGGAAATTGGGGGTGATAGAGAGATTTGGCTTGAAAGAGTCAATTTTCATTTGGAGAAGTTGTTGTAGAAGGCCAATAGAGACAACTAGATCATCAAGCACATGGCCTACCATTACAAGACCCGGAACAAAATTTGCAACATGAGGGTCAAACAGATGAAAGCTACTTTAAGGCGGGCTGTAAAAGGAAAAAAATAGGAGGATAAGCCTAGATTACTTGCTAAAGCTTCTTTGGCTCATCAGGATACTTGATGATGGTGCTGCTCACCAATTTTGGTCAAGTTTGGAGGAGATTTTGTTTTTTGGAAATTTTGAAAACTTCACACGCAGAAAACCTGGTTCAACACACACTACCATTAGCGTTGCGCTTTTCCTAGAGACACCCAATGGCAAATGGCTGGCTTTTTTGTATTCAGAGCGATTGGTACATGCACCCTATGCATTTGATAAGTTTTTGGGGTAGAACTGATCCACCAAAATGTCAAAACACACCCCAAAAATGACCTTTCTGCCACTTTTTGGACACACAGAAGCAGTCTTCAGAGAATTATATTTTGAGGGGTCAAATGAGCTTCAAATGACGACATTCTAGGTGTTTCAGAAAGTAGACTTGAGGATCTTTCCAATGAGCTATCATGAGCTCAATTTGGATGCCAAGAAGGCCTCTAAAAAGGACCTGGAAGTGGCGATGTGCATTGGACCAATGGCGCTGTGCGTAGGACAAATTTTGCACAGCATGGCCATTTCTCTGAGTTTTGACTGTGTTCATAGTTTTTCTCTCATGGAGGATGTTTTAATATTGTAAATGATGACTTGGCTTGTAAATATGATGGATAACTAGTAGCAGAGGGTAGATTCACCAGATTAAAAGTCATTTTGAGCACAAATGAATAAGTTTCCTCACTTTTGGAGGCGAGTTGTTAGGATGCCTATATTCCAATTTCTTGTTCAGTGTTGGTTACATTAGCTCCTCATCTTAGGGATTCAACCCCTAAGGATGGGAGGAGGTTGAATTCATGTCTATATCTTCTTTTTCTTTCTCATTGTAAAGGGTTGGACTCATTTGGATGCTTATGGCTTGATTGAACATCATTTTGTAGCAGTTTAGCATGAGATTAATAAAAATTGTAGATATTTCTTTGGGATCCATGTGGTATGGAGTTTAGTTTAATTTCTTCTCTTGTTATCATATTTCAATATGTTGTGTGTACTTCATTAATCATTTCATTGCTTCTAAGTGAATGTTCTCAAGTTGATAGGAAGAATTCATAACATCACTACTCTGCTTTGGGGAAATATTCACCATTATATGTTTTCTACAGTCTAGGGAGGATCCATGTCAATTACATGCTCTTCCTAGCTCCTCACTAGTCTTAAAACACCTCACCCATCAAGCCCTAGAGTGCTAAGCCTTATACCTACCTTGCCCCATTGAACACCCTGCAATTTTGACCTAATTCCCTAGCCCTAACTGTCTGGCTCCTCCTGATCCAGCAAAACCCCTTCAAAACAAATCAAACTGTGTGCCACTATACCTAGCCTAATATCATTTTCCTAATCTAGTCATTTTGGCTAAGATCCTTATGGAGAGAGCCCTCTCCCGGCCTAGTAGGGCTAGCTACTTGGCTAAGCGTGGTTTGTGGTTACCCTGGCATTGCTTTCCTTCAGCCTCAAGTTCAATCTAGGTGATAATATAGTGGCGACCATACTGGGGAATGAAAGATTAATCACCCCAGTAATATCTTTCATTTGAATTCTTAAGCTTGTGGATGATGAGTTTTAGAATTTACTAGGTTGAATTAGAAAGTTGTAAAGTAATATATAAAATTTCAAAATTGAGCATACTGGCTTCTCGAAAGTACACCAGATCCAATCCAGATCTGAATCCTCCAACCATTGTCAGTGATCCTCATAAAATTGGGCGGAAATCTAAGAAAGCTGTAGAGAAAGGCAATGTAGCAGAAGAACAATCAAGTGAGGTTTTCATTCCTTGTGTTCATTCACTCCCAGAAAGGTTAGACACTTTGCAAGATATTGAGTTTGATGTTCATTTTGAGCAAAGTCTATTTCGTAGTAAATCTTTGAGTTGGATTGATCAAATAGTTATTGATTCCTCTATATCTCTTGATAACCCCGTTGAAGACTTGTTTACATAAAGTGAATCAGGGTCACAACTTATTCATGCTCTCGATCAGTTACAAAAACTTACTTCAGGAGTAGACACCTGGGTGAAAAGTAGGCCATCTTTTTATTTTCAAAATATCTCCTTTACATCTACTGCAACTCAAACAATCCCTTACCCACTGCTTTCATCTTTACAGATTGTTCACACTACTCCAACTATTGTTAATTCCCCTTTGAATATATCGAGTACCCCAATCCTTGCTTTAAATCCACCTCCCCCAACTTGAGTTATGGCTGCTCGATATGCACCCCTTGTTTTACCTCAAAATCTTGGTGCCATGCCCGCTGATTATAAAACCAAAATACCTTTCTTTGATGCCACTCAAACCATTACATCTCAGTAGCACGTAGATAAAATGAATGATTTCTTTGAGCTCCATGAAGTAGAAATTGAAGATGCGACAATGAGGTTGTTTGTACAAAGCTTTGGAGCTGAAGTTCGGAAATGGTTCAAAGCCTTACCAGCAGCTTCTATCACCACTTTACCAATCCTCCATAGGCAGTTCCTGGATTGATGGGAGGTGAAGAACAATCCCCTTTAGATTTTGTCTGAGTATGAGAACATCAACAGAAATGTTGGCGAGAGTGTGCAAGACTATTGTGTAAGGTTTAAGGTAGTATACAATGTTATTCCTACAAACATTAAACCACCAGAGGGATTGGCTTTGCTCAAGTTTCTGGACGGTTTCGATACTAATATGGCATATCAGTTGTAGGAACGTGATCCTACAACACTAGAATAGATGCAAAAGAATGTTGTGAGTGTAGAAGAAAACTTGTTGGCCAAAAGAGAAATAATGAGATCTGAGAAAAGAGTCACCATGAAAGAAGAGGCATCTACTTCAGATGTAAAAATGGATACACTAATTCAAAGAGTGGAGAGGATGGTTGACCAGTTATCCATCACAGATAGACTTGAACCTCAAATCCGGAATCCAAATTTTAGAGGCCAGCAGCAGCCCCAATTCTAAATCAAGTAGAGAGAACAAAAAGCACCAGAGCAACCAACACAACAACAATAGCAGATCAGAACTCCCTTACAACAGAATTATGTTCAAGGAATGGAAGAAGAAGATGAGGATGATCCGGTAATTGAAACAAATCACTTTTTCACTACTGATGGTATGCCCATATTTCTGACCGAAGATGAAGAGTATGCAGAAGTTCCATACATTCAAAGGGATGAGGACTACATCTTAGCAAATGATGTGGTTTTGGAGGCTGAATCTGATGATTATCGGCATGGTTATATGAATGCTTTGACTGCACAACAGAGGCAATACTCTTTAAGGAGCAGAGATGTATGGGTCAATCGCATTCAGAAAAGAAAGGATGCTCAATCAAAAAATGATTCCTCAAACATTCATAAGAAAGGAAAAGAGATTGCTGATCCAAATTCCAGCAAAGTACCATCAACAAGTACCACTACAAACAAGAGGAACAATCAGCAAAAAGATAGTGCAACAAAAGAGCAAACAGATAAGAAGGATATTCGTGTCAAAGAGGTAGAGAAAGTTTCATCTTTTAATTTAGAAAGTGAAATTGCTAAATTAAAAGTGTCCATTCCTTTGACTGAGCTTGTTAAGAATAGCGACTATAAACACCATGTATCTATAATATTGCAAATAGATCCTTTGTTTGACATGGTGAATTTCGAGGATGATCATCCTGAACTCATTTTTGGTCCAACCATAGAAGGTCAACCTCAAGATAGCAAAGTCCCTTCGTTTTATCTGAGTCTTAGACTACATGAGTATATTCTCCATAATGCCATGTTAGATTTTGGATCATCCCACAATTTGATGCCCAAAGCCGTTATGGAAAAGTTGGGCCCAGATATCACCCGAAAATTTCATGATTTGTACTCATTTGATTCTGATAGAGTTCGTTACATTGGTTTCATCAAATATTTGGTGGTTTCTATAGATCAAGTCCCAGCCAAAAATGTCTTGATGGATGTCGTAGTTGCTGATATACCACCACAATTTGGTATGCTCTTATCTAGATCGTGGGGAGATAAACTCAAAGGCACTTTACAACTTGACTTCTCTTATGCTACAATCCCTGTTTTTGGTCAATTGAGGAAGTTGTATTGGCAAAATAAAATGAAATATATGATCACTATTAGAGAGAAGCCTGTGAATCATTCGATATATGTTGTACATACTGATTTAGAGTCTTTTGTTTTGTACTCTGATAGTGGATTGAATGATGTAGATATTCAGCTTGTAGAAGTAGGTGATGTACCAGAAATTTTCAAGAATTTTAGAGCAGTTCTTAATCAAGAAAAAGAAAAAATAGAAATTTCTTTTGAGTAGCGTACATAGCAGCAAAAGATAAGTGAAGAGAAAAAAAATGAAGTAATCAGCGAAGGTAAGGTCGAGAATGAAACCAAATTATAGCATCTAAATGATGAAGCCAACCTTTCGAGCATGGACTTCGATGGTGCTATGGGTAAAGACAGTGTCGATATTGGAATTTGGATTTGAAGCCCTGCTTTCTAGCCTGCCAAAGTCCCAAGTAATGTTAGAGTATGTTCCTACAAGTTAGATTTTGATTTCTCTAATAATGAAGAGGAGTATGAGGTGTTGATTACAAGTCTAATATTTTTGAAGAAACTGGGTGGGAAAAGGATTTCTGTTTATGGTGATTCAGAGTTGGTGATTAAACAAGTAAAAGGATAATATCAAGCAAAGCATCCATGGATGAGAGCCTACAAAAATGTAGCTCTGGATATTCTGATGATGTTTCCAGAATACACCTTGATAGTGGTACCCCAAAGTCAAAACATCATTGCAGATTCACTCGCCACTGCAGCAAGCAATTTGAAGATTCCAATGAATTCTAGCAATAAATTTGAAATTCATGTCAAACATAGGCCTACTGTTCCTGATAATTTGAGGTATTGGAAAGTTTTTTGGGATGACAATGAAATTAATGCCTTTTTGCAGAATGAAGGAAAGTTTAAGAATGCTTTCATTGATGATGTTTGCGATTCCGATGAACAAGATATTGAGGTAAATCAGATGGAGGTTTTATAACTAAAGGATAATATTATTCCTAGAGGTCTCATACCTTTAGAGGAGCTCTTTGATCAAGATGATGTGGCAAGAAAACCAACCTTAGTTTGTACGGACAAAGGAGTTGAAGATGTAAACCTTGGAACAACAAACCAGCCTAAGCTTGTAACATTATAAAAAACATTGTCTCCCAAAACAAAGGCCAAGTATGTTAAGTTACTTTATGAATTTTCTAATGTTTTTGAATGGGATTATTCATATTTGAAAGTGTATGAAAAGAACATCATTCAACATACTATTCCTATCAAGTCGAATAAAAATTTTTTTAGACAAAATTTGAGAGGAATCAATCCAAAGTTGTTGCCATCCATCGAGAAAGAGGTAAATAGATTGTTTAAAGCTAGCATCATTGTTCCTATTAGATTTTCTGATTGGATTTCAAATTTGGTCCCGGTACGAAAGAAGACTAGAGAGATAAGGTTGTGCATAAATTTTTCGAACCTCAATAAATTGCCCTTAAAGAATAACTGCCCTCTTCCTAAGATGGACCATATTCTGCAAAGAGTAGTTGGAGCATCACCGATGTCACCACTAGATGGCTACTCGGGTTATAATCAAATCTTGGTGCATGAAAAATACCAAGACAAAACTGTCTTCACAGCACCATGGGGAACTTTTCAGTATGCCAAGATTCCATTTGGGCTGAAGAATGCTAGAGCCACTTTTCAATGGGCGATGGGCAAGATTTTCCTAATGAGAAGGATGTTTTCTTGGTAGTCTATTTAGATAACTTGATGGTATTTTCTGGTTCTGATGATGAGCATTTTCACCACTTAAGGATTCTTTTTCGGAAATGTAGGAAGTTCAAGATTTCTCTAAACATGAAAAAGAGGCTTTTTTCCATGGAAGAAGGTAAACTCCTTGGTCATATAATTTCTAAAGATGGAATTCAATTGATCCTTCAAGGGTGGAGGCAATCCAACAAATAGACTTTCCACTCAATAAAAAGGAGTTTCAAACTTTGAATGGTAAGATGAATTTCTTGCACAGATTTATACCAAATTTGGCTGAGAATTTATGTGAATTAACTAATATGTTGAAGAAGGACAACACTGTGAAATGGACCGAGGATGCCATGGAATCATTCAACTTGGTAAAGTTTCCTTTGACCACAGCCCCAGTTTTGATCAGTCTTGATTATACCCATGATTTTATTATATTTTCATTTGCGTCTGAGCACACTATGGCTATGGTGTTGATGCAAAAGAGGGATCAGGTGGAGAAAACCATTGCTTTTTTCAGTAGGACTATTAGAGATGCTAACTTGCATTACAATATCATTGAAAAACAAGCTCGGGCTCTTATAAAAGCATTGAAGGATTTCAGAATATACATTCTGCATTCACATACCATAGCATATGTTCCTAACATAGTCGTTAAGGTTGTTCTCATGCAAGTTGATCCATAGGGAAGAGGAGGTAAGTGGATAGCAGCAATGTTGGAGTATGAACTTGAGATTAAGCCTACGAAATTGATCAAAGGACAAGGCTTGGAAAAACTGATGGCTGAATCAAATTTGCATGCTCTAGACATAAATCTCATTGCAGCAATGTTAGATGACGAAGATGGTGGCTCACTCATTCAAGTATCTGAAATTTTTCTCAAATCACCTTAGTATTTCAATATAGTTTATGACCTTCAGCATCTTTCTCCACCTCCCAGAATGTCAAGAAGTAAAGGTAGATCACTAAAACTAAAGTATGCAAAATTCTACATTTTAAATAGTGTTCTTTATTGGAAAGATCTGGGATGGGTTCTTCTTAATTGTTTGGTTGAAGATGAAGCTCAGTAGGTGATGAATGATCTTCATAGAGGTGACTGTGGTCGTCATTTATTTTGGGAAACAATAGCTAAGAAAGTGTTGAGAGCAGGATATTATTGGTCAACTTTGTTTTCATATTTGTATAAGACAGTCATGAGCTGCCATGAATGCCAATTTTTTTAAGGAAAAAGGAAGTTGCTTCCTCTTCCTCTGAAGCCAGTTGAAGTAAATGCACCTTTCCAATAGTGGGGACCTGATTTCATAGGAGAAATCCATCCTACATCGTTAGCACAACACAAATGGATTTTGACAGCTACCGATTACTTCACCAAATTGATTGAGGACATTCCGATAAGGAAAGCCATGGACACGGTAATTATCCAGTTTCTAGAATCTAATATCTTGTCTCATTTTGGTTGCCCTCACAAGATTATAACAGATAATGCAGCAACATTTAAGTCAAAGAAGATGGTCAAGTTTTGTAACAAGTACAATATTACATTGGGTCATTCCATGGAATACTACCTACAAGGCAATGAAATATTTTATTGCAATTCAGGCATGAGTGGACACACACACACATATATATATTATATTAAAATAATTAGTAACTAACATGGATATTAAAATTGGTTTATTTAGGTATCAATTGAAATATGAAAATATAAATAATATCGACTTTACTTACTTTTTTTTACCTTATTAGTTTAAAAGAATTTTAAAAGTTGTAAAATTACCTTATTTCATATGGACATCGAAATTTTTAATTTAAATAATATTTTTTTTGTTTTAAACATGTATCATCTCCATATTGATCATAGATGAAATTACACATTTCCTTGAGCTATAGAATAAGCCTCTAGGTTCAATTAATTTTATTAAAAGGAAAAAGATGGCTACTACTTCGGATATAACACTCAACCTATTTGTGACTGATACTAAAAATATTCTTGAATATTTTGTAGAGGTTAAATCCTATCATTTACTTGCTAATTATTGATAATTAGAATAACATTCTAGAAGCCCTATTCTGAAATAAACATGTATATGAAAATAGTAATATGTATTTGAAATCTATATATTTTATAATAAATTTGGTTCATATAAAGTAGGTTATAAATAGTTAATAATAATTATTTTATTTAATCACTATAGATCTATTTTAATTTTCTGCGGGGATCATAATCTCTAAAAATGAAAATCATTTTTTGTGGAAAAATTGACAAAAGATTTTTCAACTCCAAATGATTAACAAATCCAAGATAATATTATTTATATTTATATAAATTTTGCATATGCATATACTAAAACATTTATGTTTTTAGAACCTTAATTGTTAGAGAGAGAGTGTGCTTTTATAAGCTTATTAAGTAAATTTAAATACAAAATTATGAATATAATAGTTATTAATATGAAATGTTATTTCTTTTTTGTTTAATGGTTCATGTGAGTCTTGAGATGATTGCATGATTTATCTTTCCCTTCAGTAGTCATTACCCAAATGAGGTGAAACTTGTTGGTATTTGATCCCATTAAATTATATAAAATAAGAAAGAAATACATAGAATTGGAAACTGAATCAAACCAGAAAACATAAGGAATTGACGTGGTAAATCCCTGACAATGTGTCAAGGAAACCTCCATGGGGAAAGTGATTGTAATTCTTATTACTCAGGGTCCAAAATGACACTCCAACTATTACATCAAGCCTCTGATCATCATTTTAATATGAAAAGACTTTGTTAGATAACTTCCTATGGTTATGCAAATGTCACAACAGTAAACCCAGATTTACTAAGATAATTACATTTTTTAACAAAAAATGTTTTCATTCTTACCAATCTCCACCTTGTCAACAATTTTCCTAATCCCTTGGATATGCCCATTCATCATCTCTTCTACAAGCCAAGAGAAACCAACCACCTTTGCAGCTTCCGTACCAATACTCGCTTCATGAACATGTCTGCATAATTCTCCTATGTGTGGACCTTCTTGTGAGTTTCCTTGTCACCATCGATCACATGTCTTACAAAATGGTATCTTACATCGACGTGCTTAGTATTTCTGTGATAAGTTGGATTTGTAGCCAAATTAATAGCACTATGAATTTCACATAATACGTTCACTTTCTCCTGCATGCTTCCAATCTCATCAAGTAGACTTTTCAACTAGATTGTCTCTTTATAAGAATCTGAAGCAACTATATATCCTACTTCAGTAGTGGACAAAGAAACCATTTCCTAAATATTTGGCATCAAACTAATTTCTCAACCTGCAATAATAAAGGCATTTCTTGTAGTAAATATCCTTTTATCCAAGTCACTTGCATAATCGACATCAACATATTTGAGGACCGAATCTCCATTACAATTAAAGATTATACAATGGTCACTTGTGCCTCTCAAATATCGAAGCACCCATTTCACTTCTCACTAATGTTCTTCTCTTATCATGTTTTGTAGATAGAATCACATACATTAGTTTTCCTACCACATTTTCATATGGTACACGAGACATATACTATTTTTCTTCATCAATTCTAGGACAAACCCAAAGAACGCTTCGAATGGGAAGCTAAGGAATAGTAATAGGATTCATATTTTCCATATGAAAATTTGCAATTTTTTTTTGTACACACCCTTCCTGTGATAACCAGAGCTTTCCATTTTTCCCGTCTCTGTGTATCTCCATTCCCAATATATGTTTTGCAGCTCCAACGTCCTTCATATCAAATGTCCTATGAAGTTGAGCCTTTAAGTTGTTGGTCTCTTCCATGCTTTCGCTTGTAGTAAGAATATGGTCAGCATAAAAAACCAAGATCATGAATATGGCATTGACGTTTTTGAAGTACACAAAATGATCATACTTACTTCTAGTGAAGTTCTGGCTTACCATGGAGTCAAAACTTCTTGTACCACTTGCTTGGAGATTGCCTCAAGACATACAATGATTTTCTGGACTTGCAAACTAATATTTTGTTATGACTTTATAAAAAACAATGTGGTTGTTATATATATATCTCTTCATCCAAATTTCCATGAAGAAAAAATATTTTAACATCTAATTATTCTAACTCAAGATCAAGTAATGCAGCTAGTGCTAACACTGTATGGATAAAAAAAACAATTATGACTAGTGAAAAAATATTATGAAAGTCAATACATTCTACCTAAGAATACCCTTTCGCTACGAGCCTCGGCTTATATCTTTCAATACTTTCATAAAAAAAATTCTTTAATTTGAAGACGCATTTGCATCGATGTTGGCCAGATAAATCGATCTTGCGGACAAGGTCGATCTCCCTAGTATCAAAAGATATCTAGCAACAAGCAGAAAAGCAAATCTATCTTTCTCTAAACACATTGCGATTCATTAATAAAAACTATAGAGGTGTTTATACCCTACCTTAAGTCCAACGCTAGTTTGTAGCAGCCATCATTCAATCGTTTGAAAGAGTTTCCTTTTGAGAACCTACAATCACTAACAATCACACATCAAATAACATCTAAGTAGCTAATATCATAAATCATGTTCATTATGGTGATCAAGGAATCCATAAAATAAACCATAAAACACAGCTATATTGAGAAAAACAAACTTATTTGTGTTAACTTTGAAGTAGAAGAACCTTACAACCTTTTCAGCCTTGATGTTGAAGAAGCTCTTCCCAGGGTCTGAAACAAGAATCTCCTCTACTTTGACAAGCATTACCCTCTTCCAAATGAGATCAAAGAGGTATGTGATCTCTCCTCATAAAGCTCAATTAGGAAGACTAAGTTCCAGCAGCATTTCACCTAAAAAATATTCAACTTTTAACCTCTCAAGTAACCAGCCCAATGCTTCATTTTATAGTGCACAGGAAGGAGGTTACAAGTCCACCTATGAAGGGCTAGAGTCCTCCTTCAAAGGGATAAGCTCCTCACCCTTAAGGTATGGGATGCATGAACCTTAAGGGAGCGAACTTGCCACCTCAAGATTCCTTCCAGAAGCTTCTAGAAATGACTAAAAGTGAGTTTTTAAGAATATACTTGCACCTTTTTTACTTTTACAGGGGTCCACACTCATAACACAGAGACAGAGTGGTCAGGTACACAATGGAAATGAGCTTTAGGTGCGGGACTTCATGTAATACTAAGAGAAAGTACAAAACCAGAATTTTAGAGACATTTGAGAACTTTCTCTTATTTTCAAGGCTTGATATGAAGAACTGAGGCTTTAGACTTGCAAAGGAGGTAAGTATGAGTGATAATGGACTCACACAGATTGTAGAATGTGAAGGTGACAATTTTTTGTGCAACAATCCGGTAACACTTCTCCCTTAAGGAAGTTCTACAAGGTCCCAGGTTTTGTTCCTGGCTATGGAATCTCTTTCCTCGTCCATAGACTTCTTACAGTTTTCATTATCTTCATCGTCCATTTCTTCCTAATAACAAGAAGGTTCTGTATCCTTAGTAATCAATGCAACAAAGGAAGAAAAAGCTTCATATGTTTTGGATGTTCTTCTTTCACTTGCATGCCTCCTTACAATGACTTGTTATTGAATTAGTTCCTAAAATTCTACGGTTTTCTCTACATCTTCTTCACATTTTTCTTTAGAAGTCTCTTATTCGTTTCCAATTTCCAAAAAAAGTTGAGTCTCCAACTGGATTTGTTGATTTGGTGGTACATTTTCTTCTTTTACAACATCTAATTTTAGAAGAGTAGATTCATCAAATGTTACATCTCTACTAGTGACTATGTTACGTGAAGAAGGATCCCACAAACTGTATCCTTTCACATAATCGTCATATCCAAGAAAGACATAACATTTTTCTTTTATATCTAACTTAGGATGTCGATTATTTGGAATAAGAGCATAAGAATCACATCAAAAAATTCGTAAATATGAATAATCACAATACTGACCTAACCAAACTTCTTTAAGAATTTTACAATTAATAACAAGTGAATGTGATCTATTTAAATAAAAAGAAGTGGATATTTCTTCTACCCACAACTCCTTCTGCAGGTTAGCATTGTTGATCATGCATCTCTTTCTCTCCATAAGAGTCTGGTTCATATGTTCAACAATGCAATTTTTCTTAGGATTATAGATAACACTTGATGTCTAACAATCCCTTCATTGTTGCAATATCTTTCAAATTCTAAGTAAATTAACCGCCATTTTCATTTATTAAATATTCAAGTATTTTCCTTGTTTTGTTTTCCACCATAGCTTTAAATTGTTTAAAAACATTAGATACATCAACCTTTGTTTTTAACCTATAGGCCCAAAATTTCTTGGAGTAATCATCAATAAATTTTACGAAGCAAAATTCATCTCCATAAGATATTGTTCATGGAGAAGGTCCCCAAAGATCAGAATGAATATAGTCCAAAATTCCTTTACTATTATGACTACCGACTCTAAATTTATGTCTACATTGTTTTCCATATACACAGTGTTTGCAAAAATACAAATCAATGATGTCAAATTAGGATGTAATTTTTAATTCACCAATACTTGAAGGCCCTTCTCACTCATGTGACCCATTCGCTGATACCATAGGCGAGTGCCTTATCGTTGCTTCTTAGATACATTTTCTGTCTCATTGACTTGAAGTAACTGCTTTAAGTGTGTAAAGGTTTATGATCTTCTCTTCCTTCATAAAAAGCAAAGTGGCCTTTGAAACTTTCAACAATCCACCTTGACCTGTAAATTTAAAACCTTCCTAGTCGAATACTCCAAAATAAATCAAATTCTTTCTCAACTCAGGTACATGTCTAACATTAGTTAATGTTCTAATTATATCATCATTAATTTGAATTCTGACATTTCCGACCCCAAGAGTTTGACAATATACATTATTACCTATAAACGCAAAACTACCATTCATACCTTGATATGAAGTGAACCAATTTCTGTGTGGACTCATATGATGAGAAGCACCGACATCTAAAAACAAATCTCCATAATTTTGAGAAACTTTGCAAATAGGAAAAACTTCATCTATCATACGTGATTCAATGGATAAAACCTCATCAATCATACCTCACTCAACTTGATTTGTTTTCTTCTTTGGATTTTCAGAGGACTCTTCTATTTTCCATTGGTATTTCTTGAGATGCCCTATTTTGTTGTAGTACTAGCATTTGGTTTTACACTTCTTGCCTTTTGACTTTGTTCTGGAATAATTTATTGCTTTCTCTCCTCTTTCCTTGGACCGACCTCTGGCTACCATAGCTTCTAGCATGGAAGTTTCAATGCTAGACTTCCTCTATACCTGTTTAGATAATAGAGCTCCCACAACGAAATCACATTCTAAGGATTTTGTTGTGCTCAAACTGATAAAAGTCACAAAGTGATCCCAAGGCTTAGGAAAGGAACAAAACAAGGTAATAGCTTTATCTTCTTCTTCAAATTTAACATCCATATCTGACATCTGGAAAATAAGTGTATTAAATACATTTAAGTATTCTACAATTTTAGTACCCTCCTTCATTCGGAGTCTGTACAACTACGTCTTGAAATAGATTATGTTCGTTAAAGACTACGTCATATAAAATATTTCTATTTTTCCCCACAAACGTGCTACTGCAATCACTTAAACAATGTTGAAGAGAACTTCATCTGCTATGCACAACCTGATGTTACTGAGAGCTCAGGCATCCAATTCCTTCCAATATAAATTTTTCATGCAACAGGTTTCTTTCTAACCCCATCGAATGTTTTGTCCAACCCTTGTTGCCCCAACAAATCTCGTGCCTTTAGTTTCCATAATGCAAAATTGTTCTTACGAGTGAACTTCTCCACCTCAAACTTAACAGTAGTCATTTTAGTCATTTTCTTCCTAACAAGCTCTTTCAAGATTCCTTTATCATGACTCGGTTGTTTAAAAAATTATACAAAATGAGAAAGAAATGCACAGAAAATGGAAATTGAATCACACAAGAAAACACAAGGAATTTACATTGTAAAACCCTCACATTATGTCAAGGAATCCTCCACAGGACAAGAGATTGGAATTCTTATTGCCTAAGGTCCAAAATGACTCTCCAACCATTACATCAAGCCTTTCAGGAAATCATCATTTTAATATGAAAAACCTATGTTACATATCTTCCTATGGTTACACAAATGTCTCAATTGTAAACCCAAATTTATGAAGATAATTACATTTTTAATTATCATTGTTCTCATTGTTAACAAAACTAAGTGATCAAGTCACTAGGGGCAACTAATCCATCAAACTCACTTAGGGATGACACCTCTTAGCATGACTACCTTTTTCCCCACAAACTTTCAAACCAATAACATTTACACCATGTAATACCTTAACAAAACACTCTGTTACTCTCTATTCTAAGCCATAAAAAACATTATAAATTATTATTTTAATATACATACAAGACATTATAAATTATTATTTTAATATATATAATTTTCATATGTTATTTTTGTTTTTTTAAATAAAATATTTAAATTTATTTATGTTAATATTGAATAAATATAATTACAATAGCAATACGAAAGTTTTGAATTAATTTATAAGAAACAATTGGCAAATTGTAAATACGTACATTATGAAAAATATTTATTAGTTGTGGACTTGGAAATAAGGTACCCGCAAACAATACTAAAGCTTGCAGATAAATAATCTATCTTACCAAAGATATCTAAAAAAAATTAATCTTAATCTATATTAAATTTTTTATAGTTAATAATTGATGTTATTAAATTTGATTTATTCAAAATTTATTAAATAAAAAAAATACATATATGAAATTATAAAAATAATATTAAGCAATCTATTAATATGAAATAAAATGTATATAATGTAAACTCAAAATTATATATATACTTATATACGTAGGCATTATTGTTGCCATGATACGAAAGGAAGGATTCTTTGTTCTCTCCATTATACATAATACATAATAAGGCAGGTTAGTAACATGACGAAGACATTTATAAATTGAACGAGTAACATGAATTCTTAGTTTTATATATTTATATTTATTTTATATACTAGAATAATTGAATAATTTTAAAGTCTAATATAGTTTTATTATATATATATTTATGTTTATTAAATTTAATAAACGTAGATATATAAGTATATTAATTTTTTAGTGATTAAATTATTTTTATTGAATTAATCAATTTATAATTTATATATACATGAGATAATTTATAACGTTTGTTCACGATATTAGTTCAGTATATAGTCAATATATTCTAGCATATTTTTTAACATTGTGGTTAAGTAAATTAACAAAATTTCAATAGTTAATTTCTATTAGCTACCATTAATATTCTTCCATGCGTTATGCATCTTTTCAGACGCAAAACTAATTTTTTTTTTATATGTATAATAACATGCCTAAAGAGTATTGAGACTTTTTATAGAGTCATCTGCATTAATTAAAAGTACATAATGTCAAAAATCATATATATTTATCTATGCATGTGTACGATTATGTACGATTATGAAAACAGGTCTATTGATCCGAATGTCAATAAAATGCATAAAAATTATATAAGTCTGCCAATATATCCATAGTTCACATGTATAATAAGGAAAATATATATTTATCTATGCATGTGTACGATTATGAAAACAGGTCTATTGATCCGAATGTCAATAAAATGCATAAAAATTATATAAGTGTGCCCATATATCTATACTTCACATGTATAATAAGGAAATGGAATAGTGAAATTTTATTTCTATTTACAAAAACAAGGTAATATTTTAAAAGACTAATTATAGTTATCACTATCTCTTCACTATCTCTTTGTACAAGAAGAAGGAAATCTTGTCAAAGATAATCACCACAACTACTATTATTTCTTCACATAAGAAGACATTATTCTCTAAAAAGAAAGACCATTGTAAGTACCCATATTTTTTTGAAAAAAGTTAGCACAATAAGTATTATCTTTCTCATACAAACACATTATTTTCAAGAAAACTAACACAATAGTTATTATTTTTCTACACATATATAAAGCTAACACAATAGCTATTACTTTCATACATTCTTTTTGTGAATGCAAACACATATTTCTTTTTCAAGAAGTAGCATGGTTAATTTTTCAATCACCTATGTCTCTATGGTTTATAGGAGGCAAAACCAAGTTTAGTTGCTTTATTATTTCCATTTCATGTTAGCCACTTTATATAATTTTATTGATCAAATGCATACCAAACAAAAGCCATCGTTGTATACCTTAACATGAAAAAATTGTAGTGACAAATGTGGCATGCATTTCCTAGGGTTGTATTTCCTTAATGTTCCTCCACTAATGTTCTCATTATGATTTCCAACACTAATATCACTCTATGTTTGATGGGCCTATGGAATAGTAGAACTTCCACCCTACCAATAGCCATGGGGTTTCCGCTATTCAAATATCATGGGTTTGACAGATGAAACACCATCATTAACATTGTCTTAAATTTCTCCGTAAGAAATTGAACTGTCTACAATCCATATTCGAATAGCTAGTTAGAGTAATTTCTTTGCACAATAAAGAATTGGAAAATAACTCCATAAAGCATATTTAAAGATCAGAATTCCACAAAGCATATTTGTTTCCAAATGTACAGATGGTCATGCTATGCCATGGTAGGAGGAGAGAATAAAGGATTTGGCTACTGAACTTTATAAAATTGTGGCACTAATAACATCCTTTAGTACTTACTATCTTTGGAGCAACAAAACTCCAAGATTCACATAAGCATTAAAATGAGAAGTACCAACAATGTAAACTTTGAAACGGGAACTATAAACTCAAAATGGGAACTCTGGCCCAAAAACCCTGACAAACATGAAAAACAGTGCTAAAAACGAAAAGCGTGTATACTGGAATGATGGCTTTTTCTTTTAGGGTCAATTTTGAATATGTTTTAAAAATGGCAGTGAAAACAATTTTTTTGTGGAAAAATTGTGCAAAAAACACCCTGAAAATGAAAAGTATTGATAGTAGAATGAGGGCATTTTTTTTAGTGTCAATTTTCAACATTTGTAAAAAATGCAAATAAAACCGAATTTAAAATTTCGTTTTTTTTTTTTTTTGAAGATTGTTCAAAAAAATAATTTTTATTTTAAAAACAAAAAAAAAGATTCACACTACCCTATAAAAACATAAATATAATTTTGATTCAAAAATTATTATTATTATTATTATATAACGCTCATAACATATTTTATGAAAAATACTTAAAAATATTAACATTATGTGTATATTTTTTAAATTGAACGTCTTAGTCTATATCAATACATCATACCCCTATATATATATATATATATATAAAGTTTGTTGTTCTATGGTTGAAAATCATAATGGGTGACACTAGAATAAATGATACTTTGCCGGAATTTAGAGGAATTAGATTCAAATTAAAATTCCTAAATTTAAAATATATTGGCAGCCAAGTGACTCTAGGAATCGCCCAACCTAAATGAGAAAAGCTTTGATCTTGTTATGTTGCAATTATTATAATTGTAACCACTCCAAAATGATGCATGTAGATGTTACTGTTAATGTACTGAAGTTATTATTTTATCATTTTAACTCTTGGATTTTTAAATGAGGAATTAATAAAGCGGATTAACAACTTTGGTATCACTTAAAATATAATGATAATAGTTTGGACATTAAGGGTTTTGATTTAACCTAAAACATTAGGGATTGAGATTAGTTGATTCTGGTTGGAAAAAAATATTTCTTAAATTAATAAATAAATATTAATAAATGAAGTTTCTTATTCTATGGTTGAAAATCATAATGGGTGACACTAGAATAAATGATACTTTGTCGGAATTTAGAAGAATTAGACTCAAATTAAAATTCCTAGATTTAAAATATACTAGTAGCCAGGCGATTCCGGGAATCACCCAACTTAAACGAGAAAAGATTTGATCTCTTTATGTTGCAATTATTATAACGGTTACTACTCCAAATGATGCATGTAGATTTGTTTGATTCCCTATTAATGTTAAAAAAGTATCATGTTATTTTGTTCCCTGTTAATGTTATTGAAGTTAGTATTTTATCATTTTAACTCTTGGATTTTTAAATGAGGAATTAATAAAGTGGATTAAAAACTTCGGTATCACTTAAAATATAATGATAATAGTTTGGACATCAAGGGTTTTGATTTAACCTAAAACAATAGGGATTGAGATTAGTTGCTTCTGGTTGGAAAATAATATTTTTTTTGAATTAATAAATAAAGTTTGTTGTTCTATGGTTGAAAATCATAATGGGTGACACTAGAGTAAATGATATTTCACCCAAATTTAGAGGAATTAGATTCAAATTAAAATTTGTAAATTTCAAATATATTGGCAGCCAGGGGATTCTCGGAATCGCCCAATGTAAATGAGAAAATCTTTGATTTTGTTATGTTGCAATTATTATATCTGTAACCACTCAAAAATGATGCATGTAGATTTATTCGATTCCCTATTAATGTTAAAAAATTATGATGTTATTTGATTCCTGTTAATGTTACTGAAGTTACTATTTTATCATTTTAACTCTTGGATTTTTAGATGAGGAATTAATAAAATGGATTGACAAGTTTTGTATCACTTAAAATATAATAATAATAGTTTGGACATTAAGGGTTTTGATTTAACCTAAAACATTAGGGATTGAGATTAGTTGATTCTCATTGGAAAATAATATTTTTTTGAATTGATAAATAAGTATTAATAAATAAAGTTTATTGTTCTATGGTTGAAAATCATAATGGGTGGCACTACAATAAATGATACTTTGCCAAAATTTAGAGGAATTAGATTCAAATTAAAATTCCTAAATTTAAAATATATTGGCAGCCGGGTGATTTTGG
Source organism: Pinus tabuliformis (assembly GCA_031772625.1). Taxonomy (NCBI): domain Eukaryota; kingdom Viridiplantae; phylum Streptophyta; class Pinopsida; order Pinales; family Pinaceae; genus Pinus; species Pinus tabuliformis. The sequence goes on from CM062817.1 coordinate 1,487,096,554, forward strand.
GAATCACCTAACGTAAACAAGAAAAGCTTTGATCTTATTACGTTGCAATTATTATAACTGTAACCACTCCAAAATGATGCATGTAGATTTATTTGATTCCATATTAATGTTAAAAAAGTATCATGATATTCGATTCCTCTTAATGTTACTAAAATTACTATTTTATCATTTTAACTTTTGGATTTTTAAATGAGGAATTAATAAAGTGGATTGACAACTTTGGTATCACTTAAAATATAATGATAATAGTTTGGACATTAAGGGTTTTGATTTAACCTAAAACATTAGGGATTGACATTAGTTGATTCTCGTTGGAAAATAATGTTTTTTTGAATTAAAAAATAAGTATTAATAAATAAAGTTGATTGTTCTATGGTTTAAAATCATAATGGGCGGCACTATAATAAATGATACTTTGCCAGAATTTAGAGGAATTAGATTCAAATTAAAATTCCTAAATTTAAAATATATTGGCAGCTGGGCGATTCCGGGAATCACCTAAAGTAAACGAGAAAAGCTTTGATCTTGTTATGTTGCAATTATTATAACTGTAACCACTCCAAAATGATGCATGTAGGTTTATTTGATTCCCTATTAATGTTAAAAATGTATCATGTTATTTGATTCCTGTTAATGTTACTGAAATTACTCTTTTATCATTTTAACTTTTGGATTTTTAAAAGATGAATTAATAAAGTAGATTGACAACTTTGGTATCACTTAAAATATAATGATAATAGTTTGGACATTAAGAGTTTTGATTTAACCTAAAACATTAGGGATTGAAATTAGTTGATTCTCATTGGAAAATAATATTTTTTTGAATTAATAAATAAGTATTAATAAATAAAGTTTGTTGTTGTAAGGTTGAAAATCATAATGGGTGGCACTAGAATAAATGATACTTTGCCGGAATTTAGAGGAATTAGATTCAAATTAAAATTCCTAAATTTAAAATATATTGGCACTCGGGCGATTCCGGGAATCACCCAACGTAGACGACAAAAGTTTTGATCTTGTTATGTTGCAATTATTATAACTGTAACCACTCCAAGATGATGCATGCAGATTTTTTTGATTCCCTATTATTGTTAAAAAAGTATCATGTTAATTGATTTCTGTTAATGTTACTGAAGTTATTATTTTATCATTTTAACTCTTGGATTTTTAAATGAGAAATTGATAAAGTGGATTAACAACTTTGGTATCATTTAAAATATAATGATAATAGTTTGGACGTTAAGTGTTTTGATTTAAACTAAAACATTACGGATTGAGATTAGTTGATTCTGGTTGGAAAATAATTATTTTTTGAATTAATAAATAAGTATTAATAAATAAATTTTGTTGTTCTATGGTTGAAAATCATAATGGTGACACTAGAATAAATGATACTTTGCGGGAATTTAGAGGAATTACATTGAAATTAAAATTCCTAAATTTAAAATATATTGGCACTCGGGCGATTCTGAGAATCGCCCAACGTAAACGACAAAAGCTTTGATCTTGTTATGTTGCAATTATTATAATTGTAACCACCCCAAAATGATGCATATAGGTTTCTTTGATTCTCTATTAATGTTAAAAAAGTATCATGTTATTTGATTCCATGTTAATGTTACTGAAGTTAGTATTTTATCATTTTAACTCTTGGATTTTTAAATGAGGAATTAATAAAGTGGATTAACAACTTTGGTATCACTTAAAATATAATGATAATAGTTTGGACGTTAAGAGTTTGATTTAAACTAAAACATTAGGGATTGAGATTAGTTGACTCTTGTTGGAAAATAATATCTTTTTGAATTAATAAATAAGTATTAAAAAATAATGTTTTTTGTTCTATGCTTGAAAATCATAATGGGTGACACTAGAATAAATGATTCTTTGCTAGAATTTAGAGGAATTAGATTCAAATTAAAATTCATAGATTTAAAATATATTGGCAGCTGGGTGATTCATGAAACCGCCCAACATAAATGAGAAAAGCTTTAATCTTGTTATGTTGTAATTATTATAACTGTAACCACTCCAAAATGATGCATGTAGATTTATTTGATTCCCTATTAATGTTAAAAAGTTATCATGTTATTTGATTCCTGTTAATGTTACTGAAGTTACTCTTTTATCATTTTAAATCTTGGATTTTTAAATGAGGAATTAATAAAGTGGCTTAACAACTTTGGTATCACTTAAAATATAGTGATAATAGTTTGGACATTAAAGGTTTTGATTTAACCTAAAACATTAGGGATTGAGATTAGTTGATTCTGGTTGGAAAATTATAATTTTTTGAATTAATAAATAAGTATTAATAATTAAAGTTTGTTGTTTTATGGTTGAAAATAATAATGGGTGACACTTGAAAAAATGATACTTTGCTAAATTTAGAGGAATTAGATTCAAATTATAATTCCTAAATTTAAAATATATTGGCAGCCGGGCGATTCCGAGAATCACCCAACGTAAAGGAGAAAAGCTTCGATCTTGTTATATTGCAATTATTATAACTGTAACAACTCCAAAATGATGCATGTAGATTTATTTGGTTCCCTATTAATGTTAAAAAAGTATTATGTTATTTGATTCCCTGTTAATGTTACTGAAGTTACTATTTTATCATTTTAACTCTTGGATTTTTAAATGAAGAATTAATAAAGTGGATTAACAACTTCGGTATCGCTTAAAATATAATGATAATAGTTTGGAAATTAAGGGTTTTGATTGAACCTATAACATTAGGGACTAAGATGAGATTAGCTGATTCTGGTTGGAAAATAATATTTTTTTGAATTAACAAATAAGTATTAATATATAAAGTTTGTGGTTTTATGGCTCAAAATCATAATGGGTGACATTAGAATAAATGATACTTTGCTGAAATTTAGAGGAATTAGATTCAAATTAAAATTCCTAAAGTTAAAATATATTGGCACCCAGGCGATTCCGAAAATCACCCAACATAAATGAGAAAAGCTTTGATCTTGTTATGTTGCAATTATTATAACTGTAACCACTCCAAAATGATACATGTAGATTTATTTGATTCTCTATTAATGTTAAAAAAGTATCATGTTATTTGATTCCCTGTTAATGTTACTGAAGTTACTATTTTATCATGTTAACTCTTGGATTTTTAAATGAGGAAATAATAAAGTGGATTGACAACTTTGGTATTACTTAAAATATAATGATAATAGTTTGGACATTAAAGGTTTTGTCCTAACCTAAAACATTAGGGATTGAGATTAGTTGATTCTGGTTGGAAAATAATAATTTTTTGAATTAATAAATAAGTATTAATAAATAAAGTTTGTTGTTCTATGGTTGAAAAGCATAATGGGTGACACTAGAATAAATGATACTTTGCCAAAATTTGGAGGCATTAGATTCAAATTAAAATTTCTTAAATTTAAAATATATTGGCACCCCGGCGATTAAAAGAATCGCCCAACGTAAACGAGAAAAAATTGATCTTGTTATGTTGCAATTATTATAACTGTAACCACTCCAAAATGGTGCATGTAGATTTATTTGATTCCCTATTAACGTTAAAAACGTATGATGTTATTTGATTCCATGTTAATGTTACTGAAGTTACTATTTTATCATTTAAACTCTTGGATTTTTAAATGAGGAATTAATAAAGTGGATTAACAACTTTGGTATCACTTAAAATGTAATGACAATAATTTGGACATTAAAGGTTTTTATTTAACTTAAAACATTAGGGATTGAAATTAGTTTATTTTAGTTGGAAAATAATATTTTTTTGATTTAATAAATAAAGTTTGTTGTTCTATGGTTGAAAATCATAATTGGTGACACTAGAATAAATGAACTTTCCCAGAGTTTAGAGGAATTAGATTCAAATTAAAATTCCTAAATTTAAAATATATTGGTAGACGGGCGATTCCGGGAATCGCCCAACATAAATGATAAATTCTTTTATTTTGTTGTATTGCAATTATTATAACTGTAACCGCTCCAAAATGATACATGTAGATTTATTTGATTTCTTATTAATGTTAAAAAAGTATGAAGTTATTTGATTCCCTATTAATGTTATTGAAGTTACTATTTTATCATTTTAAGTCTTGGATTTTTAAATGAGGAATTGATAAAGTGGATTAACAACTTTGGTATCACTTAAAGTATAATGATAATAGTTTGGACATTAAGGGTTTTGATTTAACCTAAAACATTAGGGATTGAGATTAGTTGATTCTGGTTGGAAAATAATATTTTTTTGAATTAATAAATAAGTATTAATGAATAAATTTTGTTGTTCTATGGTTGAAAATCATAATGGGTGACACTAGAATAAATGATAGTTTGCTAGAATTTAGAGGAATTAGATTCAAATTAAAATTCCTAAATTTAAAATATAATGGCAGCCGAGCGATTCCAGGAATCGCCCAATGTAAACGAGAAAAGCTTTGATCTTGTTATGTTACTCTAACCACTCCAAAATGATGCATGTAGATTTATTTGATTCCCTATTAATGATAAAAAAGTATCATGTTATTTGATTCTGTGTTAATGTTACTGAAGTTACTATTTTATCATTTTAACTCTTGGATATTTAAATGAGGAATTAATAAAGTGGATTAGCAACTTTGGTATCACTTAAAATATAATGATAATAGTTTGGACATTAAGGGTTTTCATTTAACCTAAAACATTAGGGATTGAGATTAGTTGATTCTGATTGGAAAATAATATATTTTTTAATTAATAAATTAGTATTAGTAAATAAAGTTTGTTGTTCTATGGTTGAAAATCATAATGGGTGACACTAGAATAAATTTAAAGTCAAAAAATAGGTCTTTTAAAAAAATGACATGATGTAGAATCATCCCCTTTTTAAATCAGTATGAAAATCACTAACATTTTAAAATGTAATGTACATCAAAAAAAATTAAAGTGCCAAAAACTATGCTTTAAAAAAAATATGTGTGTTTTGCATCGCCCCTTTTCAAAATTGGGTCACTTTTTCGCTATCTCTACGAAATGGATAACTATATCAGTTCCCGTTTCAAAGTTTACATTTTTTACCAACCAAGAAACAATAAAATGAATTTTACCATTACTCCCACGTTTGTCGTGACTATACAGAACCCTAACTAACTCTTTATAACTAGTATTCATTATATAAATTAATAATGTTTTCATATTTTCACAAGTTCCATGATAGGGATATTACAAATATAGTGAACATTTTGAGCATTTCGTGACCTAGAAATAAGGGAACAAGCACATGCGAGCTTCAAGAAGTTGCAAATAAAACTTGCGATGAATAACAAATCTTACAAATATAGAAAACTAACATAGTGGATGTCACACCATGTTCATAATGGAAAGAGCCTTTTTAAGCCAAACCAAGCTCTCGTATCAGTGTTACACTCACTGCAATACAAAATAAATTTATATAAACATAACTTTCATTTTATTAAATGATACACATATAATAAAATTTTGTGCCCCTTCTTATCATCTCCCAAGTATTATCTTCAAATTCTCATGACTATTCAACTTATTTTGTGGTTTCTCTCTTTCCATATAAGCTAATATTTCAAATATACATAAACCCTCAAGGATATGTTTTCAAGATATGTAATTAGTCTACACGAAATTTTTTTCACTTCGTTCATCAAATTTAATGGATTTTTACTAAATATAGTATACATCTATCTTAATCATGGACCCAACAATTGCTAGAGGGATCAAATCTCTTGAGGTGCAAACCTCTTTTAAATTACAAAACTTGAAAAAAAAATCGCACCCCCAGACACTCAATCTGTTTGGGCACTATCTATATATATATATATATATATATATATATATATATATATATATATATATATATAACTTTTTTAATGCATAGATGCATTTAATTCCTTGAAAATCCCAACACTTGAATTTTCTAGATTAATCATTGTAAGTTTACAATTTCAACAAAGCTCTACTAGATTTTAGACAACATTTATGTGAGTATTTTTTTTTTGTAATCTAGGGTAGGGCCTTTTCTGTTAACAACAACCAGCAAGACTATGTACAAATACAGGTATCCTCCACCCGCCCCGAAGGGAAACCAGGTAAGGAGGTCACCGACAATAAAAAATTGTCAACTTAAAAACTGAGAAACGTACATTAACAGATTTAAAACATAACCGTCCGCCTAACAGCAAGCAAAAACTATATCCTTATCGGATTTTGCATTCCACTAACTGTGCATGAACCTGATTCTATTGGACCTATCTAGAAAATTTTAAAACACAACAAAAGCAAAACACCTCATTCAACACCTCTTCCTCGCGGTGTGCCTTGGTTATCAGCTTCAGTATGCTCTTGATATCCTCAAGTTTTCTGTCCTGTCTCAGAAGCGTGACGTGCAAACTCTTCATTTCCTCTTTCAGGCTCGGGTACCCTTGCGCTATCTCAGTCATTTCTTCCACAATCTATTCCATTGCTTTGGCTAGCAAACACTTCATCACCCAATACATATTCAAAGCCTGTTTATACTGGGAGAGGCGACCCCTGCTGTTTCCAGGGTCCGCATAAGAGGGCACCAGTCTTCCATCTCAGGATCGGAGGATTCCTCCAGGACACTTTTTTCCAAGTTCTCTATAATTCGCCTTATCTCCACATTGGTCTCATTGTTGTACGCGCGCTCAGCATCTTTGGCCATCTGATTCATAGTTTGTCGTCCTCTTTTCCGTTTATTGTGTGACTGATTCTCAAGATCCTTGCTCCCAGCTTGCCCGGTTCTTCCTCGTTCTCTGCTACCTCTGCCCTTGCCTCATCTTGAGGGGCGACCACGGGTGTTGCCTTGACTTCCTTGGCCGGCCTCGAACCTCCCTCTCCTCCTACAATTATCCTGCTCATTCCTCATCTCTCCTCCTTTGTATATTCCCTCTTCTTCTGTCCCCTCCTAATCCTTCCTCCTCATCCTTTCCTCGCTTTCTTTAAACCTCTGATGGTTATCATTCCCTTGAGAGTTATCGTCCTCCTAAGTCCTCTACTACACCGGCTTCCTCATCCTTCTGCTACCCTCTTCACTATCTACTCTTTCCTGCCTACCTCCCTCCGTCATAATCTCTTTCTCTTTTCGGAGACAGTATCCAGGAATTTTGCACCAGGTAACAACCGCCTTCGCCACCTTACAAGTTCTTAATTACTTAGCATAGTTGTCTTCATCTGCTTGCGTTGATTTATTGCCTTCACTTCTGCCCGCCACCAACTGATCGCCGTCATTTCCATCCCTTCTATCACCATAATTATCTTGGTACCTTGCCTGGGGTTGCTCTCTTCCTTGTAATCTCTCGTTGCATCCTTTAAAATGATTGCCCAAGAGTGAGGTTCGTGCAGACATGCACTGTCCACCATCATTAATCTACAAAGGGTCCTTTTTTCCACCCCGATCGGGGTAAAGTTTATGTCAATATTAATTAACTTGACATATTGAAATATTTTATTTATAAACAAGGTAGAATTATTAATTATTATTATTATTTTTAAATGTCATATATTAATTTTATATTAAAAGTTATTTAGACTAAAAATTTTCCTTTTATTTCTCTTTCATTATTATTATCAATTTTACAATACCATAAAAAAATATTTTATTATGATGAATAATAATCTATATAAATATATAATTGATATTTGAATAAGTTAATTAATATCAATACTCAAATAACATATTTTAATAATGTGGAAACAAAGAAGGGGTTCGAGCTCTGAAGTGCTCTTGATGGAAGAAAAGAGGGTTTTTACGGGAGTCTTCCACAGGAATGCACAATATGGCCTACTGGGCAGCATTGATGCATAAAGATCAGGATCCAATGGTATACTCAACAAATCTGCCATTAGTATTATGAACTTGGCCGAAGTATTTCCAAAGTTTCCTTCTCATGGACTGGTATACGAGATCGTAGCTCTTAAAGAGTATTTGTTTGGATAGGGGGAAATCCCTTCCCTTTCGAAACACACGCTCCTTTATAAATCAAACAAAGATTTAGCGGATTGGTTGTCACAGAAAGCAAATGTGCCCTTGCTCTGGCCAGATTTGGAGATCCACTTACATTTTGGCTCCTACTCCGGATCCAGCCCTATAAACACTACCCTCATTGGATTTATCATCTTGCACAGAGAAACCAAAGAAAGAAAGAAATCCGTTGAGTAGAAACATGCCTCCATTATCTTAGTTTCCAATGATTTTTGCGCTAGTTTGATGAATCTGATCCCTTACCTGCAAGTCCATGTGATTGGATTTGATGATAGACACTCTGGATCCAGGGATAGGAAATTGTCTCCACATCCTCACCAGGCTGAAAACAAGAGGAAACATAAAGAAAGAACAAAAAATGTTGTGACTAGTCTTGATGATGGCCTTTCTCGGTGGGGCAACAATAAATCTCCATTGCCCTCCCTACATGCAGAAAACAAGAAGTCAATAGAGTACATTCGAGATCTGAGGATGAAAGGCTATTCCAGCCTAGATCACGTGATTCAAGCAACAGATCAGGATCCATTTTTCCCAGATCTATCAGATCCATTGCATCTTACTGCAGATCGACCTCTCTCAAGCATAGATCCACTCACTAGAGCTCTGGATCTGATATAATTTTTTATCAGAACTCCATAAGAAATGAATTTTACAAGTGGATCTAGAAAGGGAGGCGGATACATGAATTAAAGTGTGAAATTCAAACTCATCTAGGCATATTAGTAAGAATGCAAATCTTGGTTTATTTGGGACAAATTATGCAGGATAATCACACACTACAAAATTATGGCATTGCCTTAGATGCGACCATCATCCTCAATCTGCAACTGCATGGTGGATGCTTTGGAACCAGCTCAAAGGGCACAAGCTCTTTTAAAGTTGTAGTCAAAGGGAATAATGAAACCCAAACCAAACTAGCACCACCTCCAGAACTACCTAGACCCTATATCGTGGAGAAAAAAATCCTACATACTAGCCTTGACAGTGTCTCTGCCTAAGGTAAATGACCTTTATGTAGAGTTCCATACTAAAGCAATCATATGTAGATTTAATGGTTTTTGGCCTAAATCAGATGCTTTACACCAATGTATTTTTCCACACGGGAAATGAATTTTGATATTCTTCTATGTTCGAAGGGTTTTTTTTATTGTCAAATTCGACATGGTCAAGGATAAGGAATATGCCCTCAATGAGGGAGCATGGTTCTCTGGCAATGCAGGAATTTTAATGATCCCTTGGTTTCCAGTTTTTGATGCCACCACTATGTTGGTTTCTAAAATGCTTGTGTGGGTAAGAATATAAAATCTTTCACAACATTTCTAGCATCATAAAGTATTAGAAGGAATAGGGAATTCGGTGGGAAATTTTCTCAGGATTGATGTGGATAGAGTTTCAAGAGGCCTATTTACATTTCCCAAAATATGCGTCAAAGTAGATCTTAGTCAAGGTTTACCTAACACCATTATACTGGTCCATAACAATATACAGTGGACTCAACCATTAAATTAAAATACAACATTCCGTTGTCATGGCTGTCAACAAACTGGTCACCTTCATAGTGCATGCCCATAAGCTAAAAAAGACCCCAAAAGAAATAAGAAACAATCACAAAATCCAAAAGGTTGGTAACGTAGTAAGCCCCGAGAAGAAGCAATAGAGGAAGAAGAGACAATAGAAAACACTCAGACAATAATGTACAGATTGTAGAGATTAGCCCATAGAAGGACAAGAGAAACCACAACTCCACATTAACTAAGAGGCCCAACAACCCTTCGCAGCAGCATGAGTAGCACACATCAAAAAAATAAGTAAGTGGACGCAAACAAATTCATAGATTAGAGCGATCGGATTCTGACAAAGAATATCCAATTAATACCAACGAGAATCAAATGTCTATTATAACATCAACTCCCAACACTGGTGGTTGGCGAAAAGTGGAAAAGAAGAAAGGTAGGAAAGAGTAGATTAGTCATTTATGGATTCTGAGAAATCAACACCTATTATTACTGCATATTCTCATTAACATCTACAACATGTAATTTTGCTATTTTTTAATAAAATTATGATTTTTCCTTGGGAAAAGACATATTTAAATACTTTTATATATATATATATATATATATATACATATATATATATATATATATATATATATATATATATATTAATTTTAATTATTTTGTCTTTTTAAAAGTTGACATAAAATAATTTATTTATGGTTAAAAATAAGAGTGAATATAATATTAACTACAAAGTTAATATAATAAAAATAATCTCCATATGATTAAGTTATAATATTAACTGCAAAGTTAATATAATAAAAATAATATTATTGATATTTTGTAATGCTTTCAATTAAAAAATTATCAATTTTTTTTTAATAATTAATATTTCTTTTTGATTTAGTTAAAAAACAAAATTAATTTAAAATAAGCACTTGTTAAATCAATAAAAAATTAATTTAAAATAAGCACTTGTTAAATCTTTATTGAGCAAAATCACACATAAAAGAGATGTCCTTCTTGGCACAACGAAAAAGGAAACTTTCAAAAATCCTATATTAGATTTACAAATTATAAATATTGTTCATAGGGTATTTGAACTTCACATATAATTAGATTTACCAAATTATTCAAAATACGTTATTAGTGAAAATTTTATTTTCTTACATAGAAATTGCCCATTATTTTAAGATGGTATTTTTTTAATGTAACTAAACATGCCAAAGTGTTTTAACCATGCTAGAATATGATAGAGCTATTTCAATTATATATCCTTGTATGAAATTATTTACTTTTAGATAGAAAGTTAATAATTCTGAAAAATAACAACTTAAAGTTTTCTATATTTTTAATAATTTTGGAATCTTTTGCAAGTTAGTAAATTTTAAAACATATAAATGTTTTATAATATTAATTTTTTATACGTATTAAAACGACGGTATTTGGGGCTCTCCCCTACCACGTGGAAGATATGCTTATATTAATGAGCGGTTTAATCATTTAGTACGCTGATGGGAAGAATTCTTTAGACGATGTTGCGGTTATATTAAGAGCAAAGGGAAAATTTAGCTCACGGTTGGAAGTTCAGGCGATGAATTTGGGACGCAGGGAGCACTACGAAGCATGTGACAGGTACCATGGAAGCTCGTTGGGTTTTGGCTCCAAATGAGAAGCACAGTTGCAGATCAGTCTGCATTAGTTTCGTATGAATTTAGCTCTATAATAAGTATCAATGATCCTGAAACAACCCAATTGGGAGCACTATCTCTTGGCCTAGCCTCTAGTTGGAAGTTTCGATACCCACACTCAATTTCAATTTGTTGTCTCCTGGTGGCCTTCTCCGCTGATGTTGAGCAGGTAACTTATCTTATTGCTTCTTCCTAGCTAGGTGGTCTATATTCTTCCACTCGAGTCATCACTAGGGGTCTTGGGAAGGAGACTATTATAAATTCTGGTTATTGCGATTGCAACTCCCCAAAGTGTCCCATCGTGTCTTTCTTATTAGCTATAGTTGTGGGTTTCATTAGTTTGGCTTTTGTTGGTGGCTTGTTTTTTATTTTCCTTTGGAGGCCTTCTTTGTTTGATGCTTGATCACGGGTTTGTTGGTTTCTCCCTTACATTCCCTTAGATGCTTGAATTAGTATTAGTCGAGGGCAAGAATTTTGTGGGTTTTCTCTCAGCTTGTTGGGGTGGTAGTTGAATGCATCAGAGGGTTAGTGGTGTAGTCGTCATTGTCCTTTCTGGTAATCCCATGGGATCCGAGGGTGTCCCTCTCAACCAGTTCTTGAACCTTCCCTGGTGGGGTTTCTGTCATCTTCAAGATCGAGAATTTGTGTATTGATTCTGGTGTTTGTTCTCACCATTTCTCTGGAACAAGTTTTGAAGGGTACTCAAAGGCCCTATCGACCAACCATTTTGTAGTGAAAACAATGTCGTGCCAAAGAGGGAGACATCGTTGTGGGGGTTCCATCACATCAATGCAGGTTGTCCAACTTCTAGTCACAACTCATCTTCAGGGAACTCGATGAGCTTGGAAAGTGAGGGTGAAGTGGGCATTCTCCAAATCGCTCTCCAGGCTATATTGTAGCTCTAGTAAGCATGGATTCCATAGCATAGAAATTTCAATATATCCATGTTAATATGGACATTCTTCGTGACCACAAGTATGAAGACCACAATGAATTAGTTTCATATATGAATGATATACAATTAATTCAGAATGAGCTATTGGAACGACTAGACAACCTCCATTGAAGCCATTGTAGAATGAATGACCACCTCTGCAACCTGGAAGCTCAGGTGGAACATATTGATTTTCATATGCATGAACATGCTGGATATTTTGCAACTCCCCTTGTACTCTCTCTCCATCCCCCTCCTTGATATGTTGCTATAATTTTTGTAATATTTTTTTCTTCCTTAAGCTTTGTATGGCTACTAAGCCTAACAAAAATGAAGTGTATAAAAACTTATTTGTGACATTCTCCGAACCCAATTCCAACGAGTCTAATAAAAATGAGAAAAAAAATCGTTAAAATATCTTTTATAATCAATATTTTTATATAAATCTAACAAAAATATTTTAACCGAGAAATATATATATATATATAAACTTATTTCATCACAAAATAAAATCTATATAAAAATATTTTATAATGAGTGGAATATATGGATTTAAAATATAATCTTAAAACAAATCATTTTATATGATTATTAAAAAAAAATAAGATTATGTAATATATGTGATGGTGTAATTTTCAATATAAAAAAACTAACTTTATGTATTTATAAAATTGTTTTTATCTCTTACTATATATAAAATTATAAAATTTATTTTATATTTTAAATTTTACTAAAATAATATCTTGTTTAATAATTAATAAAAATATATACTATAAAAAATAAAATTGGTTATCTGTATAAATGATAAATGTATACTCTTACATCCGAGTCAATACTACCTCTTCACATCCGTCTATTTAAGCTTTTTTATTCTCTTTTCCATGTTGTTTCATTAAAATAAGATACTAATATTTATAGTTATTATGATTTAGTTTATATAATTATTAAAATTAATAATAATATTTATAACTAAAATAAAAAATGTTATTATTTTGTATTATAATATTATTCAATCAAATAAATTTTATTATTTTATATTAAAATATTATATTTTTTAATATATTAATTGATTTAACGATTTTTCCTTAAAATACAGATATGCAGTTTCAAAAATTTCAATTCAATTTGTGGTAAAACTTAAAAAATCATTTAGAAAACGAAAAAAATAAAACATTTACAGTATAATTTCATATTATATATCCTCTAAAGGCAATCCAGAATCTTCATCTCTTAATTATGTTTCACCAGTTAATAATTGAAATCAATAATAAATTATGACTATCAACTATGTAAATCAATACAATTATTTAATCCTTTTAAATCATCTATATATATATATATAATTTAAAAGTTATGAACTAATTCTTTTTAAATTCATATCAATTTATATAAAAATCTAGATAATTGTATTGATCAATCCACAGTATATTGAGCATATTACAGCTCAATAGATTGGCCAAACTGTCCCTAATGTGAGAAAAGCTATGACGTTCGTTGTAATTTTCATCAAAATCAATTCTCCTATTACATTTCCACCCAGAAAGAAAGTAAACTGTCAGGCCAGGGAGTAACTCCATTAAGCAAAAAATTGATTCGTGTATCTATTCCATGAGGTAGGTCTATTATATACACGAGGGAGAGGCTGTTCAGTTCATCTCCTGATGACTGTTCATATTTCTCATTTATTTATCTACATATATTTACCCAATCACAAGGATTAGGTGTCAACATTCCCCCCCTTAATCTGAAGGGATGTTGGTGAGTCCAAGCATCATTCTGAATCATTCAAGCTTTTCTCTTCTAAGCGCTTTGGTGAAGATGTCTGCAATTTGCTCATTTATGGAACAATGACAGAGTTGGATTTTTTTGGCTTCAACATGATGTAGAATAAGATGATATTTAGTATTGATGTGCTTCGTTTGATCATGGAACTTTGGGTTCTTGGCCAACTTTATTGTAGAGGTATTGTCAATCATGAGTGGAGTTGATTGTACTTGCTTTACTTGCAAATCTTCAAGAATTTTCCTGAGCCACACAATTTCTTTTGTTGCTTCAGCTGTTGCCACGTATTCTGCTTCTGTTTTGGAATCTGCTGGAATTAATTGTTTGCGTGATCTCCAGGAGATAGCTCCTGACCCAAGACTCATAGCATATCTTGAAGTTGATACCCCAATTTCTTTGTCTCCATCGAAGTCTGAATCAGAGTATCCAATCAAGCTAAAGTCATCCACCTGTGTATATTTGATTCCAAAGTCTTGAGTTCCCTCCGAGTACTTTAGAACTCTTTTTGCAGGAGACCAATGTCCCTCACAAGGCTTTTGCATAAACCTGGAGAGGATTCCAACAGCAAATGAAATGTCTGGCCTGGTAGTAGTTAGGTATTTGAGACTTCCTACAAGTCGTCTATACTTTGTTGCATCCTCAAATTCTTTTCCTTCAATAGATGTGAGTTTAAGTTTTTTTCCATTGGATTAGTAAGAGGATTGCATTCTGTCATGACAAACCTGTTCAACAGATCTCCAATGAATTTATTTTGAGAAAGAAATATGGACTTTGGATGTTGGGTTACTTCAATGCCAAGATAGTAATGAACATAGCCCAAATCAGTCATTTCAAAACTTTTCCCCAATTCCTTCTTTATGGATGCAATGTATCTTTCGTTGTTCCCTGTCATCAAAAGATCATCTACATATACCACAAGATATACAACTGTTTTGCCAACTTTCTTGACAAATAAAGTTGCATCATCAAGATCAAAATGTTTGAAATTGAGTTTCAAAAGATTCTCAGTCAGTTTTTCATACCAAGCTCGCTATGCTTATTTGAGGCCATACAAGGACTTCACAAGTTTGCATACTTTATGTTCATGTCCTTTCACAACAAATCCTTCAGGCTGGGACATAAAAACATTCTCTTTTAGATCTCCATTCAAGAAAGCAGTTTTTACATCCATTTGATGGACTTTCCAACCGTTCTGAGCTGCTAGTGGAAAGAGTGTCTAGATGGTAGCCCATTTTGCTATAGGGGAAAAGTCTCCTCATAATCGACCCCTTCCTTCTGTGAAAAACCTTTTGGCACAAGCCTAGCTTTGTGCTTGTCAAGTGAGCCATCAGCTTTATACTTGTTCTTGTAGACCCACTTGTAGCCAATTGGTTTGGTTCCTAATGGAGGATCAACTAGCTTCCAAGTGTCGTTCTTTATGAGGGAATCATACTCCTTTTGCATCACTTCTTTCCATTCATCATGAGAAGAATCTTATTTGAAGGAAGTTGGTTCAAAATCTGTAGACAAGTTCAATTCACAATCATAAGAAACATACATATCAACAGGTGAATTAGAGTCATCTACATCACCTCCATTTTGCCGGTTTGAATTTCTGGTTCCTGTCTTCCCAACTTCGTCAGGATGAACAATTTCAAGTGTCTCTGTCACCCACTTTGGGGGACCTTTCTGAGATGGTCCAAGCTGCTCCATTGATTGAGTTGGGACTAAATCAAGATTGAGTCTCCCAATTCTATCAATTACATCACTTAAAGCATCATCCGTTGTTGGAGTTTCATGCGGGGGAGAGTGTTCTTCAGAAGAAGATTCCACATGTTGATCTAGTATAGGAATCCCCCCTTCAAGATGTGGAGTCTGATTATCGAATTCTTGAAATGATTTTGCTTTTGTGAATCTATCCAAGCGATCAAGTTGCCGCTCAACAACATTGTCAGTTTTGGATGATTCAAGAAAAATTACATCTCTAGATACAACAAATTTCTTATTTACTTCATCATAGAGGTGGTATGCTTTTGAGGTGTTTGAATATCCCAGAAAGATACACTTATGACTTCTAGCACCAAGTTTGTTTCTATGTACCTTTAGTATCAAGGCATAACAGGTGGAACCAAAGACCCTGAGATGCTTTACCGAAGGAACATGTCCATACCACATTTCATATGGAGTCTTATTTCTTATAGCATTAGATGGACATCTATTCTTTATATATGCAACACATAGAACAGCATCAGCGCAAAACATTATCTTTACATTTTTGAAGAAGAGTATGGATCGTACCATATTTAAGATTGTCCTATTCATTCTTTCAGCTACACCATTTTGTTGGGGATTATAAGGCACAGTTGTTTGATGTTTGATCCCATGTTGGCGAAGATATTTTTCAAATTCATTTGATGTTTATTATTTTCCACTATCAGTGCGAATAGATCCAATATGAGATTGCACATCATTTTCAATCCATTTATGAAAATTCTTGAATGCTTGAAAAGCATCAGATTTGTTCTTCAATAAATAAACCCAACACATTCTGGTGTATTCATCAATAAATGTCATGATATATTTATTTCCATTTGCAGAAGGAACAGGCATTGGACCACATAAATCTGAATGAATAAGTTCAAGCTTCCTATGTGCTCTTGAATGTGAATCATGAAAAGACTGTTTGCTAGGATTTCCTAGAATGCAAGCATCACATTGCTTAAGTTTCCTAGGAATTGTAGGCAAACCAACAACACCATTTTTCTTCAATAAGCAGAGACTGTCATAGTTCAAATGTCCAAATCTAGCATGCCATAATAAACTTGATGGAAGTGTACCTTCTTCATGATGAAACTTGTATGAGAAATGTTGTGCATGAGCAGAGGTTCCTTGCAGCTTGAGAAGCCTTTCTTCTTCTAATACCCTCATGACAAGTGAGTGGTCAGAAGCTTTTATTACCTCAAGCTTTCCATCAAACATATGAATGGAGTGACCTTGCTGGTGGATGTGGACCAGGGCCAACAGGTTTCTCTTCACTTGTGGGAGATATAAAACATGATCCAGAAGAAAGTTTGGAAGACCGGGTAGTTTAAGCCTAATTGTGCCAAGCCCTGATGGCTTGATTTTTTATTGATATGCAAAGTATACTGCCCCATCAACATTGACAGTGAAATCTTCAAAAAAATATTTTCGATGAGTCATGTGGCAGGTTGCTCCTAAATCAAGCAAACAATCATTTTTCCAAGAATCAAGTGAAGCATTAAATAGATCTTCATTTACTCCAATGTTACATTGTGCCACAACATAGTGAGCAGATTCAGGTGCTTTACCTTTGTCTGTATCATCAATTTTACCTTTCTGTTGGTTTATTTTCTGCTCAATTTTGTCCCATGGTAGCTTGCATGTAGAGGCATCATGTGATCCATTTATTTTGCAGTGAATATAGTTCAAATTTGTCTTTTCTCTCTGAGAATGTCTGCCCCCACTGCCTCTGAAATATCTTCCTCTTCCTCTTCGTCCAGCTCTTCCACTTGTAGAATCTTGAGAAGGATGCTTTTCTTTATGAGCAAGGCACACATCCTCTTCAGAAGATTCAGTGGATGTCTTCTTTCCAAAAGCTTTCTCTCTTTCAGCAAACTTTTTCACAAGAGAGTCAAAGGTTATATCTTTGAGATTTCCAGTTGCTTGCAATGACTTAAGATAATTGGAGTAAGTAGGATAAAGTGTCTTGAGAAAAGCAATAAGAGGAATATCCAATTCAACCTTAGTGCATTTGATATCATGCATTATAGACTTTACTTTAGATGCAAGAGCAAGAGGATCATTATTTTGCAGTTCAAGAGTGAAGAGTTTAATCATGAGTTGAACAACTTCGAGTGCAGAATGTGAGTCATAGAGTTCTTTTAGCTTTTGTAAGGCTTCAAAGGCAGTTGCATATGACGAGATATGGCAACTCACCTCTTCATTTACAGATGCTACGATTAATGCATAAGCTTTGCTGTTCTTGTTTTCCCAAATGACGAGCTCTTTGTCTGAGGTAGGCTGTACTGGGTCATTGTCTCTGTCTCCGACACACACTCCTTTCCACAACTCATTGAAAATGAGGGTGTGTTTTATCATCCAAGACCATTCAGGATAGTTCTCCTTGCCAGTGAGAACTATTCCCACCATGGATATGATTGAATGCATTCTGTAAAAAAAATAGTTTTGCTGATAGAAAAAATACTTCTGCCAATATACAGTAAAAATGTACTCAAAAGGGCATTCTCAAAAGATTTCAAATCCACCATGTGACCCATATAAATCCATCATTATATAAAACCACCTCATACAAATTAATTTCATAGGCCACCATATAAATCTCATATGCCATACATCCCCTTTATATAAAAAAACTCAATTATCATGTGGCAGCGTTTAAATCTATCTGTTTCCAGCATTTAACTATAAATCTAACCCACGGTAAATATATTTTCCACTTTTGTAAGTCACACCACGAGCTGAATGGCTGCTGAGTACTCGTATTTCAGAATCATTTATGTGTAGCACTATTGGTTGGAATTCATTTTCCTATTGGGCATTTCTCTATGAATTCAGTAGAATTTTTATTTTTTTTATAAACTATGAAATTTACAAGTCAAAATTGTAATATCGATTGACTGAAATGAGAGTGGATCTGGAAATCCATTTCATCACATGATTCAGTCAAATCAATCGCCAGTATGGACAGCTCTCTCCATTAGTTCAGTTACAAATATGAAAATATAATGCTAGGCAGCGACACGTAAATATCGGTGGGTGAAACCCACAACAAAACAGATAATAAACCCTCAACTAAAATAATAGCTCTATACTGCATGAAAATACATAGTAATACATAGCATTGTCCCTCTCTAGGTTAATACACAGCGTTAAATGATGGAGCAGAGGTGTATTGGGTATATACAGCGTTAAACACTGGAAGAGTTGAGCAATATTACATGAGTAGTGGAGAAAACCATCATTAAATCTCAGGTAGAGACAGCGTTAATCTAGAGTGTGGTGCTGTGAAGAGCAAGATCGAATACCATAGAGCAGATAGGTATGTTAACGCACAATGCCTCTTTTTTTTTTTATGAAACGCTCATGGACAGTGCAAACAACGTAGGTAAACAATGTCTAGACCTGACAGCGACAGTGGAGGGAGCAGGTCAGTATAAATGGAATATGGTAGACAGAATGTAGGCAGTGTCAGACAGGCGTACAGGCACTCAGTGACTGAATTATATGGAGAGCAGAGGAGCAGAAAAGGGAGTTACAAGGCACAAGAGCTAAAACAAGGAGCTGGCTCTGATACCATGTCAGGCGAGGCAGTAACTCCATTAAGCAAAAAACTAATTTGTGTATCTATTCCTTCAGGTAGGTATGTTATATACATGAGGGATAGACTGTTCATTTCATCTCTCGATGACTGTTCATATTTCTCATTTATTTATTTAAATATATTTACCCAATCACAAGGATTAGGTGTCAACATAAAAAAATACGTGGAGCATGCATTGCATCATCCAAATTGTTCTTTAAAATCTCTATAAAATAATATAAATTATGTATAAGCATATGCATTACATCATTCAAACATTTTATTAAAAGTTTATAATTATTTTAAAATCTATATACTAATATCTCCGAAACAAGTCACTTTCACAGAGATAAGTATAGTTTACACATTATTTTTTATGCTACAAATAGTTTGTGAAACTAAAACCCTAAACAAAATAAAAAACCTCAGATAATTATAAATTACTTCAAACATTTTTTTATAAAATTTAATAAATCTTTGTGAAATGTTAAAGAAGCAAATGCGTATTTAAATAATAATTTGATCAGGTATTTTCTCATAATTTTTTATTTTTTCCAAAACAAACCGCTTTCTGTAAATAATTGTTTCGCAATTTGGAAGAAGTTACCAACTATATCTAGTGGAATGTATTCATTATGGTTAAAAAAAATTGTTTTAAAAACAATTTATAGTAATATAATAAGGGGTATTAATAAAGTTATTAGTTCTTTATTTGCCAAAAAATTAAAAAATTTACATGAATAAATTCTAAAAAATTGTTGACACAATATAGACGAAAACTAAATATGAATTATTATAGTGATTTCTTCTCCATTGGTTGTGTTATGGAAGGGGTTTTTATTTTGTTCTACTAATGTTGTCAAATTTCTTTTGTCTTTAATGAGGTCCTAGTTGTTCATTCCTTTCCCAATTTGTCTTTATTGTTTCTCTTCTTCTTCATCCTACCCAACTTGCATTAAGAGCTTATACGTTCTGATATTCCATTGAGATTTGTTATGAAGATTCTTGGTGAGATAAATTGATTTTCTTTTTGTAAGTCAAAACATTCTATTAGCTACAAGATTAAATATTTACAGGGTTATTTTTTAAGATTCTATTGGTCTCACTTTGACTAGGTTTGTTGACCATTTCTATCAGTCAAAAACAAACATTCCAAAAAAGACAAAGGTTAGCCGAACATAACCGTAAGGGAAAGAATGAAAAAATAAGAAAAACACCTAAATGCATACTCAATCATTGAAATTGATAGAGGTTGGGCTGGTTGGTCCCATCTCTAGTGGAGGGGGAAGGAGAAAGAGGAAGCTCACATGTTCCTCCAGGTGAGCAAACTAGACCTCAAGCTGCTCCAACTTATCCACAATGTGCATATGCATACACTAGAGCACCACCACTCATTCCCATAATTAACTCTCGAAATACTAAATTTGTGGCCACCATTACTTCTTTTTGTTCCTCACAATGATGTTTCGCATAGGCTTCAATATGCACTTTCATTGTTTTCATCTATGGTGATGTGGCCACACGAGAGGAGTTTTCCTTCTTCCTCTGTGTTGGTTGGTGTCCTTGATGGGGGCCCAATGAGCCTCCCTTTGTAGCCATGCTCAATTAAGCATCCTCACGTTTCTTCTATCATAGTCAACATTGGGGTTTTGTTATCATTCCAATAACACCACCCTCCAAATGGGAGTTTCGACATGGAGCCATGCCTAAGAACTTTAAAGGTGACCACTCTTGTAGCAACCCCACCCCCGCTAATGCACACCACATCTCAATGCCCACCCATCTCCTATTTCATGTGCAGTCCTCTCCTAGACCAAAAAAACAACCTTGACAACTGCCAAATCGACTAATAGGTTAAAGTCCCTCCCTAAAGTCAACCATAGTTGTAACAAAATCCCTCCACCAAACATGATGTACTTCCAAGCCCAATTATGGCCACCCGACACTGGTTTGACCTGAGCAAAGTGCACCAGTAGTAGCTAAGATGCTTGTAAAGAGTGACATTCCAAAGGCCACTCACCTCTGCACCAGTTGGTAGAAGAGCCATGATATACTACAGACCTAATGAAACAAGAGTAAATTGGGGTAGACGCATCCCCAATTCACCTCTGATATTTTTCTCAACTCCACTAGCATTTCCAGTAATAGACCCTGTAACATTGTAATAGTCATGGTTAAAAGTCCATGTAAAAAATATAACACCACGATCATGGGACACTTATTCCAAGATGAATGGTGGGAAAAACATCATAGTGAGTTCTCATTTCGGTTGTTTTGGCTAAAGGAATTTGGAAATGGAAATGGAAAAGGATTTGGAAAGGAAAACTGTCATTTTTGGCACATTTATTTATGTAAATAATGGAAATTAGGAGAAAATGAAGGTGAAAGGTCACATGTGAGGAGGAAAAGGAAGGAAAATAATGGAAATTGAAGAAAATAGAGGCTTCATTAATAAAAAGGCTTCTGAGTATCAGTTGGCAAGATTTTGCTCAGGCTTGGTTAGTGTAACCTTTTTTTCTATTCATTTTTGGGGATTTCTCACTATTCTCTCTCTCTCTCTCACTCTTGGAAATTTAAATTTTTCTTGGACCACTTTGGAATTGTATCAAGAAAGGAAAAGAAGGAAAGAGGAAGGAAGGAGAAAGCAAGGGAGAGCAGGATCAATGAACTACAAAAGTATTCTTTGCAGGTATCGATTTCCATGTGTGTTTTCCTTGCTATATTTGGCATGCATGATATTGCATGTGATTCTTTATTGTTATGGCATGGGTTTTGCTATGTGTGACAGTGTTTTCATCCTAGCCTTTCCACTTTCGGATAGCCATGTGTGATGGGGTTCTCATTTTTTGGTTGAGCTAGATTGTTGGATAAATTCAAAGCTGAGTGAGGTGGATATCCGAAAGAAAGAAGACATGACCTAGTGATCCCTAAACTGGACTGTAGATTGCAGTAAAGGCACCGTCCTAGTGACCCTTGAATTGGATTGTGGGTTGTGGTAAATCCAAGTATTGTGTACCTCGGTGGGTCTAAGAATGTTTGACTAGTGAATGGCGTGATATATGGTAAATCCTAGAGGTGGCTTCCCTTGATTATGCCTAGGAATCCTTGCAGGTGAATGGTGGGATATACGGTAAAGCATAGAGGGTGGAATCTCAGTTTAAGGGATTAGTGATCTGGTGTGGATTGTGATAAATCCTAAGAAACTAGGAGAAAGTAAAATTCCTCATGGTGTAGATGGATAAATCTGGTGGCATCCATTCTTTTTTTGATCGTGTGATGTGGTGGAGATCATGATAAATCCTTTCATTACATGTTTATTTTGTTGGCCTAGTGATCTGGTATGGATTGTGGTAAATCCTAGTTTCTATTGATGTGGATGAGGTGGTTTAGCCTCGTGATGCCCTCGTTGGTTCCTTTGGTTTGAGTCCCACATTCATGCTTGGAATATGGCACGGGGGTGATTGGATGAAGAGATATTTGGCTCCATCATTCTATGATTGGGTGGAAATTTGTATTTTGTGTCCATGAATAAGAGGTTCTTTCCTTGAAATCTTATGTGTAAATGTGCTAGTTTATATGTGGGTTGTATGGCTGATGTATCCTTGATATTTAAGTTGTTATTATTTTGGTTATAAGAATGTATCATGGTAGTGATGATGTATGGCTATGGTCATGTTTTGATTTGTAAATTAATGAACAATGTATCTATGACCTAATATATGATAATGCAACTAATGATATAGTTGAAAAATGCTTCTTAGCGATTCTCAGATAAGTATGAGACCCGTATGCTCAGATATTCTATTAGACTTGTAGATTACATATTTCTGACATGTTTGAAAAACTTCCTCTCATGGCTAGTAGGGGTATAGTCTAGACCTTGTCAATCTTTGTGCAAATGAATCATTTCTTTTTTGTGTAAATTTATTTCTAAACCTATCATTGAGTATGGGCAATGACTTAGGCTCTTAGCCTAAAAAACTGGCATAAATTCTGTATTTACAGGCGCAGGTTTGAGGAGAAAATTCTGTAGATGCATGCATGCCTTACTTTGCGAGTGTCTAGAGCCTCCGAGATGCACCCTTGTCCATATCAAGGGAGCATCCAGGGGTTTGGTGCACTAAAACTTCAGTTGGTCTTAAGGGTTGGTTACATGAGTGGTTGGGATGCTTCCTGCGAGTTCTGTTGCTAGTGTGGAAGGTCTTTGTGGTGTGTTTTCGTAAATTTCACTTCCTTAAGATGACTTAGGAGGTTGACTCATATTATAGTGGCATCTCATTGTATATTTACCCCAATTGGTTGGTTACTTGGGTAGATGTGGGATGAGGGTGTTACAAAGCGGTATCAAAGCAGGTTTCACTCTCTTTGGATCATATCTGATACTAAAGAGTGGTATCAGAGCGGGTCCCACTCTCTTTGGGTCATATCTGATACTACAGAGTGGCATTAGAGAGTGGAAGGAGGTGAATCCTACTACTACTTTGAGGGTGGAGGTGTGAGCCTATGGATTTCCTCGTTGTGGATATAGGCATAATATCCTTTTATTTGTTGGTTAAGAAAATGTGTATGTGTGCATATGTGGTTATTATTGTAGATAATGGAATGAGTTATGTTATAAAGCTCAAGTAAATGGTATGACTGTCATATCTTCATCAATGAACATTGTAAATACTGTAACCAGTTGTGTTATAAAGCTCCATTGGCACAATGTTTTGTTTTCGATGGTCTTGTTGGTTATAGGTGTCAGTGAACACTGAGGACGGTGTTCCCCCAAGGGGGAGGGTTCTGTAACAACCATGGTTAAAAATTCATGTAAAAAAATATAAGACCATGGTCATGGGACACTTACTACAAGATGATTGGTGGGAAAAACATCCCAATGGTTGTTCATTTCCATTATCATGACTAAAGGAATTTGGAAAAGACAACAGAAAAGGATTTGTAAAGTAAAAATGGAATTCTTGGCACATTTATTTATGAAAGTAATAGGAATTAGGAGAAAAGGAAGGTGAAACATCACAGGTTGCATGTGATGAGGAAAATGAAGGAAAATAATGGAAATTGAAGAAAATAGAGGTCTCATTAATAAAAAGGCTTCTTGGGATCTGTTGGCATGATTTTAATCAAGCTTGGCTAATGCAACCCTTTTTTTAGTTTAGTTTTTTAGCTCTCTCATTACTCTCTCTCTCTCTCTCTCTCTCTCTCTCTCTTTGTCACTCTTGGACACAATTTTTTCTTGGAGCACTTTGGCATGGGATCCAGAAAGCAAAAGAAGGCAAGACGAAGGAAGGAGAAAAAAAGGAAGAGGAGGATCAAGAAGCTACAACATGATTCTTTGTAGGTATCAATTTTCATGTGTGTTTTACTTGGTAGATTTAGTATGCATGCTATTGCATGCGGTTCTTTGCTATTATGGCATGGGCTTTAGCAGGTGTGAAAATGTTTTCATCCTAGCCTTTCCATTTTTGGAGAGCCATGGTGTGATGGGGTTCTCATGTTTTGGTTGAATTGGATTGCTAGATGGATTCAAAGTTGAGTAAAGATCTCTAAAATAAAGAACACATGGCCTAGTTATACCTAAACAAGACTGTGGATTTCGGCAAATCCATTACCCTAATGACCTCCAAAACAGACCATGGGTTGTGGTAAAGCCAGGTATTGTGTGCCTCAGTGGGCCTAGGAATCCTCAACTGGTTAATGGAGGGATATATGGTAAAGCCCATAGATGGTTTCCCTTGATTACGCCTAGGAATCCCTACTAGAGAATTTTGGGATATATGGTAAATCCTAGATGGTGGAGTCTTAGTTTAGGGGTTAGTGATCTGGTGAGGATTGCGGTAAATCCTAAGAGAATAAGAGACAAGGAAATTTCTCACATTGTAGGTGGAGAAATTTGGTGACATACATGCTTGTCCTGGCCTAGTGATCTGGTGGAGATCATGATAGAGGTGTCATTACATGTTTATAATGTTGGCCTAGTGATCCGGTATGGATTGCAGTAAAGCCTGATTTCTATTAATGAGGGTGAGGTTGTTTAGCCTCAAGATGCCCTGGTTAGTTCTTTTGGTTTGAGTCCCACATTCATGCTTGTGTTATGCAACTAGCTCACAAAATGGAAGAAAGAGATAGATCAACGAATTCAAAAGTAGCCTCTTCGAGGGGGAAAACTCCTTCACATTACACAAATGAAAAAATCTTGGATGATACAAATGACAAGACCTACTTTATATATATAGGAATCTAAGGAGTCAAAGTATAATCAGAGTAGACATAACAATAATAATGTAAGGGCACAACAATAACAATAGTGGGCTTCTATGGGGCACAATAATAATAATATGGGGACAACATGGGCACAATAATATCTATAAGGGGCTACAATGACAATAATAATAACGGAATACACTAGTATTATAGGGACCTAACATGCCCCTCTTCTTCCAAAAAGTGTTTTCCTTAATGCTTGAGTAGTTCTGGATGCTTTTTCATAAAATTACCATCCTCCCATGTGCAATCTTCAACGGGTAAATTCTTCCAATTGATGAGATATTCTGAAATTGATTGATTCAATAGTTGTGGAGATCTTATTTCTGTGATTACTTTAGGTTCCAATATGATTTTTCCTTCCTCATCAAGTTCTGGCAATATTGTTTGAATTGGGAGCTTGTCACCTATAACCTTCTTTGAGCATGAAACATGGAAAATTGGGTGCATTCGGGAAGACGCAAGAAGTTCCAATTTGTATGCCATAGTACTAATGTTTTGCAACACCTTGTACAGACCGTAATAATTTGGTGATAATTTATTATCCTTCTTAGCTTGCTTGAGGTATATTTGTTTGTATGGTTGTAGTCGTCGAAGCAACCAGATGCCCACATCAAAACTTCATTCACTGCGATGTTGAATTGCCTGTTGTTTCATCCTATTATGCACCAAAGTGAGATTATCCTTGAAGAGTTGGAGAATTTTTTTTTATGCTTGATGTGATTTTCCATTGATTGAACCTTATAATTTTCTCTTAAATATGATGTGATGGGCAATGGATGATATCCATAAAGTGCCATAAATAGGGTTGTTTTTGCTGCAGTATGGAAGGAAGTGTTATACCACCATTTAGCCACAGGCAACCATTTGACCCATTGTGTTTGTTTATCAGATACAAAGAAACAAGGATATCCTTCCAAACATTTATTCAATATGTCAGTTTTCCCATCAGATTGAGGATGATAACATGAGCTATGAGCTAACTGAGTGCCTAGACAAGAAAATAATTATGTCCAAGAATTTCCAGTGAAAGTAGGATCTCTATCACTTACAATAGTCTTTGGGTTCCATGTATCTTTTGAATTTTTCCCATAAATATAGTAGCAACTCTACCGACTTTAAATGGATGAGATAATTCACAAAAATGTGCATACCTGGTAAGTTTATCAACTACCACAACGATGAAACTCCTTCCTTCAGACTTGGGTAAGCCTGTGATAAAATCCATTGAAACCTCCTCCCAATGTTGACTTGGTATGAATAAAGGTTGTAATAGATCCAAGGTCTTAATTATATCAACTTTATTTTGTTGGCAAACCAAACATTTTTCCAGAAACTTTTGAATATCAGATTTAAGGCTATCCCAAAAAAATTCCTTCCTAACCGTAAGCTAAGTTTTTAAAAATCCTGATGTTAGGAAACCATCCCACAAAAAGATAGAAAAGATAGATCAACGCCTTATAATTTAGCCTCTTCAAGGGGGAAACATCCTTTACATTGCACAAATGAACAATTCTTGGATGATACAAATGACTAAACCTCCCTTCTATATATAGGAGTCTAAGGGGTCACAATATAATCAAGCCGACATAATAGTAATAACTTAAGGGCACAAGAATAACAATAGTGGGTTTCTATGGGGCATATTAATAACAATATGGGGACAATAGGGGCACAATAATAAAAGTAAGGGATACAATGACAATAGTAATAGGGGAATCACTAGTATTGTAGGGGCCTTACATGCCCCTCTCCTTCCAAAAAGTGTTCTCCTCAACACCTGGCTAGTTCTAGATGCTTTTGTATAAAATTCTCATCCTCCCATGTGGAATCTTCAATAGATAAGTTCTTCCACTTGATGAGATACTCCGAAATTGATCGATTTTGTAGCTGTCGAGTTCTTGTCTCCGTGAATACTTCCAGTTCCAATATGATTTTTCCTTCCTCGTCAAGTTCTGGCAATATTGTTTGAACTGGAACCTTGTCACCTACAACCTTCTTTAACCATGAAACATGGAAAACTAGATGCATTCGAGAAGCTACAAGAAGCTCCAATTTGTATGCCATAGTACCAATCTTTTTCAACACCTTGTACGGACCATAATACTTTGGTGATAATTTATTATCCTTCTTAGCTTGCTTGAGGGACATTTGTTTATATGGTTCTAGCCATAGGAATACCCAGTCACCTACATCAAAACTTCTTTCGCTACGATTTTGATCTACCTATTGTTTCATTCTATTCGGCGCCAATGTGAGGTTATCCTTTAAGAGTTGGAGAACTTCTTTTTCATGCTCGATGTGATGTTCCACTGCTTGAACCTTAGAATTTTCTCTTAAATATGATGTGATGGATGGTGGATGATATCCATAAAGTTCCATAAATGGGGTCATTTTTGCTGCAGTATGGAAGGAAGTGTTAGACCACCATTCAGCCAGAGGAAACCATTTGACCCATTATGTCTATTTATCAGATACAAAGCAAAGAAGTTATCCTTCCAAACATTTGTTTACTATCTCAGTTTTCGCAATGGATTGAGGATGATAAGATGATCTATGAGATAACTGAGTATCGAGACAAGAAAATAATTCTATCCAAAAAATTCCAGTGAAAATTTGATCTTTGTCGCTTACAATAATCTTTGGGTTTCCATGTAGATTTTGAATTGTTTCCATAAATGCAGTAGAAATTGTATTGGCTTTAAATGGATGTGATAATGCACAAATGTTTCATACTTGGTAATTCTATCAACTACTACCATGATGACACTCTTTCCTTCAGACTTGGGTAAACTGTGATAAAATCCATTGAAACCTCCTCCCAGTGTTGGCTTGGAATGAATAAAGGTTGTAATAGACCCGGGGTCTTAATTGTTTCAACTTTATTTTGTTGGAAAACCAAACATTCCGCCACAAACTTTTGAATATCCTACTTAAGGCCATCCCAAAAAAATCCTTCTTAACCCTGTGGTAAGTTTTTAAAAATCTTGAGTGCCCTCCTAAGGGAGAAGTGTGCAATTCCATAAGAATCTTTTGTTTGAGTTTGGAATTCTTACATAGGTATAAATGATATTTGTACCATAACGGATCATTTTTCCAGCTAAATGTATCAGATGTACTGGTATTTTGTTGTAACTTTCGAATGAGTTCCCACACTTCTTCGTCATTCTTCCATTCCTCCCTTGCTTCATTTATCCAATCTAGTTGGATAATAGAAATGGTGCACAACAATGCTTCCACATCCTCATCCTTTCTTGAGAGTGCATCTGCCACAACATTTTGCTTCTCTTTTATGTAGATGATTTCAAAGTCATAACCCAACATCTTTGTGACCCATTTTTGTTTCTCTTTAGAGGATAATATTTGTTCTAAAAAGTATTTAAGACTATCATGATCCATTTTTACCTTGAGGTGTCTTCCCATTAGGTAGAGTTACCATTTCTTAAGTGCATGTAGTATTGCGAACATTTCCTTCTCATAAATAGCTTTTTGTAAATACTTTCCCTTGATTGGACGACTTTCCAAAGCAATGGTCTTTCATATTGCATTAAAACAACACCAATTCCATTTCCTGAAGCATCACATTCCACAATAAATATTTTTGTGAAGTTTGGCCTAGCTAGGACTGGTGCTTGGCACATTGTCTCTTTAAGATGTTCAAATTCTTTTGTTGCTTCTGTTGTCCATAAAAATGCATCTTTCTTCAATAATGTTGTTAGAGGTACTGCTATTCTCCCATAATTCTTAACAAACTTGTGATAATACTCTATCAACCTGAGAAATCCTTGCAGATGCTTTATGGATGTGGGGATTTTCCATTCCTTAATGGATTTAATTTTTCTAGGGTCTACCTTAACACCTTCATGAGATACAATATGACCCAGATATTCCACATCTTGTACTCCAAAGAAACATTTGGAGCTTTTTTCATATAATTATTTCTCCTCCAATAGTTTGAGCACACTGTCAACATGTTCAACATGATCCTTCCAAGACTTTCTGTACATTAGTATATCATAAAAAAATACTAAGACAAATTTTCGAAGAAGGGTTTGAAAATGGAATTCATCAAGCCTTGAAATGTAGAAGGTGCATTGGTAAGGCCAAAAGGCATGAAAAAAAATTCATAATGACCGTCGTGAGTTCTAAGCATTGTTTTAGGAATGTCTTCAATCTTAATTCTAATTTGATGATATCCTGAATGAATATCCAACTTGGTGAAGTAAATAGATACATACAATTCATCCAATAATTCATTAATTAGAGGAATGAGAAATTTATCTTTAATAACAAGCTTGTTGAGCTCCCTATAATCCGGACACATGTGCCATGATCCATCCTTCTTGTACACCAATAGTACTGGAGTAGAGAAATAACTTTGACGAGGTTGAATTATACCAACCTCTAGAATTTTTGCAACCATATGTTCAATTTCACTCTTTTAGGCATAGGGATATCTGTATGGCCTGCTGTTTGGAGGAAAACTTCCTGGAATCAAATGACTAGCATGATCATGATCACAAATATGTGGGAGACCTTTGGGATTTACAAATACCTTGGAATGATTGTCCAAGATTTTTTGGAGATCTGGAGAAATAGATGATTTCAATGTGGGAACCTCTAGCAAACATAATTGTGAAATTACACCTCATTGTTCCTTCTTTAGAAGCTTTGTCATACCGTTAGAGCAGATTATCTTTCCCATTTTCCCTGCAATACCCGTTAATTCAACTTCCTTTCCTTCCACACAAAATTTCATGAAAATTTCTTGAAAATTAAAAGCTATTGTACCCAAGGATTGTAGCCATTGGAATCCTAGTACAACATCAGCACCACCCATTGGAATGGAAAGCATTGGGCTATTCAATATATATTCTCCCATTGGTAGCTTGATATTATGGCACTTTCCCAAGAAATTTATGGTTCCTCCACTTGAAACCATCACTTGACACTCTGGTGCTGGATATAGGAAGAAATTCAATTCCTTTTCTATCTTACAATGAATAAAATTATTGTTACTTCCAAAATCAATCAACACTATTACCTTTTTCTTCTTGATATGTCCTTCTATCGTGATAGCTTGAGGAGTGGTAATTCTGGCCAATGCATTACAAGATATGGTTAGATTCATTTTTTCTTTATCTAAGGTTTGTTCCTAGAGTATATCCTCTTCTTTTGACATTTCTTGTTCCTTTTCTTCCTGCTCTTCACAATCTATGTAGAATAATTTCTTCTCAGCACACTTATGACCTTTAGTGTATTCTCCAAGGAAGAGTTATGCCAAATCTCCCATGTTGACCTGACTATAGACTAGTTCAGTAGAGTGAAATTCTTTGACATGCCACGTGTCATGGTTTTGACCTTAGTACCTAAAATGGATACAAAGAAAGCTATAGGTCATCTTCTTTTTGAAACTTCTTATGAAATTTCAATCTGATGCTCAAAAAAAAAGTTATGACGATTTTCCCCAGGTCACCTGTTTGGAATGTAATTCGGGAGTCTGCAAAAACCCTAACTTCGTCAGATCATATATCTACAAATATAGCGAGACAAGATCTAAAATTAGGACCCGAAGTTCAGAACGCTTTTGGTTCAAATGAGTTTTGTTGTAGCTTCTGAAACGTCACAGAAAAAAAGTTATAGCGAAAATTCCACGATGACCTGTTTGGAGTAGCGAAACCCTAGAATCCAAAGTTCTGATACCAAATGTTAGGAAACCAGCTCACAAAAAGTTAGAAAAGATAGATCAACGCCTTAGAATACAACCTCTTTGAGGGGGCAACCTCCTTTACATTACACAAATGAACAATTCTTGGATGATACAAATGACTAAACCTCCCTTCTATATATAAGAGTCTAAGGGGTCACAATATAATCAAGCTGACATGACACTAATAAAAAAGGGTACAAAAATAACAATAGTGGGTTTCTATGAGGCATATTAATAACAATATGGGGACAATAATAAACATAAGGGATACAATCACAATAGTAATGGGGTAATCACTACTATTATAGGGGCCTAACATCTGAATTCCCTCCTATGGGAGAGGTGTGTAATTCAGGAAGAATCTTTTGTTTTAGTTTAGAATTCGTATAGAGGTATAACTGATCTTTGTACCATAACGAGTCATTTTTCCAGCTAAATGTATGAGATGTATTGGGATCTTGCTACAACTTTTGAATGAGTGCCCATACTTCTTCGTCATTCTTCCATTCATCCCTTACTTCATCTAACCAATTTGGTTGGATAATCGAAATGGCACAAAGTAATTCTTCCACATATGCATCCGTTCTTGAGAGTGCATCTGCAACAACATTTTTCTTGCCTTTTTCTAGATGATTTCAAAGTCATAACCCAACATCCTTGTGAGCCATTTTTGCTACTCTTTTGAAGATAATCTTTTTTCTAAAAAGTATTTAAGACTATCATGATCTGTTCTTAACTTAAAGTGTCTTCCCATTAGGTAAGCTCACCATTTCTTAAGTACATGTAGTATTGCCAACATTTCCTCTTCATAAATCTCTTTGTGTAGATACTTCCCTTTGATTGGACTAATTTTGAAAGAAATGGGTCTTTCTTCTAGGATTAAAACAACACCATCTCCATTTCCTGAGGCATCACATTCCACAATAAAGGCTTTTTTAAATTCTGGCGTAGCTAAGACCGGTGCCTGGCACATTGCCTCTTTAACATGTTCAAAGGCCTTCAGTGCTTCTGGAGTCCACGAAAATGCATCTTTATTTAGTAATGTTGTTAGGGCTCTTACTATTCTCCCATAATTCTTAACAAACTTTCGATAATACCCTGTCAACCTGAGAAATCCTCGCAGATTCTTTATGGATGTGGGAATTTTCCATTCCTTAATGGCTCTAATTTTGCTAGGGTTTGCCTTAACACCTTCATGCGATACAATATAATGCAAATATTCCACCTTTTGTACTCCAAAGAAACATTTGGAGGTTTTCTCATATAATTGTTTCTCCTCAACCAGTTTAAGCACTCTGTCAACATGTTGAACATGATCCTTCCAAGAGTTGTTGTAGACTAGTATATCATGAAAAAATATTAACACAAATTTTCTAAGAAAGGGTTTGAAAATGGAATTCGTCAAACCTTGAAATATATAAGGTGCATTGGTAAGGCCAAAAGGCATGAAAAGAAATTCATAATTACCCTCATGAGTTCTAAATGATAATTTCATAATGTCTTCAATATTCATTCTGATTTGATGATATCATGAATCAAGGTTCAATTTGGTTAAGTAAATTGCTCCATGCAATTCATCCAATGTTTGATCAATGATAGGAATGGGAAATTTTAATTTAATAGTGAGCTTATTGATCTCCCTATAATCTAGACACATGTTCCATGATCCATCCTTCTTGTGCACCAATACTATTGGAGCAGAGAAAGAACTTTGACTAGGTTGAATTATACCATCCTCTAGCATTATGTAACCATACGTTCAATTTCACTCTTTTGGGCATTGGGATATCTATAAGGCCTGGTGTTTGGAGGAACACTTCCTGGAAAAAAATGAATAGCATGATCATGATCACGGAAAGATGGGAGGCCTTTAGGAGTCTCAAATACCGTGGAATGATTGTCCAAGACCTTTTGGAGATCTAGAGAAATAG
Source organism: Pinus tabuliformis (assembly GCA_031772625.1). Taxonomy (NCBI): domain Eukaryota; kingdom Viridiplantae; phylum Streptophyta; class Pinopsida; order Pinales; family Pinaceae; genus Pinus; species Pinus tabuliformis. Next base: position 1,487,129,696 of record CM062817.1, read on the forward strand.
ATGATTTCAATGTGGGAACCTGTTGTGAACATACTTGTGCAATTACGCCTCATTGTTATTTCTTTAGAATATTTGTCATGTCATTAGAGCTAATTATCTTTCCTGGTTTCCATGTGATACCCCTTAATTCAACTTCCTTTCCTTCCAAAAAAAAATTCAAGAATATTTCTTGAAAATTAAAAGCTATCATACCCAAATATTGTAGCCATTGGAATCCTAGTACAACATTAGCACCATCCATTGGAATGGAAAGCATTGGAATATTCAACAAACATTCTGCCATGGATAGGTTGATATTATGGCACTTTCTAGAGTAATTTATGGTTCCTCCATTTGCAACCATCACTTGATACTCTGGTGCTAGATATAGGAATAAATTCAATTCTTTGGCAATCTTACAATGAATAAAATTATGGGTCTTGCCCGAATCAATCAACATTATTACCTTTTTCTTCTTGATATGTCATTCTTTCTTGATAGTTTGAGGAGTGGTAATTCCAACTAATGAATTACAAGATATGGTCATATTCATCTCTTCTTTCTCTATGGTTTTTTGCTAGTGTGTATCATCTTCTATTGATGTTTCTTGTTCCTTTATTCCTCCTCTTCACAATCTACCTAAAATAATTTCTTCTCGGCACACTTATGACCTTTAGTGTATTTTCTATCGCAAATGTAATAAAGCCACTTTTCTCTTTTTTCTTATAATTTTTGTGGTTTCAACCTTGTAGGTTATGGAAGGCTAGGGGAAGAAAAACTTCCATCTTTATAGTTATGATTGGTAGGCTTCCTTGTTGCCATAATTTTTCTTTCATTTTTCTTTCCAAGTTGAATCCCTTCTCTAATGAATCAGGTTCCCAAAGGTGAACCTTATGTTGGATGTTATCCTTTAAATTCCTATGAACACATCAATCCTATGCTCCTCTAGAATATAGTTTACCCTTATATTCAATTTTTGGAAGTCCTCAATGTGGTCCACCATTGAACCCTTTTGTTTGAGATTTATCAATTGTCCAAACAAAGTGTTCCTTTTTGTATCCTCATAATTTTATATCATTTATTTCATAAAAAATTCCGAAGTGAAAATTTTTTTATGAGAGAAAAGCCATCGATACCATAGAAACTGATTTGGTTCCAAGTATTAAGTTGCAATGCGTACCTTTTGTGTGTTTTGCACATTATGGAGATTGAAATATTGCTCCATTTGTAGTATCCATGTTACAAGATCCTTCCCATCAAACTTCTTCATATAGATCTTTGGAATATGGTGGGTCTTCAATCCAACATTAGATTCTATGGAATCATTACTAACATTTCTTTTGTTCTCATCATGAGTTTCCTTTACTACTCTTTCACCATTACTAAGCATTTCTTGTTGCTACTTTGTCAAATCTATCTTCAAATCTTCCATGTTTCCTTTAAGTTATGCTTCTATACCATCCATATTAGCTTCCATGCAACCGATAATAGCTTCAATTCCATTATTTAAACCATCCATATTAGCTTCAATTACTTTTTGTGAGAGAGAAATTTGTTGCACAGGGTCTCGTAATTTTGATATATCATGTTGCATTTCTTCCTCTTCTTCATGTGTCATAGTAGAGATTTCAAGTTTTTTACTAGGTGCTTCCATTTTCTTTCTTTGGGTCATCAATGAATGATAATTGTGTTTCACAATGCCCTTTGAACCACTTCAAACTACTTTCTGAAACAAAACTTATGGAAATTAAAAAAAAAACTACACAAGTTTTTTTCCGCTTTGTATGAGCTCAATCGTGAAATTGATGTAACTCTATAATTTCGAATTACCAAGTTCTAAATTTTCAGACCATGATATCCCTCTGAGTTATCTTTCCAACTCCACAAGTCGTATCATGATTGATTTCTCCACGAAAGAGTTATGCTCAATATCCCGTGATGACCTAATTATAGACTTGTTGAGTAGAGTGAACTTGTACGACGTGTTAGGTGTCATTGTTTCGACCTTCAATTCTAAAAAAAATACCAAATAAACTACATTTTGTCCTCTTTCTATCATGTTTTATGAAATTTTAATCCAATGCTAAGATATAATGTTATGACAATTCCCCAAGATGACCTGTTTCAGATCGAATTCAGGGGCCTGCAAAAACCCTAAGTTCCCTAGTTCATATCTCCAAAAATATAGCGAGACAAGATATGAAATTCAGTCAGGAATTTCATCACGATTTCTAATCAAATGGGTTTTAATTCCATAATTTTAAGCTTCATAGAAAAAATGTTATAGCAAAAATTCCACGATGACCTATTTGAAGCAGTGAAACCCTAGAATCCAAGCTCTGATACCAATTTTTATACAACGAGCTCACAAAATAGAAGAAAGAGATAGATGAATGACTTCAAAAGTAGCCTCTTCAACGGGGAAACCTCCTTTACATTACACAAATAATTCTTGGATGATAGAAATGACAATACCTACTTTCTATATATAGGAGTCTAAGGGGTCACAATATAATCAGAGCTGACATAAAAATAATAACTTAAGAGCAGAACAATAACAATAGTGCGCTTCTATGGGGCACAATAATAACAATAAGGGGCTAAAATGACAATAATAATAAGGGAATACACTATTATTATAGGGACCTAATGGCTCGTAATATGGAACGAGGGTGATTGGCTCAAGAGAGATTTAGCTCAACTAATCTATGGTCGGGTGGAATGTGGTAGTCCCATACATGGTAGGCTTTTGCATCCCTTAGTAAGAGGTTGTTTCATTCACATATTATGTGTAAATTTACTAGTTTATATGTGTATTCTATGGTTGATGCATCCTTGATATTATGTTATTATTATACTAGTTATAAGCATTTATTATGACAATGATGATGTATGGATCTCCTCATGTTTTGATTTGTAAATGAATGAAAAATGTATCTATGACCTAATATATGATAATGTAGCTAATTACATAAGGAACATTTCTTCTTAGCGATTCTCATATAAGTATGAGACCCCTATGCTCAGATTTGTTGTTAAACCTATAGATTAGATATTTGTGACATGTTTGATGAAATTCCTGTCATGTCTAATAGGCGTCCAGTCTATACCTTGTCAATTTTTTGGCAAAATCATCATTCTTCTATTATGTAAATTCATTTATGAACCTTTCATTGAGTTTTAGGCAATGACATGTGTTCTAGGCCTAAAAAAGTGTGAAAAATATCGTAGGCACAAATCTGAGGAGAAAAGTCCCTAGACGCATGCATGCCTTGTTGTGGGAGTGTCTTCAACCTCTCAAACATGCCATTTTCCATATCAAGGGAGAATCGAGGGGTTTTATGCACTAAAATTTTACTTTATATTTGGGGTTAGTTACCTGAGTGGTTGGGATGGCTCCTGGTAGTTCCGTTGCTGACGTGGAAGACCTGTGTGGTTTGTTCCCATCGATTCAACTTCCTTAAGGTGACTTAAGAGGTTGAATTCCATTATAGTCGCCTCTCGTCGCATATTTACTTCAGTTGGTCAGCTAATTCGGTAGATTTGGGATGAGGGTGTTAGAGAGAAACCATGCAATAAACCAATATTCATTCAAATTTTCAAGTGAGATTCATCGACAAATTGGACTTCGAAAGTACACCTGGTCAAGAGGATGCGACAGAGCATATACGAATATATAAAAACTTGAGGGACCAAAGGATCCCTTATGCAAACATGTGCCACCCTTGTCAGAATCTGAATTATGGTAGGACACCCCTTCAAATTTACACTATGTTGAAAAGTGTAACTAGGTTCAGTCTTCACAATGACATGTAATTGTGATTTGATGTAGAGATATGTAAAGAAGAAAAACAAAATATTATAATGCCTGCATCATGGCTTTCATGAGAAAGAGATTTTATTTTTGAGTCAAGGACCCCATTGAGATCCTTTAGGAATTTTGTCACCTAGTCATAAAAGAATAAAATATTCATTGTCATGTAAATAAGTCATGTTACAGATTGTAAAGATCCACACTTGTCTATGTAAAGTAATCCTCCAAGAGCTTTTCACTAACCCTCTCCAAGTTGGCCTACAATGAATGAAGAATCTAGAAGATGAAGTCGACTTCCCTCCAAGAGATCATGTCAACCTAAGGGTCATGAATAACCTTGTATATATATCCATACTTGGCCTCATTTGAAAGGCATTAATTTGGTCAAGCAAGTTTAGAAAGAGTTATGAGATAACCTCAAGAAGGAAGAAGAACAAATATATTCCAGTTTTGCTTTTGGGTTAGTTTGTCCTCCCACATGCGAAGAAAGTAGAGTTGAAGGTATCAAAAAGAAGTCGAAGTAATTATTTTCTATTGTATGGGTATAAGCCTCTCTAGAAGGATCCAAAGAAGAATATATTAGGGTTCTGGTGCTAGGGCTAGTAGCCTACAGGAGAAGGACAAGGACCAGGGTAGCCAAAATCAAGAGCAAGAAGAAGAAGTTGAGGACCAGAAGATCAAGGAAGTCTAGAAGGGAAGGAAGTCGAAATATAGAAGAAGAGTAATTCGAGACTCTAGAAGGAAGTCAAGAAAAGGAAGAGGTAAAGCATGAAGGAGGCTAGTGACAAGGGTCTTGGGAGCCCACTAAAGTCAAGGGTCTTTTTCATGGTCTTGGTATTTGTCGATTGAAGATATAGAAGAAGAATTTATGATTGGGTTTTTCTCTCAAAGAACGAGAGGTTTTGGCTCTGGTTGAGAAGCCTACATATTGTGTTTCTTGTATTCTATTGTTTATTTGGTAATTGTCTTGATGAAAGGAACACATTAATAATATAGTGAAGAGAATATCAGAACTCAAGAGGTAAAAGCATATCACAAGAAATTATAAATATAAAAATCTCCTAATTATTAATGCCCTATATTTATCAACACAATACTCATCAACGAGGCATGTGTTTGGCTTAAGGCACCATTCTAAAACACACACCTTGAAGTGTCATCGCAATAATAAAATTTTGATACCCATCAATTTTTTTATGAGAACCATTGCCCACATTCCTCTGATAAATGTGCTCAAGCATCGATGGAAGGTTTCACACAACATTGTTATTGCATGCCCTATCCTGCAACCCACTTTCTTGTCATTTGCATGGAGAGTCTTGGGGCAGGCCAAACATGGGCCTCGACATCCTTAGGTTATCCAAACCCAACAGAGTGAGATAAATGGTTTTCATTTGATGGAATATTTCTTAACTGCTTGATCTCCAATGAGGTATCCTTAATCTCTATTAAATCCAAATTTGTTTATTCTAGGCAAGATTCTAGTTAACATGGATCTTCCTTGGAAATCAGTAGATGTTGTTCCTTGGAATCAACCCACTGGGTTGGCTTTTTTTGTTGCTTCTTAGATTTCTTTGGCTTGTTTGGAAAGTTTCTCCTAGGCACCATGTTTCAAAGGATGGTCTTATACAATGAAAAATGCATGTCCATAATCTAATTTTTGAGTCAAGGGGTAGTTCTCACGTCGCAATTTTATACTGTTTCCATTGGTGCAATGAATTAATTGTGTATTAAAATCATATTTATGCTCATAAATAGTGAAGACACCCTTGCACTCGGAAAAATATTAAATCATAGATATTAATTCCAATTGTTGAAGGAATAACTGTACATTCAAATCATATGTATACACCAATTCATGGATTGAATATTTTACTCATAGAAAATGCCAAAAAAAAATTATAGACTGACTCATTTCAATTTATCAAAATGTATTTTATATCGTAAAATAATAAGGCCAATTTGGGAAGTAGGTACAACTAAATATATTTTTGAATCGAGTAGGTAGACCTAATCCTAAGAATCCACCACTTCTCTAACAATTATAGGATTATCATTAGTAATAAAGAAAAAAAAAATTGAATAGTAATCAGGTTGGGTATACTTTTCTAACTTCTTTACTGAACCAATATCCTTAGTGTCATAGTTTTTGGTTCTTCTTCTTATTATTTATGTTCTTATGTAGAATATGATTCGTCATCCTTCAATTCAAACTCAATATTCTCTTGTTATTTCTCCCTCGGTATCAATTCCTATTTGAAAACAATATTGAATTCACTAAATACTACATCTTTACTTTAGACTACCTTTTTAGTTACTATGTTTCAAAGCTTATAACCTTTCATACCATCTTTATATCCGAAAAAGACACACATTTTATATTTCTTATCTAATTTACTATTGTTATCCTTTGGAATTTGTCCACAAGCATCACATCAAAAGAACCTGAAACGTTTAAGAGAAATTCTCTTACCAGTCGATACCTCATGTGGAGTATTATCATCCAACGTTGATGAAGATGTTCTATGTATCAGGTAATATGCAATAGTCATAGCCTATACCTAGAATTATTGTCCTAACCTGACACATTGACCATGCTCCTTGGGTTCTCCATAAAAATCCTATTAATCCTTTCTACAAGTCCATTATATTAATTATGTATGGAATAGTCTTCGACCTTGATATACCACATTTCTCACAAAAATATTTGATATCATTCCTGCAAAATTCCCCACCATCACATATCCTCAATGCCTTCATTTTCTTCTCTATCTGGTTTTCCACAAGGGCTTTAAACTCTTCGAATTTTTTAAAGACTTCATATTTCTTATTGAAGAAGTAAATCCATGTATTGCTTGAGAAATGATCTATAAATGAGACATAGTGTAGAGATATAACTAGTGATAGACACTCCATAGGTCCAAACACATCATTATTCACCAATTTTAATATTCCATCTAACCTTGTAGAGTGAGAGGATAATATTAAATGATTCTATTTCTCATATAATAAATGTTCATAGAAATCAAGACATAGAGAAAAAATATACGTATCCTCTACCATACCATTACCATTAAGTACAAAATAGCGCTTCTCTTTATATGTCCCAATGTCTTGTGCCACACCATAGTATTTTAGCGAGAGACAATAGAATTTTTTCCTTCTTCATCTCTACTATAAAAAATAATGGATCTATCTCACCCATCATTAACAATGCTTCTTAGCAACTTATATAAAATTCGAATCTGAACTCCCCTCAACAATATCATTACTGCTCAAACCATCTCATGGGTATCATTTTCAATGCTTTTTTTTTCATATCACTCATTTTCTTACATAAACTAAATTCCTAGACAATATTGGGATGATAAGAACATCATGGACCATTCTAAAATCATTCCATCCATGATCTTTAACTTCATTGATCCTCATCCTATTATTGTGGTTGTTGAGTAATATCTTAGGAAATCATCATTACCATCATATATTTCATACTAACAAAGTAACTCCCTATGAGGATTCATCTAAAGGATACACTTTATTCAACCAACCATGCCTCATGACCTACATATATACATGGAAAATCCAACCACACATTTTCCCCTTCATCTAAAGAGTTATTTTTTTCCATAAAAGGAGAATCTTTAGATGTCTTCTATTTCTTAGGAGTTTTAAATATAAAATATTTATTGTAACTCCCTTCTTTTCCATATCCCCAACATACATTAATTAATTATCCTATAGATTTATGTTTTCCTCGAGATTTAGATCTCCCACTGGACTTATTTTTATTCCTATTTTGGGAGCATCCTCTTACATACAACACATTATGTGTTCTAACTTTCCATATTTTTCTATCTCTCCTCCTCTAATAAAAATGGTTATACTACTTCATTCAAACTTAAGGTAGTTGCACTACTATGTACGGGAACAACTATATTATCCCATTATTTGAGCAAGAACAAGACTAACCAATACAATTATGTTGATATAAAATATTAATATCAGTAGATAAAACTTGAATTACCACAATATTGAAGGCATTCAATTGTTGTGTCATCAAGTCTCCATCCTGCATCCCCAAGTTATATAGTTTTTTTTGTATGAACAATTTGTTCACTAGGTACAAAGACTTATACAAATCCCTTAACTTGTTCCACAAAGCTTTTGGCGTAGCTTCCTAGTAACATTGAACATCATTAAATCTGAGATACACAATTGTATCATGCTCTTTTCCTTTTGATCCGACTTGGTTGTGTTCACATCTCCATTAGTGCAAAACCTAAATTCTTAATGATCCACTAGTATTTTTCCACCAATAAATCCTCTATTTTGAGCTTCCATGATTCAAAATTCTTCCCATTAAATTGCTCAATCTCTATCATTGAACTACTCAGCACTTCCTTTCACCACAATATTTGCTTCTATAGATCTCCCATTATAATAGGATCTAGTACATCCCCAAGACAAATTCCTTAGCCATAACGACGCCCTCTTGAATCCAAAACTACTTTGATAGCAAATGTAAGATTTAACTATGTATAATTAATTGTTGCAAACATATTTTCCATAAAACAAAAAGATTGCAATGTCAAAAACACCCATAAAATACCAATGCATTTGCCATGGATTAGAATACAACCACAAGTCCTTAACCGAAATTAAAAACTATGGGAAAAATCCGCATGTGCCACAAAACTACTAATGGTGAAAATAATGTGCCAAAAATTGCCAAAAAATAACAGAAAAAAATGACACCAAATAAAAAAATAAAAATAAAATTTGAAAGCACTACTTCTAAACTTTGTATAAAAAGATTATGCCTCATAAACCTCTCAACTTACACTTGTACACCCAAAACAAACGTATAATATATACATATAATTGTAAAGAAAAAATATAACACATACCCAATATTTAAATAACATAACATTTTAATTATAATAATAATAAAAATTATAGATACATAATAACACTAAAATATATATAAATAAATACACAAAAATTAAATTATAATGAACAAAATCATAGGAATGAAAACTAGGCTTTTTATTCCTTATCTCTAGGACGACGAGACTTGTCCACATGTCTAAAAAATGGAAGCTTTAACCCTTTTATGTTGACTACTTTATTTAAATGAATTGGAAGGTAAAAATGAGAACAAGGGTAGTGAATGTTTAATAAATCATCTTTTCATGTAAACCTACCGCGCATTCTGGTGTGAATATTATATGCTTCTCATTTGCATCCACATTTATGAAAATATTAATATTATAATTATATATATATATATATATATATATATAATTTCTGTAATTTGAACATAGGATTATTTATTTGTTCTTAACATGATTTGTAGAATTTATTTCTTCATTTAGATTCTTGCCATTTGCAAATATATCTATTTATATATGTGAATTAATATGATTTTTAAAATATATTATTTTAAAATTAATTTGTTTTTACTCACACATTATTTATATTTATATATTAAAACTGTTAAAACGAAATAATGAGTTCAAAGTATTTATGAGCGTAGAATATATGACAAACAACTAAGGCAATTTTTATGTCTTTTACTATGCGATTTAGTTAGCCAAAGAAAATTAGGTAGCTTCTTTCACTGTTTTGAGAGACTCTCTCCTTATTTAAGATGTGGTGAAAAGCTCCTACGCAAGGGACAAAACATTAGAAAGTATTATGAAAATGAGTAGTAAAGAAATAGAAATGTTCTCTTCAATAGCATATTTCCACATTCATTTTAATCTCAATAAAGATGCAAATTTATGTGTTAAAGAAAGGTGTAAATTAAGATTCAAAGATTTAAAACTCAATAGTCGAATTAGGTTCTCTCTTATTTCTTAGTGCTAAATAAATGCATAATTATGAAAGATTGAATTATCAATAAATTATAATATGACATATAAATTTTGTTTTTTTTTGCCAAATTAATTTTTTAAAATATAAACTTAAAAAACTTTGTTTTTGTTTTGCAATTTGAAATCTCTTTTGAATAAAATTTTGAAAAAAAAAATGAGATTTTTTTGCAAACACAAATATATAATACCTCATGTAATTGTTGTGATTCAAACACGAATTTACAAATGATTAAGAAAAGTTAAAAAAACACGTTTAACATAATTATTATTACTTAGTTGCTTTAGAAGACTAAAACGGAAATAGGCTCGAATTGAGTGGTGTGAGTGAAATGTAAAGGTTCCTATACATTAATAGCTCGAGGTTTGTAGATATATTACACAATAATAAAATTCACGTTTTAGTAAATGTGTCCTCTCATCTTAATAAAATTTTGGAAAGAGTGATGGAAATATTTTAAAAACCCTGATATAAGGGTATTATTTGCAGATGAATGAAAGGGATAAACTCAAACATGGTTTAAGAGTCTTTCGAGACTAAGTCAAAGATAAATTATTCTAATTTATTTAAATAATTTTGATTAATAGATAAATTATTCTAATTTATTTAAATAATTTAAATTTAATCAAAAGTTTTTTTTTTTATTTTTTTTTGCGCAGCATCAATTAATAGAGGAAGAATGATGGTGATAGCGGTTAAGTGAGATAAAAATACATGATTTTGTCTAATTAACACAATTATATTAAAAATATTAATATGATCAGTATACGCTGAAAGCTTCATTTGTATCTACTATTAATAAATAAATAATATTAAAAATAATATTAAAAAGAAATTATTACAATAAAAATATTATTACTATCATTATAATTAATAAAGATTAATAATTTATATTAAATATTATTTAATATTACATTTAATTTATTATAGTTTGATTTTAAATTATATAATATAAATTAATTATTTAATAATAATATTTATTCGATAATAATAATAATCTAAATACTATACACGATTTATTCAGTTATAACAACAATAATTTGAAAATGATATAATAATATTTAATTATTAATTATTTATCATTAATCAATAGTCAATTATTATTATTTTGTATCATTAATTATTATATACTAATTAATTATTATTAATTAATAATAAGGAATAATATTTATTAGTATTATTATTATTATTTAATAAAATATGGTTGACCATGATCAATATTATAAACCCAAGAGAATAATAAACCCTAAGGATTAATACTAAAAGCCAAAAGGATTATAAACCTAACAAAATAATATTAAACCCCGGGAATAGGAACCGTTAGATTACTAAATCAAAGTGATTTATATTATAAAACCAAGGGATAAGAATTATAAAGCCAAGGTATATAAACCGTAAGATAAATATTAGAAGCCCTAAAATAAACATTGTTAGCCATGGTTGATTTCCATATTGAGATAATCCTTGTCACAATATAATGTTGGAACATGGTTGGCCATGCTTGACTATGATTGGTTTTCATATCAAGACCATCTTTGTCACAATACAATGTTGAAAAATTATTGACCATGTATTATTTTCATATTGAGGCAACCATTATCACAATGCGACATTCAACCGTGGTTGACCATGATTGACCATGGTTGGCTATGATTGATATTATAAACACAATGGATTGATATTATAAACCCAAAGGAATAGCAAACCCAAGGGATTAGTACTAAAACTGAAGGGAGTATGAACCAAAGGGAATAATATTAAACCCAAGGTTGACCATGGCTGACCATAAACACTAAAATAAACATGGTTGGCCATGGTTGACAATGATTATCATATTGAAATAATATTTGTCATAATGCAACATTGGACCATGGTTGAAACAATGATTGCTTTTCATGTGAGAATGTGATGTAGGAGCGTGGATGAACATGATCAATCATGGTTGACCGCGACTGATTCTATAAAATATGGTTGAACATGATTAAATTTATAAAACATGGTTGACCATGGTTAACCATGATCGATATGATAAACCCAAGCGACTAATAAACCCTAGGGATTGATATTATAAACCCTAGGGATCGATATTATAAACCCAAGGGACTGATATTATAAACCAAGCAAATAATAAACCCTAGGGATAAAAATTATAAAGGCAAGGTATATAAACGCTAACATAAGTATTACAAACCCTAAAATAAACATGGTTTACCATGGTTGACCATGATTTATTTCCATATTGAAACAATATTTGTCACGATGCAACATTGGACCATGGTTGACCATGCTTTATTTTCATATCGACACAATATTTTTCATCATGCAACATTGGTCCATGGTTGACCATGGTTGATTTTCGTATTGAGAAAATCATTGTCACAATTCTACATTCCACCATGGTTGATGATGGTTGATATTATAAACACAAGGGAAAAATAAAACAAAGGGATTGATATTATAAAATGAAGGGATTAATGTTGAAACATTAATGGATAATGAACCCAAGTGAATAATATTAAAAACAAAGGACTAATATTATAAACCCAAAAACAAACACTAAAATAAGCATGGTTGACCATGATTGATTTTCATATTGAGATAATCCTTGTCACAATGTGGTGGATCATGGTTGACTATGCTTAAGCATGGTTGATTTTCATATCAAGATAATCTTTGTCACAATGCGACGTTTGACCATAGTTAACCATGATTGGCCATAGTTGACCATGTTTGGCTTTATAAAGCATGGTTGAACATGGTTTAAGAAAGTTGACCTGATTGACCATGGTTGATCATGGTGGACCATTATTATCATATTAAAACAATCTTTGTCATAATGCTATGTTGGACCATCATTGAGACAATGATTGATTTTCATATTGAGAAAATATTTCTCACAATATGACATAGGAGCATGGCTGACCATGATTAAATATGGTTGACCACAATTGATTTTATAAAATATGGTTGAATATGGTTGATCATGGTTGACCATGATCGATATTACAAACACAAGGGAATAAAAAACCCTGTGGATTAATACTAAAAAACCAAGGGATTGACCTAAGGGAATAACATTAAACCCTAGAAATATGAACCGTTCAATTAATAAACCCATGGATTGATATTATAAACCCAAGGGATAAAATTTATAAACCCAAGGTATATAAATGCTAATATAAATATTATAAACCCTAAAATAAACATGATTGACCATAATAGATTTTCATTTTTAGACAATCCTTGTCACAATGCAATGTTACACAATGGTTATCCATTCTTTACCATGATTGATTTTCATATCAAGACAATATTTGTCACAATGCGACGTTGGACCATGGTTGACCATGGTTGATTTTCATCTTGAGACAATCATTGTCACAATGTGACATTTGACCATGCTTCACCATGGTTAACCATTATTGGCTCTGATTGACCATGGTTGACCATGATTGATATTCTAAACTCAAGGGTTGGATATTATAAACTCAAGGGAATAATAAACCTAAGGGATTAATAGTAGAACCACAACGGTGTATGAACCCAAAGGAATAATATTAAATACAAGGGATTAATAATATAAACCCAAGGTATATAAATCCTAAGATAAATACTATAAATACTAAAATAAACATGGTTGATCTTCATACTGAGACAATCCTTGTCACAATGTGATGTTGGACTGTGGTTGGCTATTCTTAACCATAGTTTATTTTTATATATTAAAAGCCCAAGGGATTATAAATATAAGGGAATAATATTAAGCCCTAGGAATATTTACCCTTAGATAAATAAACCCGAAGGAATAATAAACCCAATGGATAAAAATTATAAACCCAAGGCATACAAAAGTTAAGATAAATATTATAAACCCTAAAATAAGCATTGCTGACCATTTTAGACCATGGTGAATCTCCATATTAAGATAATCCTTGTCACAATGTGACATTGGACCATGGTTGACCATGCTTTACCATGAATGATTTTCATATCGAGACAATCCTTGTCACCATGTGATGTGGATCATGGTTGATTTTCATATTCAGATAATCATTATCACAATGTGACATTTGACCATGGTTGACTATTGCTGGGTAGCGGACGTCCCACATAACAGTTTTGGGACAGAAAGCCTAGAAGTTAGGAGTAAACTATTGTAAAAACTACAAAGTATGCAGAGCGCGAAATGTAAAAGGTCGAGTCAAAAGGGTAGTTTGCCAAAAATAATGTAAAGAAATGTAGGTTGAGTCGGCTCGCCTGTGGATCACAGTCCATGGAAAGGTATAAATAGAGCGAGACTCTATGGGTAGAGTAGCTAAGTTTTCCGTATGATTTTGGGATCTGAAATGTAATGGGTGTCTGAGAAAAGCATTCTGAGAACGTCAGTAAGTCTGAGTCAGGGTTTGGGTGGAGGGTAGAGGCTCTGCAGCTGTGTGCACAGACCCCTACAGTTGAGTGCGCAAGGCAGATCTAGATGTAAGGGTGATAAGTGGAAATAAAGGTAAGTTTCTTCTGAATTCCGTGTTAATTCTAAACTATCACAACTCTGTTCTTTTATGGTTAATGAAACTGTTTTGATCTGTGTGCATATGCTTATTGAATACTTGTGAATCGGGTTTAATCTTAATATGTGAACTAAATGAAAGAAGTAAATTTTTGCTTAAAGACCTCTCTAAGTAGATCTGGGTTATAATACTTAATCGAATAAAGTAGATATGTAATCAGTGCGGTAAGTGAAAGTTAATATTATTTGGATCTGCACGGATCTAGTGTAGCGCGAAGCTACAGGACGGCACGTGAACCTCTCAAACAAAATCTAGACATCCCAAGGGTGTGGAAACCTGGTTCCAACACCCTCCCCTGCTACCTCAGGTGAGACCTCAGTCCGTGCTTCACGGGCTGTTGCCGAAACAGTCGGTAGCTACAGGATTTGCTTGGCTAAATAATTTTTCTGAACCCGGGTTAGGCCCATATAAGCCAACAGATGGTTACATTGCTGGGACTAGGATTTGCCTAAGGGGTGTCTGGTGTGGAATGCGGAGAGAAAAATGTTGAAGGATCGAAGGAATCAGGGATGGTAATAGATCAAGGGTAACTATGGAAAGCTCAATTTAGTTGAAGGTATTCAAGGGAGTAGGAAGCGAAGACTCGAAACAGTTATGGTTTGTGCTAACATCAATATGGAATGCGCAACAAATCACGGATGATAATATCAGGAAAGCTACCTTAGTCAGCACACTGCAGGACCAAACACTCACATGGTACGTGAAGTATTCAAGCAGTAACCCAATAGTGGGGGTAGTGGAAATCCAGACCGAATTAAAAGATGAATTTAGCAGGCCGAAGTCAGGAAAACATTCAGTCATAGGATTCAAAGAGATTGTAATGATGCTGGGTGAAACTCTGTGGGATTAGGATAAAAGGTTGAAAAGCACTATCCATGAGGCTAACATGACACTGACAGATGAATAGCACTGCACTTGGTTCGTCGCATCATTAATGCCATATCCAAAGTTAGCTTTGTTACAACAAAAGATATCAACCCAAGCTAAAGCGTTGGAGGCAGCAATGTGGCTGCATGAAACCCCGATACCAGACCCAGGGTTTGGAGTTCAAAAAATTCAAGCACAGGTCCAAAATTTATGCTTGGAAATATAGAAGTTGAAACATGAATAGACACTGTGCTCAAAGGTCCGAGAGGAAGTATGGTGTGTAAGGTGTAAGAGCTAGGGACACGATAAAGATCACTGCCCGGCGTCGGTGAATTTTGTGCTAACAGGGGGACCAACACCATTGTGACCAGAGGCACAAGCAGGGTCGAGCACAACCACCTCACTCTGGTGTGCAATCTGTTAGGTGGGAGTAAAGTACAACACTAACAACTCTCATCTATTACCAAAATACAACCAGAACCCCCAGTAGCTCTTTTGCAACTTTTGTAGATCAGTGGGCCACGAAGAAAGGGATTGTCGTAGCTATCAAATGCTGATGGATCAGTCATCTACTTATAGAATGCAGACGGAGGCAAGAAATCAAGATCCAGCTGTGGCGATTGTGCGTGGTGGGTTCCAAGGGCGCGGTCGAGGACGAGGCAAAATGGGACTAGGAAGGGGTTGTGGGCAGTTAATTTGTTATAGCTGTGGAGGAACAAGACATTACGCACGAGATTGTACCAACCCAACTAGAATTTCATGTATCTATTATGAGCAATTTGATCATGAGCTGCTAGACTATCCTACGTTGATAGCACAGATTCAGGAAAAGAGGGCAGCGCAACCAACAATGACCTAGAATGTGTAGATGATGAGGTCCGAACCCCACAAGGAAGATCCTAAGGTCAACATCGTGATGAGGAGTGGCACGACCACAGGAGCGGATGGGCAGAACCTAGGAGGCGACAAGGGAATGTATTGGGAAGCTCGAGGGAGCTTCGCGGAGATATCTACCCCAGGTAATAGGGATCAACCTGAGACGAACAAGGATCCCTTGACGATAACTAACTTTTTAGAGACATGTATAAAATTGCTTCGCGACAACAGGGCGGTTAAAGGCTTACAAGAGTTGATAAATAGGTGCGCAGGGTGGAATGAGCCTCGCGTCATTTGAAAGTTGGGAAGACATGCATCGCGGACCAGAAGGGAAATGTGGTTAACAACACAGATCAACGATTATGAGATGGAGCAAGTCATTTTGGATCTGGGATCAAATGCCAACGTATTGCCAAAACAGACATGGGAGCACATGGGTAAGCCTACACTACAATGGTCCCCTATCCAATTGCGGATGGAAAATCAACAGAAAGTGCTACCCATGGGAAGGCTAAAAGGAGTGACAATATACCTTGATGGTGCCAGGACCAGCATAGATTTTGAATTTATTGAGCTCATGGATGAAAATACGCCCTATCCTGTGCTGTTAGGAATAGATTGGGCCACCGACATGAACAGAGTTATTAATCTAAAGAAGAGGACTATGATATTTGAAACAAAGGTGCTCCCTGTCGTTATTCCGTTAGATCTAGCTGAGGGACCACGCTACATCGAACCGGTGCACAGTGATGACGACGAAGATTGTAGTTACAGAATGACTACCTAGGGGCGAGGATGGGTCAAGACATTGGACGATACCAGAATATCATGAGGGGATGGAGAATCCGGTGTTGATGATTCAGATGAGGAATACGAGCGGTGCTGAAATCAATTGAGCAAAGTAACCATGCTACACTACAACATGGTGACAAAGTCGTTGTACTGTGTAAAGGCCCAGGATCGTGAATTGCCAAAGTATAATGGGTTGATGATGGTAGATGAATTTTAGACCAAATTTGAAATCGCAGTATCGGAGCACCAATAGTTTGATGCGATGAAATGGGCACTGCACGCGACACCTACACGATGGTGGGGCACACATGAAGGAACATTTGAAGATTGGTGCGCCTACAGGTGTATGATGAAGATCAGATTTCGGAAACCGAAACTACGCATAGCGGTGAAATACAATGGATGGGACGATCCGCGCATGCACCTCACTAGGTGGATCAAAGCATATGGAGTGGAACCGTAGCTAGAATGGATGCACTTATTCTATCACAAACTAGACGTCATTCCCAAAAACTGATACATGGACGTAGAGCTCTGGCACGACACAGGCAAGTGGGATAGCAATATTTTTGTTGACATTTCTGTTCGAAGACCAATGGATGGATCCCGTGGACGAAGTGTTATAGCTGGTAAAGGCTGCCATATTCAAGACATCGTTAGAGCCAAAGGAAACTATGTAACTTGACTGGTAGGGGCAACTGAGTTAGGCCCTCGAATGCTATAATGTTCAGGTAGAAGATGATGAGGATGATCCACGAAATGTCAATATTCCAGAATCAGAGGGGAGTCGGGAGGTGCACGGACTCAAAATCGAAGATCCAGATATGATGGCACCATTGAAAACGAAACAAGTTAAGATTGGAACCGAAGAAGAGCCGAAGTATGCAACGCTTGGGGACTATTGGGATGATGTTATAGTAGAAAAGGTCATCGAATTACTCCGCGAATATCGAAACTTGTTTCCAACTAAGATCACAGAACTAAAAGGGATCCTAAGGGACTTGGGAGTGATGAAGATAAAATTGAAGCCAGACGTGAAACCAGTTAAGCAGCAACCCTACTGATTGAATCCAAAATATAAAGCAAAGGTCCACAAAGAACTGGACAAGATGCTGACAGTAGGAATCATTAAGCCTATCGAGGAGTCCAATTGGGTAAGTCCAACGGTTGTGCAGGAAAAGAAACAAAATGGCAAGATTCAGATCTGCATGGATCTCAGGAAGCTCAATGATGCCTGTGTGGACAACCCGTTTCCAACACTGTTTACAGATGAGGTACTGGAAAATGTGGGGGGGGCAAGAAGCCTACTCATTCACAGATGGGTTCTCAGGATACCACCAAATCAAGATCGCACCAAAAGGTAGGAGGAAAATGATGTTTGCCACCGAATGGGGTTGCTTTCAGTACACCGTGATGCCCTTTGGTCTCAAGAATGCGCCTGCGATATTTTCACAAATTGTGGTAACAACATTCAAAGAATATATACACAAGTTTCTAGAGGTCTATCTGGACGACTGGGCCATGTTTGGACAAGTAAAGAAACATGTAGTGAGCTTACAGTTAATGTTGGATACTTGTCGACGACACTAGATTATGTTGAATCTCAGGAAGTGTACTTTCCTTGTCCTGTTTGGGAACCTGTTGGGCCATGTCGTTTGTAAGCAAGGCTTGATGGTGGATCCAGCAAAGATCGTTGTCATAGTCAATCTGTCAGTGCCGCAGACTGTTAAACAATTACGTGCCACTATGGGTCACACAGGCTACTATCGAAAGTTCATCAAAAGTTATGCCCAGATCATGGCTCCAATGGAACAACTTTTGAAGAAGGATGCTACTTATTGCTAGAATGAAGAATGCAACAAAAGCCTGGAGACAGTTAAGCAAAAGATGGCTTCAGCCCCCATATTAGTCTTTCCGAAAAGGGACATTGATTTTCATGTGCATGTTGATGTGTCATGTATCACACTAGGGGCGGTACTTACTCAACCAGGAGTGGAGGGATTGGACCTTTCGATTGCGTTCATAAGTCATCGGTTGTGAAAAGCTGAAAATAATTACTCCAACGTTGAGTGCAAGGGATTAGCGATGGTATACGCGCTTCAAAAACTCCACCATTATCTGCTAGGAGGTCACTTTAATATGTATACCGATCACTCGCTGTTAAAATACCTAGTGAACAAGCCTGTGTTGGGGGGCGTATCTATCGATGGTTGTTGTTATCCTAGGAGTATGACTTTGAGGTCATCGTCAAGCTAGGACGTCTAAATACAAGCCCAGATCACCTGTCCCGAATTGAGACCGGTGAAGAACCCACAAATCTATAAGATCGACTTCCAGATGCTCAACTATATGCGGTGCACGTAGTAGATGGTCATTTTGAACATATAATCCATTTCTTAACTACAGTGACCCCGCCGCAGGGATACTCCATTCAGCAGAAGAAGGAATTGGTGATATGCGCAACAGAATTCACTGTGATTGCAGGACACCTCTACAAAATGAGCAACGATGAGATTCTGTGTCAGTATGTCCCGGAGTTCAAGCGAGGACAGATCCTGGCCAAAGCCCACGAGGGGGTTGCTGGCAGACGCTATGCAGGTTGCGCTAGAGCCCATAAGATACTTCGTGTAGGATTATGGTGGCCCACTCTGCATCAGGATTCAAAAGCTCACTGTCGAGCCTGTGACGTTTGTCAAAAGATGGGGAAACCATCGCAGAGAGATGAAATGCCACTCCAACCACAGATGATGCTACAACCCTTCGAAAAGTGGGAAATCAACTTTGTAGGACCTATTGAGCCACGAGGAAAAACAAGTGTGCACTTTATCATCACCGCAACAAATTATTTAACTCGATGTGCTAAGGCACAACTGGTTAAGGATTGCACTGCTACAATAGCTGCGAAGTTTTTGTTCAAGAATGTACTAACAAGGTTTGGCTATCCTAAAATTCTCATGAGTGATCAGGGAACACATTTTTTGAATGAAATCATCAGCGCACTCCATGAGGAATTCCAAATATATCATCAATATAGTACGCCATATCATCCGCAAGCACATGGGGCCGTGGAGGCATTCAACAAAATCTTGGAGACTGCATTGACCAAGGTCTGTAATGCGTAACGAAATGATTGGTACTTGTGCATCCCTGCTGTGCTATGGGCATATCAAACCACGTGCAAGAAATTGACGGGCCATACACCTTTTCGGTTAGTTTATGTCAAGGAGGCCGTCATGCGTATGGAATATATTGTGCCTAATCTATGGATCGCGGCAATCATAGGTATGGCAGACTGTGAGGCTTTGGAGGAAAGGCTCACGTAGCTCGAAGAAATGGAGGAAGAATGATTTTTGGCTGGATTCGATCACCAGCAAGTGCAAAAACAGTGGGAAAAAGCGTGGCATGATTGCCATATCAAGGTGCACACCTTTAAGGAGAATGATGTAATATTGCTATACGACAATAAACTCAAGAAGTTCCCTAGCAACTCTGAATGCATTGGCTGGGACCTTACTTCTTCAAAGAAGTTACCGATGGGGGTGCAGTTTAGCTTGCTAGTCTCAATGGGGACCCCTTTCCAGGCCGAGTAAATGGCAGTTGCCTGAAGCTCTATAGGGGCAGGCTGGCTGCCTGACTAGCCATTCGAGGGATAGTCTCACTGCTCCAGCCAGTTGAAAGAGAGCACAAGATGATAAAGCAGTTTAGGAGAAAGAGGCGTGAGTGCCAGGATATGTGTCAATCGGGCCCATCATCACGATTGCACCCACACGGTCAGAAGTACGTTGTTGTGTTGCTCCAATCAAAGGTGACTGTATAGGTCACTATTCATGACACGATGTCTACATTATGGCAAAAGGGAGCAGGCAGCAGGTAATTAAGGGAAGGAGTATGAGCCAGATATGGCACGAGCTGCTGCAAAATTTACACGGGGACGCTAGAACAGGCAGCAATCCAGGAATTTGAAATTTAACTCGCTTATAAAACACTAAGGAACAGCTACCAGGTGACTTACACTTCCACAAAGCGTATGCTGAGTCTTGACATGGCACTGTTTATTATCTCTGCACAAGGAGTAAGCCCGCAGGTGGTAATATGGCCAAGAGGGTAGCCAGACTATCTCAGGAGCATGGTGTTGACAACCGCGGGCATCCCGCAACCTGCAGACTCAACAGTAGGGGATGTACCGGAAAAGAGAAGACACGAAGTAGAAGTGGTCCAGATGCCATCGCCCTGTCCATGGGTAGGTCGGAAAACTACAACAATTTAGAAGAAAGATGGCAAAACGAAGACCATGGGTCAAAATGAAGTTACTAAGGCATCTTCGAAAAATTATAGCTAATGGGATCTCACAGACAGTAGCAACGGTCTTTCAAAATTGCAACACATGCTGCGGCAAACAGTGCGACAAGAAGATACGAAGGTTGGATGTGGTTGCGGAGGTAGAAGGAGGTCTCATCTGCAGCTTCCCCGCTCGAGCTAAAATTGTATCAGGGAGTGTTCTCTGTTAACCGAGCAGAGCATAATGAGCATCATTGGTTAGAAGAAGAAGTAAAAACACTAAAGAAAGAGCCAGACGAAGCATTGTAGGAGACAACAACGAAGCAGTATGATGATGAGCGTCACTCAGAGGGAGGTGAACTGTGAAGCCACGGCAGCGTGTCGTGCCACACTAATGAGTGACTCGGGACAAGTCACGATAATTGTGTTGGGGGACTATTGGGTAGTGGAGGTCCTACGTAACGGTTTTGGGACAGAGAGCCTAGAAACTAGGATTAAACTATTGCAAAAACTCTGAAGTATGCGGAGTGCGAAATGTAAAAGGTCGAGTCAAAAGGGTAGTCCACCCAAAAATAATGTAAATAAATGTAGTTTGAGTCGGCCCGCCTATGGATCGCGGTCCATGGAAAGGTATAAATAGAGCGAGGCTCTGTGGCTAGAGTAGCTAAGTTTTTCATATGATTTTGGGATCTGA
Organism: Pinus tabuliformis; assembly: GCA_031772625.1. Taxonomy (NCBI): domain Eukaryota; kingdom Viridiplantae; phylum Streptophyta; class Pinopsida; order Pinales; family Pinaceae; genus Pinus; species Pinus tabuliformis. Next base: position 1,487,151,438 of record CM062817.1, read on the forward strand.
AATGTAATGGGTATCTGAGAAGAGCATTTTGAGAGTGTCTATAAGTCCGAGTCAGGGCTTGGGTAGAGGATAGAGGCTCTACAGATGTGCGCACAGAGGCCCGGAAGAGTCGACAGCTATGTGCACAGACCCCTGCAATTGAGTGAGCAGGGAAAATCTGGATGTAAGGGTGATAAGTGGAAATAAAGATAAGTTCTGAATTCTGTGTTAATTCTGAACTATCGCAACTATGTTCTTTTATGGTTAATGAAACTGTTTTAATCTGCGTGCATATGCTTATTAAATACTTGTGAATCGGGTTTAATCTTAATATGCGAACTAAATGAAAAAAGTAATTGTTTTCTTAAAGACCTCGATAAGTAGATCTAGGTTATAATACTTAATTGAATAAATTAGATCTATAATCAACGCGATAAGAGAAAGTAAATATTATCTAGATCTGCGAGGATCTACCGCAGCGCGAAGCTACACGACGGCGTGTGAACCTCTCAGACCACATCTAGACATCCCAAGGGGGCGGAAACCTGGTTCCAACACCCTCCCTTGCTACCTCGGGTGAGACCTCAATCCATGCTTCGCGGGGTGTTGCTGAAAGGGCTGGTAGCTGTGGGATTTTCTTGGCTAAATAATTTTTCCAAACCTGGGTCAGGCCCATATAAGCCAACAACTATGATTGATGATGGTTGACGATGATTGATATTATAAATCCAAGGGAATAATAAACCCAAGGGATTAATACTAAATCCCCAAAGGATTATGAACCCAAGGGAATAATATTAAACCTAAGGGAATAATATTATAAACCCAAGTTATAAACCCTAAGATAAATATTGTAAACACTATAGTAAACTTGGTTGATCATGGTTGATTTTCATTTTTAGACAATCCTTGTCACAATGTGATGTTGGACCTTGGTTGACCATGCTTAACCATATTTTATTTTCATATCAAGACAATATTTGTCACAATGCAACGTTCGGCCATGGTTGACCATGATTGAGCATGGATGACCATGTTTGATTTTATAAAACATGGTTAAACATGGTTGATCAAGGTTGACCATGATTGTCATATTATGACAACCTTTGTCATAATGCAACATTGCACCATGGTTGAGACAATGATTGATTTTCATATTCAAACTATCTTTGTCACAATGCAATGTTGGACAATGGTTGACCATCATTAACCATGGTTCACCACTATTGATCTATAAAATATAGTTGACCATCATTAACCATGATCGACCATAGTTGATTTTGATATCCAGAAAGTCTTTGTCACAATGTGATGATCGAACATGGCTAACCATGATTGACTGTGGTCGACCATAGGTGACCATGTTTAACTAAGGATGACTATGAATGAACAATGTTGACTATCATTGGATATGATTGACCATGGTTGATCATTGGTGACCATGTTTAAGTAAGGATGACTGCGAGTGAACAATGTTGACTACCATTGAGTATGGTAAACATATAGTTGATTAACATTGACCATAGTTGACTATTTATACATTGACTACAAAGGTTAAATATTTTGTCTATGTCATCATGATGACACTAGATATGTGTCTATGCTTCATTGTAAGCATGTTAAACATAATGCCTATCAATTGTCATGGTTCAACGTGATCTTCATGTTCATTATCTTCGACCAAATCGATCATGGTTATGATGTGTTAGTGTTTAAATTAATATTGTTAATGCTTAAATTTATAGATGAATAAAATAATTTATAGTTATTATTATATTATTATAGATTTATTAAAGTTTAATAATATTATTAAGATTAAAATAATAATAATAATGACAACAACAACAACAACATTATCATTAATATTAACATTAACATTAATATGAGTAATTATATTAATGCATTAATAAATTATTATTATTATTATATTTTAAACATATTATTAAACACTCTAATAAGTAAAACCTTAATATTAAACCAACCATATATATGTTCAAATTATGGAATACTGCTTTTTTGGTGGTGCGGTTATTTTTAATTTCTAAATTATTAAACATTTTTATTATATGAGATGACTGTTTTTTTTATTACTTTTAAATTTATAATTAATTTAAGTAGTTATAATTTATATGGTTATTTTAATATTTTTTATTAATTTATATGACTATTTTAATTATGAAGCTATTATAGATACGTGTCTTATTTAATTTTTTTATTTTTAATTATGCTTAATTTTTAAAGCTATATTACATTTCGTAATTATTTTATTAATGTGGTTGTTCTAGTTTATATTCATGCACAAAAGGAAACTATTTACATCAAAGCTAATGAATAAATTTTAATATCATTTTAGTTGATGCTCATTCTACATTGATTAAATTTTTTCCCCCTTTATCCTTGTGTTTAAATAGTTCAATTTTAAAATTTTATATAATATAGTTAAATTTCACAAATATATATGACATGATTAATTCTCTATATTTATTTTATAAATTTGAAATTCAAAATTAAAAGAAAAAATACTAGAAAAATATAATGTAATTATATATATATATATATATATATATATATATATATATATATATATAATTGATAAATAAATTACAAGGTTACAATAACATTATTCACTATATCCAATAACATTAAAAACATTAAAAATAAATGACAAATTATTATCAAATTTATTTTTAAGAAAATTATAAGATTAAATTAATATTTATAAAATTATAAAATTAAAAGTATATATGTAAATTTGTTTGGATTTTTCTCAAATTTCAATATAATGCTATGAATCAATCTTATTTTTGCTCCTCTAAAAATTATATAATAAACGTTAATAATTATTTATACGACATTAGATTTAATTGAAAAACAAAGTATATTAATTTAAATATAATTTTATTATGAAATATTGATTTTATTAAAATTAAATATCTCATAATGCTTTAATATATATATATATATATATGAATAACACATGGATTTTAAAAAAAATAACGTGAAGGTGCATTTAAAATTTTAGAATTTAAAGTGAGGAAGTCTTATATAATTATAATTTATGAAAAGAATTGCACGTTACCAATTCCCGAGTTATCTCATAAATTAAAAATATAGGAGGATCATTTCCTTTTTTATACGTATTGGAGAAAACAAATACTTCCATTTGGCTTCGGAGTGACAAACTTGTTATTCTATATTATAAAAGGCTCCAACATTTTTTAACTTTTAAAATAGTTTACATACGTATTGGATGAAATTGCCCATACTTAAAAAAACTTCCCACATATAAAATATGGAATCTATCTATATATATTCCCTTAATTCTAAAAGTTTTAGATATTTTATATCTTACGAGAATTATACACTTTATAAATATAAATTTATATATTATTATTAATTATATATTATTATTATGATTAATTAATAATCAATTATTATTATTTATTATATATTAATTAATTATTATTAATTAATAATAAGTAATAATATTTATTATTGTTATTATTAATTAATAATAAGTAATAATATTTATTATTGTTATTATTATTATTTGATAAAATATGGTTGAATATGATCAATATTATAAAACCAAGGGATAAAAATTATAAAATCAATGTATATAAACCCTAAGATAAATATTAGAAATCTTAAAATAAACATTGTTGACCATGGTTGATTTCTATATTGAGATAATCTTTGTCACAATACAACGTTGGAAGATGGTTGAACATGCTTGACTATGATTGATTTTCATATCGAGAAAATCTTTGTTACATTGCAACCTTGGAAAATTGTTGAACATGTATGATTTTCATATTGAGGCAATCATTGTCACAATGCAACATTCAACCATGGTTGACCATTGTTGACCATGGTTCACTGTGATTGACCACGGCTGACCATGATTGATATTATAAATCCAATGGATTGATATTATAAACCCAAAGGAATAGTAAACCCAAGGGATTAATACTAAAACCCCAAGGGAGTATGGACCCAAGGGAATAATATTCAACCCAAGGTTAACCATCATTGGCCATAAACACTAAAATAAACATGGTTGGCCATGGTTGACCATGGTTGATTTCATATTGAGACAATCCTTTTCACAATGTGACGTTGGACCATGGTTGATCATACTTAACCATTGTTAATTTTCATATCAAGAGAATCTTTGTTACAATTTGATGTTAGACCATGGTTGACCATGATTGGCCATTGATGAAAATGTTTGATTTTATAAAACATGGTTGAACAAGGTTTACCAAGGTTGACCATGATTATCATATTGAAATAATCTTTGTCATAGTGCAACATTGGACCGTGGTTGAAACAATGATTGATTTTCATGTCAAAATATGATGTAGGAGCATGGATGAACATGATTAATCATGGTTGACCATGATTGAATTTATAAAACATGGTTGACCATGATTAATTTATAAAACATGGTTGACCATGGTTAACCATGATCGATATGATAAAACCAAGGGACTAATAAACCCTCGGGATTGATATTATAAACCCAAGGGATTGATACAAAAAACCTAAGGGATTATAAATCTAAGGGAATAATATTAAACCCTAGGAATATGAACCTTTAGATTAATAAACCCATGGGACTCATATTCTAGACCAAGCCAATAATAAATTCAAGGGATAGAACTTATAAATCCAAGGTATATAAACACTAAGATAAATATTATAAACCCTAAAATAAACATGGTTGACCATGAGTTATTTCTGTATTGATACAATCTTTGTTGCAATGCAACATTGGACCATGGTTGACCATGCCTTGTTTTCATATCGAGACAATCTTTGTCATAATGCAACATTGGTCCATGGGTGACCATGGTTGATTTTCATATTGAGAAAATCCTTGTCACAATGCCACATTCCACCATGGTTTACGATGGTTGATATTATAAACACAAGGGAATAACAAACCCATGGGATTGATATTATAAACCCAAGGGATTAATACTAAGACCCCAAGGGTTTATGAACCCAAGGGAATAATATTAAACACAAGGGACTAATATTATGAAGCGAAAAATAAACACTAAAATAAACATGGTTGACCATGGTTGATTTTCATATTGAGACAATCCTTGTCACAATGTTGTGGACCATGGTTGACTATGCTTAAATGTGGTTAATTTTCGTATCAAGATAATCTTTGTCAGATTCCAACGTTTCACCATGGTTAACCATGATTGTCCATAAATAACCATGTTTGGTTTTATAAAACATGGTTTAACATGGTTTAACAAGGTTGACCATGGTTGATCACGGTGCACCATGATTATCATATTGAAGTAATCTTTGTCATAATGCAATGTTGGATCATGGTTCAGACAATCTCTCTGACAATGTGACATAGGAGCATGGTTGACCACAATTGATTTTATAAAATATGGTTGAAGATAGTTGACCATTATTAAATTTATAAAACATGGTTGACCGTGGTTGACCATGATCGATTTTAGAAACCCAAGGGAATAATAAATCCTAGGGATTAATCCTAAAAACCCAAGGGATTGACCTAAGGGAATAATATTAAACCCTAACAATATGAACCCTTAGATTAATAAACCCATGGATTGATATCATAAACACAAGGGATAAAAATTATAAACCCAAGGTATATAAATGCTAATATAAATACTTTAAACCCTAAAATAAACAATTTTTACCATAATAGATTTCCATTTTTAGACAATCCTTGTCACAATGTAGCGTTAGATAATGGTTATCCATTCTTTACCATGATTGATTTTGATATCAAGACAATCTTTGTCACAATGCGACGTTGGATCATGGTTGGTTTTCATCTTGAGACAATCATTGTCACAATGTGACACTCGACCATGCCTTACCGTTGTTAACCATTGTTGGCTATGATTGGCCATGGTTGACCATGACTGATATTATAAACCCAAGGGATTGATATTATAAACTCAAGGGAATAATAAACCCAAGGGATTAATACTAAAAACCCAAGGGAGTATGAATCCAAAGGAATACTATTAAATACAAGGGATTAATAATATAAACCCAAGGTATATAAATCCTAAGATAAATATTATAAACATTAAAATAAACATGCTTTACCAAGGTTGATTTTCATGTTGAGACAATCCTTGTCACAATGCGATGTTGGACCGTGGTTAACCATCCTTAACCATAGTTGATTTTCATATATTAAAAAGCCAAAGGATTATAAACATAAGGGAATAATAATAAACCCTAGGAATATTTAGCCTTAGATAGATAAATCCGAAGGAATAATAAACACAAGCGATGAAAATTATAAACCCAAGGTATACAAACATTAAGATAAATATTATAAACCCTAAAATAAATGTTGTTGACCATTTTTTAGCATGGTGAGTTTCCATATTGAGATAATCCTTGTCACAACACAACATTGGACCATGGTTGACCATGCTTTACCATGATTGATTTTCATATCAAGACAATCCTTGTCACCATGTGATGTTTGACCATGGTCGATTTTCATATTGAGATAATCATTATCACAATGTGACATTCGACCATGGTTGCCTATGATTGATCATGGTTGACCATGATTGATATTATAAATCCAAGCGAACAATAAACCCAAAGGATTAATACTAAATCCCCAAGGGATTATGAACCCAAGGGAATAATTTTAAACCTAAGGGAATAATATTATAAACCCAAGGTATAAACCCTAAGATAAATATTATAAACACTATAATAAACGTGGTTGACCATGGTTGATTTTTGTTTTCAGACAATCCTTGTCAGAATGTGACGTTGGACCATGGTTGACCATGCTTAACCATATTTGATTTTCATATCAAGACAATCTTTTTCACAATGCAACGTTCAACGATGGTCAACCATGATTGACCATGGATGACCATGTTTGATTTTATAAAACATGGTTAAACATGGCTGATCAAGGTTGACCATGATTGGCGATGGTTAACCATGATTGTCATAATGAAAAAATGCACCATGGTTGAGACAATGATTGAGTTTCATATTTATACAATCTTTGTCACAATGCAACGTTGGACAATGGTTGACCACGATTGATTTATAAAATATAGTTGACCATGATTGAGCATGATTAACCATGATTGACCATGGTTAATTTTCATATCCATACAATCTTTGTCACAATGCGACGATCGAACATAGTTGACCATAATTGACCATGGTTGACCATAGGTGACCATGTTTGACTAAGGATGACTATGAGTGAACAATGTTGACTATCATTCAATATGATTGACCATCGATGACCGTGATTGACCATGGTTGATCATGGGTGACAATGTTTGAGTAAGTATTACTATGAGTGAACAATGTTGACTAGCATTGAGTACGGTAAACATATAGTTGATTAACATTGACCATGGTTGACTATTTACACATTGACTACAAAGGTGAAATATTTTATCTATGTCATCGTGATGACTCTAGATATGTGTCTATGCTTAACTGTAAGCATGTTAAACATAATGCCTATCAATTATTATGGTTCAACATGATCTTCATGTTCACTATGTGTGACCAAATCGATCAAGATTATGATGTGTTAATATTTAAATTAATATATTGTTAATGTGTAAATTTATAGATCAACACAATAATCTATAGTTATTGTTATATTATTATAAATTTATTAAAGTTTAAATAATATTATTAACTTTAAAAATTATATTAATAAAACAATAATAATAATTTACTATTAATATTAGTAATTATATTAATAAGTTTGTTGTTGTTGTTAAATTCTAAAAACCTTAATATTAAAGCAACGAGATATATATATATATTTTCAAGTTATGAATTACTATTTTGTTTGGTGGTGCAGTTATTTTTAATCTATGATTATTATTTTTTCCTTTTTCCCTTTATCCTTGTGTTTAAGTAGTTGAATTTTAAAATTTTCTATAGTATAATTAAATTTCACAAATATATATGATGTGATTAATTTTCTATGCAAATGAAAATAAGAAATATTTATTTTAAATTTTATAAATTTGTAATTAAAAATTATTTTTAATTTTCATTTACCCCTGTAATAAAATGAAAGGAAAAAATACTAAGAAAATATAATATAATGATATAAAAATAAAAAAATATAATATATTATTGATAAATAAATTATAATGTTACAATAACATTATCTACTATATCCAATAACATTAAAAATAAATAATAAATTATTCTCAAATTTATTTTTAAAAAAATTATAAAATAACCTTTAATATTTATAAAATTATAAAATTAAAATTATATATAAATTTGTTTGGATTTTTCTCAAATTTCAATATAAGGTTATGAATCCATCTTATTTTTGCTCCTGTAAAAATTATATAATAAACGTTAATAATTATTTATACGATATTAGTTTTAATTGATAAATATGGATATACTAAGTATATTAATTTAAATGTACCCAATATAATCTTTAATTTTCTTATGAAATATTGATTTTATTAAAATCGAATATCTCATAATACATTAATATATATTAATGAATAACATATGGATTAAAAAAAATAAAATATTAAAGTTCCATTTAAAATTTTAGAATTTAAAGTGAAGAAGTCTTATATAATTATAATTTATGAAAAAACTTGCATGTTACTGATTCTCGAGCTATCTCATAAATTAAAAATATAGGAAGGATCATTTCCTTTTCTATACGTATTGGAGAAAACAACTACTTCCATTTGGCTTCGGATCGACAAACTTGTTAATCTATATCATAAAAGCCTCCAACATTTTTTAATTTTTAAAATAGTTTACATATGTATTGGATGAAATTGCTCATATTTATAAAACTATATATATAGATACTCGGGTATATATATATATATATATATATATATATATATATATATATATATATATATATATATATATTCCCCTGATTCTATAGATATGTATATGGTTATTCAAATCTAATAATAATTAACTAGATGTTATTCAAATTACTAGATGGTTAGGTGTGTGCCTTTTCATAATAATGATTTGAATATGCAAATGGATGAAGTTCAAACTTGTCCCAGTCAATTTCTCTCTGCGTCTTTCGAAATCCTTAGCATGAAGTTCCATGAGTGACCATGATTTAAAGTTCGGAGTGGATTTTAGGTTATGATGCCAAATATGTTTGAAATTAACGTGGTTTTTAGTTTCTTCATCATTAGGACTTTCTTATCACTTCCATAAACATATGATTGGAATTATGATCGAAATTTACTTAGAAAACTGAATATGATCACACACTTTAGCTTGTCATAGCATTTTGGTGTATAAAATTTTACAATTTTAATATTTTTGAAAAATAGCTATAAGTTTTAAAAAACTTAATATTCTTTTTTTAACAAATTACTTGCGGAGGGTATTAATGATGTAATATCGAATTCTCTCCGAGAAATAGAAATATTGTGATTTTTTTCTATAATATGTGGGAGGGTGTAAATTATATTCTCAAAAGCTATGGTTCATTAAACTTTAATAAAGGAAGTTAATTAATATGTTTTAATATAACCTATTGTTTTTATGATAGAAATATTATTAAAGAGAAATTTTGTTTGTTTATTTTCAATTTTATGAATTAATAGTTAAAATATATCCTAAAAAGTTAGATTTAATGTGAGGATTTACATGATTTTAATATAGAAAGTGTTTCATATCATTCAAATTTTTCATATTACAAATTTTTTAAATGCTTTGACTGCATAATGTTTTGGAGGCTTTTTCGACCCATTGTATCATTATGAAGATTGGGAAAAATTTTAACTTTCTTATTTAAATTATTTAATAAAAAAATACTTTAAATTTGTTAACTTCACCTTAATAATATTTTCCTAATACATTACTCATCTTTTTCTATACTTTTTCGAAACCTCATATTTCTCTTTAGATTTTACTCTTGTTAATGCTTTACAATCTATATATATTTTTCATAATATTCTACCGCTTTATGTTACTTTCTCTGAAGTCTCAAGCTATTTTAACTACAATTAAAAGCCCATTTATAATAATAATAAACATGTACCATGAATCACCTTATTTTAAACTTACATGTTAACATTTATAATAATAATAAACATGTACCATGAATCACCTTATTTTAAACTTACATGTTAATTTGTAGTCAATGTTTTTCATTGTTTAATAAATGTTTAATATAAATATATAATTATTATTTTATTTAATCATAGTAGTAATAATAATAAATTTTCCTCGGATGCGGGTGACTAACGCGGCATTCAACATGATAGGACTGGGGTGGGGTGAGGCAGCTCGACACCTCCTGTAAGGTCCTTGGCTATGAGCGCATTCGGGCGCCGGGCGAAGTCGCCGTGCACGGGCGGGCGCGGGCACACGGGCGGGCGCGGGCGCGCGGGCAAACATGAGTTGCATAACCGGCGGGCCGGTCTGCACGACGGTGCGCGGGTTTGCACGGTGGTGGGCGGGTCTGCACGACGAGCGGGTCGGCACGACGGGCGGGTGAGCGCACATGGGCGGGCGCGGACACACGACAATGCGACAATAAGGGGAAACGCTTAAAATGGTTAAGTGTTGAACCTCCTCTTATATGCGATGGCTAATGGAGCTAGACCGACTTGTAAAGGAGTACATGTGGGCGTATAGTGATGGATTATGGGGTCGGCCTTAAGGCTAGACACCCTCCCAAAACTCACGCAGAAACATGTATAAGTAAGGAGAGCCTTGAGCTCATTTGCAACAAACGAACTTCGCATCTCTCTTCTACGCATTGGACAAGGGGTAAAAAGGGCGCAGAAATAGTTGGGAGTGCGCATAGCTCATGCGCTCCAAGGTGTAAGTGCGCAGTTTTACCGGAGGTCATTCGTAGGTTGATCAGAGTGCAGTTTGAGGTGGAAATCATGCAGAATCTAAGGGGGAGTCTTAGGTGTCTCGGGTGAGCACCCTCCTACCGTGTAGATTGGCATTGATGTTGTAAAAGGCTGTTCTATGCCTTGATTGTAAAATTATTCTAAGTATAGACTTGGAGTTTTGCCAAGTATACTTGATGATGTATTATTGAAGAAACTGTTATAATATATTGTTGGGCAGACTGTTCGGGAGTTGCCCCTCCCTTTATACTTGTTTGCAATTGTTGATGTTCTTGGTTAATTGCATATGGATAATGAATGAGTATGGGCTTCATTAAGTATAAAGGATAAATGCATTTTACTTGGTTGCGAAAAACAAACTAAGTAAGGACAAGTGAATTAGGCGTAGTCCACGAAGGTGAGTATTGGTGAAAAGAAAGCGTTTGGTGGTGCCGCACCTCGCTATAAGCGGTTGAAAGACTACCGCCGGTGTAGGGGTGTGACAGTTGGTATCAGAGCAGGCTGATGACCGGATTGATGATGAAGTGCTGATCCCACTACACTATCATGACAGTTGGTATCAGAGCCATGAACAGGTTCGGGTGTTGAAGCATTGAAGCTGATACACAACTTTACAGTTGGAATCAGAGCAGGTCTGAAGACTTGGAGAAGTTTTGCAGGAAGCCGGTGTTGAAGAAAGTGTACCCACACACTTGGAAACTTGACAGTTGATATTTGAGCAGGGTTGCTCGTGACAGTGGAAAGGGTACTTGCAGGTGAAGGAGACCGTTTCACATGAAGTGGAACAAGGGTTGGTTCAAATTTCAGGTGACTTGGTGAAGCTGTTGAATGGTCGAAACTAGATTGCAAAAGAGTAAGAAGTTGTTAGAGATGGCAACTGAATCTCAGGCTGGGTCTAGTCATGTTATGAAGGATACTACTATTGGGTTCATTGAAAAGGTGTTGGAAAAGATGGAGGCTATGGAGACTTCTTGGGATAAGAAGATGGACTTGCCTGCTAAAGAGCAAGAGATCAACTTGAAGACAAAGGAAGAACTCGAAGAACTCCGAATACAACATGATGAACTCCGAACACAATATGAGTACACTGATCTTATGTGTACACAACTTGAAGTAAGGGTCAAAGAGGTTGAAGAAGCAAGGGATCAGGGTCTTGCAGAGATCGTGAACTTGAGGAAAACTCTTGACGGAGCCAATGATGAGATAGCGGGGTTGAAGAAGGCAGTGAGGCACAACTCAGGTGGAGGAGTACCTCATATGAAGATCAAGGAACCGGAATCTTATGATGGCACAAGGAATGCAAAGACTCTTGGCAACTTTCTATGGGACATGGAGCAATAATTGGAACGATTGGGTCTATCCGATGATGAGACAAAGGTCAAGGTAGCTGCTCAGTTCTTAACAAAGGATGCTAAGATGTGGTGGTGAAGGAGGTTAGATCAGATTGCCAATGGTAGTGCTGATGACATCACTTCATGGGATGACATGAAGAAGGCTTTGCAGACTCATTTTAGTCCTCAGGATGAAACATGGGAAGCAAGGACGAAGATTAAGTACATAAAACAAACCGGAAGCCTACAAGCATATCAGTGGGAGTTTGCAAGTGCAGCTCTGGAACTTCCTGACATGGCGGAAAGGGACAAGGTGTTCAACTTCATTATTGGGTTGAAGCCTTGGGCACGCAATGAAGTGAAGAGGCAGAAGATTAGGACACTTGAAGAAGCTTTTGCTACTGTTGACAGGTTGGTGGAACATTATGATGAGACTTCTGATGATAGGAAGAAGAAGTCCGAGAAACCGAAAGATAAGAAGAAGGAAGATGCTTCGAAATCGGATGATAGTTCGAAGACGAAGAAACCTTTGAAGTGTTGGATATGTGCTGGTCCACATACGGTGAAGAATTGTCCTTCTAAACCAAAGGTGGCTGCTATTGCACAATCTGATGGAAAGAATGAAGGTGCTTCTGTGGGGATGATGCAGATACTTGGTGCTTCTGCTACTACGGAGGTGGTCTCTAGGAGAGATCCTGAGAGGAACAGATTGGAGTATGTTCAGATGAAGGTTGGAGGTGCTGATGTACTCACTATGGTGGATAGTGGGGCTTCTCACAACTTCATGAGTGAGGATACTGCGAGAAGGATTGGGCTGAAATTTGTACCAGCAAAGGCACAAATGAAGACAGTGAATTCTCCTCCTATGGAGATTCTTGGTATAGCTGAGAAGGTGGACACTACACTTGGTGAATGGACCGGGAAGGTGGACTTCACTATAGTGCGGATTGATGACTATGAGGCTGTATTGGGGATGGAATTCATGAAACAATTTGAGGCTATGGTTGTACCACATTTGAGGAAGCTCTACATTTATGATGGAAGGGAAGATGTACCCATTGGTGTTCCAACCATTGGTGTGACAAGGCCTGATTGTAAATTGGGAGTGATGCAAATGGAGGATAAGGAGAAGGTGAACAAGCGGTTGTCCACTATTGAGGCAAAGCTTGTGGAGCAGTCATTGGTCATTAGATCACTTTCAGATAGCATCTTGGATTTGACAAGAAGGCTAGAGTTGGTGGAGGATGATGATGATGATGATGAGGTGTATGTGAGGCCGGATGTCCAGAAGGAAGACCGGGAGGCATATCTACAAAGGATGGAGATTGAGGATCCTGATAGATGGATTGAGTTGATTAGTGAGGGAGAGCCTTCAGGCTCTACTCCCTCTACATCTTCGTAGATGAAAGAAGAAGATGGGGCTCACTGTTAGCTTCTCATGGCAGTGAGTCCTTAAACATGTTTGAGCAGGAATGATTGATGGTGCAGGGATGGCTTGGCATCAAGCATCATGACATGTTGCAGATGGATGGAGTTTCCATGGACCTGAGCATGGGTTATAGATGGATTCTTGATGAGTCAAGGATGTGGCAGATGTTTGCGGAGAAACAGATGATGGCATGAGGATGTTCACTCTCATGGATTGAGCGTGATGGTTGGATTAGCTACCCAACTAGTTCAGACATGGGGTCGCGAAGTGTACAGATATGTGTTGACATTTTGTTGGAGTATCATGACAGAGGTTCACATGATGACATATGGATCGAGATGATATCTGATGGCGTACATACCATAGAGGTGTATACCTTGGTATGGTTGTCTTGGTGGGAGTTAGTCACTAAGGTGGAACATGATGGAGATGGGATTCTACATATGTTGCAGGGATGTTTGCCTTATGTGGAGGAGTTGACATCATGGTTGATGATGATCTTGGTGGAGAGCTACCGGGATGGTATGTTGTCGAGGACGACAACGATTTCAGGTGGAGGAGGATGTAAGGTCCTTGGCTATGAGTGCGTTCGGGCACTGGGTGAAGTCACCGTGCACGGGCACACGGGCGGGCGCAGGCGCGCGGGCAAACATGAGTTGCGTAACCGGCGGGCGGGTCTGCACGACGGCGGGCAGGTCTGCACGATGGCGGGCAGGTCTGCACGACGGGCGGGTCGGCACGACGGGTGGGTGAGCACACACGGGCGGGCGTGGACACACGACAATGCGACGAAAGTATGCACACAAATGCGACGATAAGGGGAAACGCTTAAAATGGTTAAGTGTTGAACCTCCTCTTATATGCGATGGCTAATGGAGCTAGGCTGACTTGTAAAGGAGTACATGTGGGCGTATAGTGATGGCTTATGGGGTCGGCGTTAAGGCTAGACACCCTCCCAAAGCTCACGCAGAAACATGTATAAGTAAGGTGAGCCTTGAGCTCATTTGCAACCAACGAATTTGGCATCTCTCTTCTACGCATTGGACAAGGGGTAAAAAGGGCGCAGAAATAGTTGGAAGTGCGCATAGCTCATGCGCTCCAAGGTGTAAGTGCGCAGTTTTACCGGAGGTCATTCGTAGGTCGATCAGAGTGTGGTTTGAGGTGGAAATCGTGCAGAATCTAAGGTGGAGTCTTAGGTGTCTCGGGTGAGCACCCTCCTACCGTGTAGAGTGGCATTGATGTTGTAAAAGGCTATTCTATGCCTTGATTGTAAAATTATTCTAAGTATAGACTTGGAGTTTTGCCAAGTATAATTGATGATGTATTATTGAAGAAACTGTTATAATATATTGTTGGGCAAACTGTTCGGGAGTTGCCCCTCCCTTTATACTTGTTTGCAATTGTTGATGTTCTTGGTTAATTGCATATGGATAATGAATGAGTATGAGCTTCATTAAGTATAAAGGATAAATGCATTTTACTTGGTTGCGAAAAACAAACTAAGTAAGGAAAAGTGAATTAGGCGTAGTCCACGAAGGTGAGTATTGTTGAAAAGAAAGCGTTCGGTGGTGCTGCACCTCGCTATAAGCGGTTGAAAGACTACCGCTGGTGTAGGGGCGTGACACCTCCCCACCCACTACGAGGTGTTAAATAGAGGTGAAGGGAAGAGCGCTTGGCATGCACCCAAGGCGAGTCATTACATTCCCCCGTCAAGTGATTCTGGCTCATTCTCTCTATCCTCTGCAATGGATCCTCCCTCCGCACGCTGCTACTTGCAAGAGATGACAATGATCATCAATGCAGCAGTTATGAATGTGGTTTCTCGAGACAGGTCTGGCAAGCTTAAGGAGTGGCACTGCCCTGTGTTCACGTTCAAACCTTGCGAGTTGTTTCTTTGGGCTTATCCCCTCGCCTCTGTTCAAATTCTAGTTCTTTCTGTAGTTTTTGTGCCTTTAACGAGGAAGCTTTGTTCGGCCTTCCAAAGACAACTCCTTTGGCTCATCTCTTTCTATTGGGGTGCTCTAGGTTTAAGTCTGGAGGTTCTTGGGTTGTTTTATCATCTCGTTTTCTCTCTTCTTGCCGTCGATTTTCGTGGAATGCTTATGAGCAATCCCTTTACAGTTTCTGTCCCCCTGTTCAACCATTTTGTCTTCTGCCCGATCTTTAAGTTGGGAGGGAGGGAGACTGGTCTGGGCAATTCAAAGGTAGCTCGCAGGCTCTCGCATGTGTCTGGCATTCAAGGGCTTTCTCTCGGGTCTCCATGTTATTGTTGTTCTGCTCACCACTCGCTTAATCTCGGGTCCACTACTCAACCGGTCTGCAACCTATCCATTACTCCTTCATTGATGGCTCATCTTCATTGGAGAATGGGGTGCCGAAGAGGCCAACCCCGGTGCGCTTTGACTGGCTCTTCATCGGACTCGCCAGCCCCCACCAGTGAACTCTTCACTAGTCGTTATCCTGAAACCCGAAGTGGGCGCGGGAGGCGTTAGGCTCTAGCCACTATCATGGGCCTCCATCCTCGACAGGCTCTGCCATTTTCACTATCAACAGCTCTCTCCATTGGCCTCGGATAACTGCCCACATATCTGTGTTCTTCTATGAGACAACTCAGTTGGAAGGCTCAGATTCTCATCCGGGAGGCTCAGGGGCAGTCGCTAGTCCTTCTTCTGCAATTCAGCTTGGAATTGGAGTGGCACCGCAACATGTATAGGATGCCCCAGGTTGCAGCACTCAGGATGCTGAGATGTTGCCAGTAGATCCCAGACCCTCTAATCAGATCGCCGCTACTGCTGCTGATGTGCCAGATTTCGGTTGGTGCCAAATCGTGGAAGAACCGCCTGCTGACTAGTCTGCTCTCACTGACGTGGGTTTGTCTTTTTGGTTTTGTAATGGCTTTCTTCGGGCATGTCTACTATAGTAAAAAGGCGATGGTCTGCCTATGTTTTTGTTGTTTGGGTTTCTATGGTACTCCAGAAAAGCATCATCCTGATCTCGTGCGTGGGTTCTGCTCTTGGTTTCCTTATCTGCTTTTTCTTGGGAAATATATCTCTTTTCAGAGCAATGCATTGACTTCGGTCCTCATGTAAATATTTTTCCTCTTTTTTAATAGAATTAACCTTACTCATAAATAAATAAAAAAGTAAATTTTTAAATTAAATTTAAATTTACAAATTATAAAGTTATCATTCTTTACTATTAAAATTAAAATTAAAATTATATATATATCTATATATATATATATATATATAGATATATATAGATATAGAATAGACACAATTTTAAAATTAAAACACAATCTTTCTCTATTCTTAAAACTCAATTTTTCTTCATTATTGTAGTGAAATAGCATATTAAATTTTTATACATGTAATAAGAGTATATCATTACATTAAAAAATATACATATATCAAAAGTAGATATCACAAGTATGAGATATAAATGGCTAGTAAATGATGATAGGCATCAATCCACAATAGATATCAAAACATCTAGTATAGGGTATATCTCATATTGCTAAAAATAAAAGAAATCATGAAAATTAACTAGATTATAACTTTATCTTACATTCATATTATTGTTATGATCAATAAAAATAATTAATATATAAGTTAACCCCATATATATAAAGCATGTAACAAGGTTTTTAACATATTCTTAAACAAACATGGATATGAAAATAATTATATATATTTTAAATCTATAGATTTTATAATAAGTTTGGTTCATATAAAGTAGTTTATAAATAATTAATATTAATTTTTTTATTTAATCACTATAGATCTATTTTAACTTTTGGCAAGGATCAAATTTCTAAAAATGCCAATCATTTTTTAGTAAAAAAATTGAGAAAAGGTTTTGCACCTCCAAATGTTTAAAAAATCTAAGATAATATTATTTATATTTATATAAATTTTGCATATGCATATATTAAAACATTTATATTTTTAGAACCTTAATTGTTAGAGAGAGTGTGTGTTTTTATAATCTTATTAAGTAAATTTAAATATAAAACTATGAATATAATAGTTCTTAATATGAATGATAGTTTCTTTTTTGTTTAGTAGTTTATGTGAGTCTTGAGATGATTGCATGATTGATCTATCCCTTGAGTAGTCATGACCGAACCGAAGTGAAATTTGTTGGTATTTGATCCCATTAAATTATATAAAATAAGAAAGAAATACATAGAAATTGGAAATTGAATCACACAAGAAAGCATAAGGAATTTACATGGTAAATCCCTGACAATGTGTCAAGGAAACCTCCACGGAGCAAGGCATTGGAATTCTTATTGCTCAGGGTCCAAAATGACTCTCCAACCATTACATAAAGCCTCTGAGGCAATCATCATTTTAATATGAAAGAATTTTGTTACATAAATTCCTATGGTTAAGAAAATTTCGCAACAATAAACCCATATTTACTAAGATAATTACATTTTTATAAAAATCTATTTTCATTCTTAACAATCTCCACCTTGTCAAAAATTTTCCTAATCCCTTAGTCATGCCCAATCATCATCTCTTCTGCAAGCCAAGAGAATCCAAACACCATTGCAGCTTCTCTACCAATACTCGCTTCGTGAATATGTCTACACAATTCTCCTATGTGTGGACCTTCTTGCGAGTTGCCTTGTCACCATCTGTCACATGTCTTAAAAAATGTTATCTTACATCAATGTGCTTAGTATTTCTGTGATAAGCTAGATTTATAGCCAAATGAATATCACTATGAATTTCACATCATACATTCACTTTATCCTGCATCCTTCCAAGCTCATCAAGTAGACCTTTCAACTAGATTGTCTCTTTATAAGAATCTCAAGCAACTATATATCCTGCTTCAGTAGTGGACAAAGAAACCTTTTCCTAAAGCTTTGACATCCAATTAATTGCTCCACCTGCAAAAATAAAGTCATATCTTGTAATAAATATCCTTTTATCCAATTCCCTTGCATAATCAACATCCACATATTTGAGGACTGAATCTCCACTACAATTAACGATTATAAAATGGTCACTTGTGTCTCTCAAATACTGAAGCACCCATTTTACTGCTCACCAATGTTCTTCTCTTGTCACATCTTGTAGATAGCATCGCATACATTAATTTTGCTACCACATTTTCATATGGTACATGAGACATATACTATTTTTCTTCATCGATTCTTGGAGTCAAACCCGAAGAAAGCTTAAAATGGGAATCTAAGGAACAGTAACAGGCTTCATTTTATAAATACCAAACTTTGGAAGTATTTTCTCCACAGACTCTAACTGTGATAACCAAAGCTATCCATTTTTCCCGTATCTATTTATCTCCATTCTCAAGATATGTTTTGCAACTCCAAGATCCTTGATATCAAATGTCCTAGAAATATGGGCCTTTAACTTGTTGATTGATTGCAGTAAGAATATCGTCATCATAAAAAACCAAGACAATGAATATGGCATTGAAACTTTTGGAGTACACAAAATGATCATACTCACTTCTAGTGAAGTTTTGGCTCAACATGAGGGAGTTAAAACTTCTTGTACCACTTGCTGGGAGACTGCCTCATGACATACAATGATTTTCTGAGCTTGCAAACTAATCTTTTGTTGTGACCTTGTAAAATACCTTGTGGTTGTTATATATAGATCTCTTCATCCAAATCTCCATGGAGAAAAAATGTTTTAACATCTAATTGTTCTAACTCAAGATCAAGTAATGTAGTTAGTGCTAACAATGCACCGATAGAAACAATTTTTATGACTAGTGAAAAAATATCATGAAACTCAATACCTTCTACCTGAGAATACCCTTTTTCTACCAGCCTCGCCTTATATCTTTCAATACTTTCATAAAAAATAAATCTTTAATTTGAAGACCCTTTTGCATCTGGCAACACTTCTCCCTTTCCAAAGTTCTACAAGATCCCAGGTTTTGTTCCTAGCTATGGAATCTCTTTCCTCGTCGATAGAATTCTTACATTTTTCACTATTTGCATCATCCATTTCTTCCTGATAACAAGAAGCTTTTGTATCCTCGGTAATCAATGCAACAAAGGAAGAAAAATCTTCATACCTCTTGTGTGTTCTTCTTTCACTTGTATACCTCCTTACAATGACTCATTATTGAATTAGTTCCTGAAATTATATGGTTTCCTTTACATCTTCTTCACCTTTTTCTTCAAAAGTTTCTTCTACATTTCGACTTTCCGAAAAATGTTGAGTCTCCAACTAAATTTATTGATTTGGTAATATATGTTCCTATTCAACTCTTTCAATGTCTGATTTTAAAAGAGATATTCATCAAATGTTACATCTCTATTAATGACTATGTTACGCGAAGAATGATCCACAAACTATATCCTTTCAGATAATCATCATATCCAATAAAGACATAACATTTTTCTTTTGGATCTAACTTAGGATGTTGATTCTTTGGAATAAGAGCATGAGAATCACAACAAAAAATTCTTAAATATGAATAATCACAAGACTAACCTAACCAAACATCTTCATGAATTTTACAATTAATAACAACTGAAGGCGATCTATTTACAAAATAAAAGGCAGTGGATATTGCTTCTAACCACAACTCCTTCTGTAGGTTAGCATTGTTGATGATGCATCTCTCTCTCTTCATAAGAGTCTAGTTCATACGTTCAATAATGCCATTTTTCTTAGGAGTATAGATAACACTTTGATGTAAAACAATCCCTTCATTCTTGCAATATTGTTCAAATTCTAAGTAGATTCACCACCATTGTCATTTCTTAAATATTCAATTATTTTCCCCATTTTGTTTTCCACCATAGCTTTAAATTGTTTAAAAACATTAAATACGTCAACCTTTCTTTTTAACATATAGACCCAAAATTTCTTGGAGTAATCATCAATAAATGTTACGAATTAAAATTCATCTCCATAAGATATTGTTAATTGAGATGGTCCCCAAATATCAGAATGAATATATTCCAAAATTCCTTTACTATTATGACTACCGACTCTAAATCTATGTCTACATTGTTTTCCATATACACAATGTTTGCAAATATCCAAACTCAATGATGTCAAATTAGGAAATAATTTGCAATTCACCATTACTTGAAGGCCCTTCTCGCTCATGTGACCCATTCACTAATGCCATAGGTGAGCACCTTATCGTGGCTTCTTAGATACATCTTTTGTCTCATTGACTTGAAGTAATTGCTTTAAGTCTGTAAAGGTTTCTGATCTTCTCTTCCTTCATAAAAACCAAATTGGCCTTTGAAACTTTGAACACTCCACCTTGACTTGTAAATTTATAACCCTCTGAGTCGAATACTCCCAAATAAATCAAATTCTTTCTCAACTCAGGTACATGTCTAACATCAGTCAATGTTCTAATTGTATCATCATTAATTTCAATTCTCATATTTCCCACCCCAATAGTTTGACAAGATACATTATTACCCATAAACACAAAACTACCATTCATAGCTTGATATGAAGTGAACCAATTTCTATGTGGAGTCATGTGATGAGAAGTGCCAGCATCTAGAAA
The DNA here is from genome assembly GCA_031772625.1 of Pinus tabuliformis. NCBI lineage: Eukaryota > Viridiplantae > Streptophyta > Pinopsida > Pinales > Pinaceae > Pinus > Pinus tabuliformis. Next base: position 1,487,172,602 of record CM062817.1, read on the forward strand.
TCAATATCCATAATGCTGAGAAACTCTGCAAGTAGGCAAAGCTTCATCTATCATACCTGATTCAACAGATAAAACTTCATCAATCATACCTGACTCAACTTGATTTGCTTCCTTCTCTGGGTTTTCGAAGGACTCTTTTATTTTCCAATGGTATTTCTTGAGATGCCCTATTTTGTTGCAGTACTTGTATTTGGTTTTACACTTCTTGCCTTTTTAATTTGATCTAGAAGAACTTATTTCTTTCTCTCCTCTTTCCTTGGGCCGACCTTTGGTTGCCATAGCTTCTGGCATCAAAGTTTCAATGATAAACTTCCTCTATACCTCTTTAGATAATAGAGCTCCCACAACATAATCACATTCTAAATGTTTTGTTGTGCTCAAACTGATAGAAGTCACAAAGTGATCCCAAAGCTGAGGAAAGGAATAAAACAAGGTAATAGCTTTATCTTCTTCTTCAAATATAACATCCATATTTGACAACTGAAAAATAAATGTATTAAATACATTTAAGTATTCTGAAATTTTAGTGCCCTCCTTCATCTGGAGTCTATAAAACTACCTTTTGAAATAGATTATGATGGTTAAAGACTTGGTCATATACAATATTTCTATTTTTACCCACAAACATGCTATTGCAGTTACTTAAACAATGTTAAAGAGAACTTCATCTATCAGGCACAACTTGATGTTACTAAGAGCTCAGACATTCACGTCCTCCCAATCTAAATTTTTCATGCCAACAAATTTCTTTCTAACCCCATCGAATGATTTGTGCAACCCTTGTTGTGCCAACAAATCTTGTGCCTTTAGTTTCCACAATGCAAAATTGTTCTTACGAGTGAAATTCTCCACCTCAGACTTAGCATTAGTCATTTTAGCCATTTTCTTCCTACACGGGCTCTTTCAAGATTCCTTTATCAATGACTGGGTTGTTTAAAAAATTATATCAAATGAGAAAGAAATGCATAGAAAATGGAAACTAAATCCCACAAGAAAACAAAAGGAATTTACATTGTAAAACCCTCATAGTGTGTCAAGGAATCCTCCACAGGGCAAGAGATTGTAGTTCTAATTGCCGAGGATCCAAAATGACTCTCCAACCATTACATCAATCCTATAAGGACCTGCGGTCCAAGAACTCACCGTCGGTGCGAAGTGCAATGGAAAGCGCACGAGTTAACAAAACATGACAGAGCTAAACTTGGGAGCATGCATGCGTACAAGAAAGAAGCAAGTCATGTGTTTATAAGAATGGACGAGGGCGTTCATGAACAAGCCGACGATGGAAATATTACAAGTTTGGGCATTGGTTGGTAGGCCGACCAAGCAAATTAGTGATGGAAGGCGTCGGCTGGCACATAAACACAGGTCAGCCAAGAGTGGCACGACCACACCAAGAAGCATATATATATTGTGCGTGGATGGTTCATTTGGCACCATAGCTCAAAAACGACTTCGCTCAACATGTGAAGAAGCGCAGATCTAAGAGGTGGACGTAGCAAGATAAAGAGGTGCAGATTTTGGTGATGCACCCATTCTTGGGCAAGACCTCACGGAGGTAGATCGCTTCTTGGGTTTAGGTGAAGGGCGCGGGTAGAGGTCGCCCGCCGGTTGGAGTAAGGCGTGCACAGGTGTGGCGCCCTGTTTGTGCGATGACTTGGCATGGGTTCTTGGGTGACTCGGGTGAGTGCCCACCCGTCGTGCAAGTATGCGCAGTGTGATGTTTGGATGAAGTGTTGAGATTGTGAACAGAGGTGTGTCTCGGGTAGAGGCACCCGTGTGTGGCAACTTGGAGTCGCACCCAAGTTGGGAAAACAACATGATCATGCGACAAGGTGAACGAAGGGTTGATAAGTCGTGTGGCGACCGTGTGGAGGCGTCAACGAGCGGGGCAACCGAGTTTGCCGAAGATTGTAAAATTGGCTAAGTATGAAACTTGGTGTTTCCAAGTATACTTGTAAAGCTTTGTAATATTGAAAGACTATATAATATATTATTCGGGTAGACTCATTGTTCAGGGAGTTGCCCCTTCCTTTATACTGTGCAATTATGTTCTTTATTTATAATTTTTGTTGATAATGAATGTGTATGGGTGCTCATTGGTATAAAGGAAACCTTAATAATACTTGGTTGCAAAACACAAACTAAGTAGGATAAGTGGTTAGGCGTAGTCCACGAACATAAGTATTGGTGAAAATAAAGTGTTCGGTGGTGCCGCACCTCGCCAAGTGCAGTTGAAAGAATACCGCCGGCCTGGGGGCGTGACAGTTGGTATCAGAGCTCGGTTGGAGCTGGTGATTGAAGCAAATTTAGGGTTGAAGAAGCTTAACAGTTGGTGATAGGAACTTGCAGGTGAAGGAAGCTAGTTTCACATTCAAGTGGAACAAGAGCTGGTTCATGTATTGCAGGGAACCTGGAGAAGACTGAAAGGCAAAGATGGTGGATGGACCTATGATAGGTGAATCTAGCCATGATGCAGGTGAAGTCTTATGGTACAAAGTGTTGGAGCAGATGGGTCGATGGAGTTTTAACGGGGTTTTGATGAAGGCTGAGAACATGAGGATTCGAGAAAGTTGTTCCGAACTAAGGAAGGAACTTGAAGAACTCAAAAGCCAATGCGGAAGTATGACAGCTGTTGAACTCAAGGAACTTGATGAGGAGATCCGACGAAGTGGTCTTGGTCTTCAAGAGCTCTTGGATGAAAGAGCGTGATTGAGGAAGAAAAGTGCCATGGTGGAAGCCGAAATCAAGCAAGTTGAGGAGGAGATAAAGAAGAAGCTTCTTGGAAAGAAGATCATTGTAATTGAGCAACAAGAGCTCAATTATATTGACAAGCTAGGAACTCACTACTGAGACAATCCAAAAGATGCTTAGAAGCTTAGTTCTATGGAAGTAGTCAATGGACACTTGGTTGGTGCACTTGAGCAGAAGTCGATGGAGGACAAGCTTGATGGAAGACAGGCTGGACCAAGATTGAGTTGCTTAGAAGAACCAAGCAAGGAGGTGAAGCACCTTAGGAGGAATGTCAAGTTGGAGTACAAGCCAATTGACACTTCTGAGGCTGAATTCTTGAAGAAGGTTGCTGATGTGAGACACAAGATAAAGCCGATAGAAGGAGATGATTCCTTGAAGCTGACTTTTGTGCAGGTGACCGTAAAAGGCAAGAGATTTGCAGCTTTGGTGGATACGGAGGCTACTCATAGCTTCCTAAGTAAGAAGGCAGCAAAGTCTTTTGGGAAAAAAGCTGAAATGGAGAGGGAGTGGAGTGCTTTCAAAGCAGTAAACTCTACCATGAAAGTTGTTATTGGTGTGATGGAGAACACTCAGGTGAGAGTGGGATCGTGGGTTGGAAAGTTGGACTTGAGGATCGTGGACATGGATGATCATTCTATGGTGCTGGGGCAAGATTTCATGAAGCTTGCACAAGCCATACAAATGGTGGACCGGGACATTCTCTTGATCACAGCTGAGGGAAGAACCATGATGGTTCTGATGAATAGAAGGAGTTGCTTGGGGTATAGACCGAGGATGAATTCTATGACTTTGTATCCCAAAGATCCGAATGTGAAGCATGTCGATGTGGAGCAAAGAGGAATTGGGAGTGTGACTCAAACAACGAAGGAAGGGAAGCTGATTAACTTTGTTGCAAGAGTGAGGAAGAATGAAGTAAGTGAGAGGACAATCTCACAAACCTTGAGGCACTTGGCAGAGACATCTTCTACTAATGATCTTCACAATGGAGTTGCGAAATAAGGGAGTCCGAGTACTACTTCAGAAGCAGTGGTTGGAGAGGATTATGAAGGTATAGATCCAGCTGGTATAGTGGACTTTTGCAGGTATGCTATGGGCATATATGACTTTTAGTTGACGAAGGACAAGCTTAGAGAGCTTGGGTGTACGTGTGAGGAGATTTTGGTTATGCACAGATACTTGAGGACACAACATCAATCTGATACATGGGTGGATGAGAGTCAGGAAGGAAACATCCTGGCCCTCCTTTCTCTATAGACAACCTTGGAGATGGGTTGTTGTAGGGACCTTGATTGGAAGGGGCTGCACCAACTTAGCAAGGGGTCTTAGGAGGAGGCTTCTTTATGACAGATTGTAGACTTGGATGCAGATGGCCAGATGTTGGGATGGAGTCTACATGGGTTGGACATCATGGACAACTAGAGTCATGGACATCAGGTTGGAGACATGGAGCATGACAGTTATGTAGGAACATTATGCAAGAGCATGTGTAGAGGTATCATTCATGGACATTCTATGGGGAATGCCGAAGCAAAGGATGTTGTGCAGATGTTGTTGTGCCATGGAGACATATGAGCTGGTGGAGAGGTTGTACACTCTTGTGCAACAAGGCCATGAGCTGAACATGTTGCAGATGGGATGGAGATTCCATGGACCTGAGCATGGGAATGAGACAGATTCCTGATGAGTCTGAGATGTAGCAGAAGTCAGGGAAAGACTGATGGGAACATAAGGATGTGCATTCTTATGATTTGAGTGTGACAGTTGGACTGATCACCCGACTAGTTCGAGTCATGAGGGGTACCAATGTGCAGAGATGTGTTCGTATTAGGTGGAGTATCTTGACAGGCAGCCTATAAAGGGATGAGACATGATGGAGATGGAAGTTCTACATATGTTGCAGGGATGTTTGCAGTATGTGGAAGAGTTGATATCATGGATAAGACTATTCAAATATGAAAATATTGATCTTGGTGAATGGCTACCAGGACGGTATGTTGTCGAGGACGACAACAACTTCAGGTGGAGGAGGATGTAAGGACTTGCAGTCCAAGAACTCACTGCCGGTGCGAAGTGCGATGGAAAGCGCACGAGTTAAAAAAACTTGATAGAGCTAAACTTGGGAGCATGCGTGTGTACAGGAAAGAAGCAAGTCGTGTGTTTATAAGAATGGACGAGGGTGTTCATGAACAAGCCGACGATCGAAAGATTACAAGTTTTGGCATTGGTTGGTAGGCCGACCAAGCAAATTAGTGATGGAAGACGTCGGCTGACACATAAACACAGGTCGACCAAGAGTGGCACGACCACACCAAGAAGCATATATATATTGTGCGTGGATGGTTCATTTGGCACCATCGCTCAAAAAAGACTTCGCTCAACATGTGAAGAAGTGCAGATATAAGAGGTGGATGCAGCAAGATAAAGAGGTGTAGATTTTGTTGATGCGCCCATTCTTGGGCAATGCCGCATAGAGGTAGATCGCTTCTTGGGTTTGGGTGAAGGGCGCAGGTAGAGGTCGCCCGCTGGTTGGAGTAAGGTGTGCACGAGTGTGGCGCCCGTTTGTGCAACGACTTGGCATGGGTTCTTGGGTGACTCGGGTGAGCGCCCGCCTGTCGTGCAAGTGTGCGCGGTGTGAATTTTGGGTGAATTTTTGAGGTTGTGAATGGAGGTGTGTCTCAGGTAGAGGCGCCTGTGTGTGGCGACTTGGAGGCGCGCCCAACTTGGGCAAACAACACGATCATGCGATAAGGTGAATGAAGGGTTGATAAGTCATGCGGCGACCGTGCGAAGGTGTCGACGAGATGGGCAACCAAGTTTGCCGAAGATTGTAAAATTGGCTAAGTATGAAACTTGGTGTTTCTAAGTATACTTGTAAAGCTTTGTAATATTGAAAGACTGTATAATGTATTATTCGGGCAGTCTCATTGTTCAGGGAGTTTCCCCTCCCTTTACACTATGCAATTGTGTTCTTCGTTTATAATTGCTGTTGATAATGAATGTGTATGGGTGTTTATTGGTATAAAGGAAACCTTAATAATACTTGGTTGCGAAACACAAACTAAGTAGGATAAGTGGTTAGGCGTAGTCCACGAACATATGTATTGGTGAAAAGAAAGTGTTCGGTGGTGCCGCACCTCGCCAAGTACGGTTGAAAGACTACCGCCGGCCTGGGGGCGTGACAAAGCCTCTCGGGAAATCATCATTTTAATATGAAAAATCTATGTTACATGTCTTCCTATGGTTATGGAACTATTTGAATGGTAAACCCAAATTTATGAAGATAATTACATTTTTAATTATAATTGTTCTCATTATTAACAAAACTAAGTCATCAAGTCAGTAGGGGCAACTAAGCCATCAAATTCACTCAAGGATGACACCCCTTAGCATGGTTAGATTTTTTCCCACAAACTTTCAAACCAATAACCTAACAGAACACCCAGTTACACTCCATTCTAAATCATATAAGACAATATAAATAATTATTTTAATATATATAACTTTTAATTAAATATTTTTTTTTAAATGAAATGTTTAAAATTATTTATATTAATATTTAATAAATTTAATTATAATAACCATGCGAAAAGTTTTGAATTAATTTCTAAGAGACTATGTGAAAGTTGTAAATACGTACATTATGAGAAATATTTATTAGTTATGTGGACTTGAAAAATAAGGTCCCCGCAAACAATACTAGAGCTTGCGGATAAATAATCTCTCCTAGCAAACATATTTACAAAAAAATAAGCTTCATCTATATTCAATTTTTTTATAGTTAATAATTGATGTTATTAAATTTGATTTATTCAAAATTTATTAAATAAAAAAAAATAGTTTTTACCATTTAAATATATATAAATATAAACATATTATTAAACAATTTATTGATACGAAACAAAATGTATATAATGTAAACTCAAATTATATATATACTTATATACGTAGGCATTATTATTGCCATGATACAAAAGGAAGGATTCTTTGTTCTCTCCATTATACAGAATAAGGCATGTTAGGAACATGACGAAGACATGTATAAATTGAATGAGTAACATGAATTCTTATTTTAATATATTTATATTTATTTTATATACGAGAATAATTAAATAATTTTAAAGTCTAATATAGTTGTATTATATATATTTATGTTTATTAAATGTAATAAACGTAGATATATAAGTATATTAAATTTTTAGTGATTAAATTATTTTTATTGAATTAATAAAATTTATATATATATATTTTGTTTGTTCACGATATTAGTTTCATATATAATCAATATATTCTAGCATATTTTTTAACATCGTAGTTAAGTAAATTAACAAAATTTCAATACTTAATTATTTCTATTAGTTATCATTAACACTCTTCCGTGCGCTATGCATCTTTCCATGTTGCATAATAATATTAAATTCATTTTTATTCTTTTACTTTTAGACGCAAAACTAATTTTTCCGTATATGCATAATAACATGCATAAAGAGTATTGAGACATGTATTTTTATAGAGTCATATGCATTAATTAAAAGTACATAAGGTCAAAAACCATATATATTTATTTATGTATGTGTACGACTATGAAAATTGGTCTAATGATCCGAATGTCTTATACATAAAATAAAATGTATAAAGATTATAAAAGTGTGTCAATATATTCATAATTCACATGTATATAAGAAAAAGACTCGTTAGCGTAACGATGTACCTTCTAGGCTGACTTAATGGAAGAAGCCAATGGAGTGAAACGAACAAGTGGAGAGCAAAATCCACCAGAGATATCAACAGAGGTGGAATCAATAGAGGTTGAAATTGTGCACAGTGATTGAGACTCCAACCATGGCATCTGCTCAAGCAGTAGGGTTTTAGCAGTCCCTTCAACTCCGGAGCATGTTCCCCTAAGGCAATAGCTCAAGTTGTATGGACAATTGTTCCATTGGAATAGTGATATCTTACTTTTTCTTACGAGAACAAGGTAATATTTTAAGAGACTAATTATGGCTATCACTATCTCGTTGTACAAGAAGAGGGAAATCTTTCCAAAGATAATCACCACAACTACTATGATTTCTTCACATAAGAACAGATTATTCTCTAAAAAGAAAGACCACTTTAAGTATGCATATTTTTTTGAAAGAAAAATAGCACAATAACTATTATCTTGCTCATACAAACACATTATTTTCAAGAAAACTAACACAATAACTATTATTTTCATAAATATTTCTTTTCGAGAAATCTAACACAATAACTATTCCTTTTGTGAATGCAAACACATATTTATTTTTCAAGAAGTAGCATGGTTAATTTTTCAATCACCTATGTCTCTATGGTTTATAGGAGGTCAAAGTAGGTTTACTTTATTTATTATTTCCATTTCATGTTAGCCACTCTATATAATTGTATTGATCAAATACGTACCAAACAAAAGCCATCGTTGTATACCTTAACATGACAAAATTGTAGTGACAAATGTGGCATGCATTTCCTAGGGTTGTTGATCCAAAATGGATCCTAAACACCCTCTAAGCCTTCAAACATCCAAAACTATCAAATAAGAAGAACCTTTAAAAATGGCGAATTACACTATGAGGAGTGAAAAACACAAAGAAAAAGCGGATATAGAGCCTATCAGAGGTCAAAACAACTTTGCACAGGAGCCACCGGATCTGGCCGGTCAACGGTCCAGATCTGATCGGCATATCGCAATCAACGGTGACAGGCGGAGGCTATCAGAGGCAACCATATGACAGTTGCGATCGCAATCAGTGCGGGTCAACGAGGACCGTCGATCAAGCGTGCAGATCGACGCCCTAGGTTAACTTGCAATATCACAATTGACAAATGCAAGGAGCGCTTACCAAACAGCCCGAGGTCTACGCAATATGCGATTGCGATAAATCACATCGCAATATCGTGTCAGAGCAATACAATGGAGTAGGGTCGATATACATATGACTTGCGATAGCTGGACTTGATGAAGTTATAGATGATATTTTATATATTTTGAGATCCGGAAAATGACATTTTCTTTTGTATTTCGCATTTTCATTAAATAAATGAAATGCGCCCAATGCAATGAAATGAACCCGATCAAACTTATAGATGAAAATATATAGCATTTCAAGTCCGCCATAAAGCCATTTTGCGATATTTTCAGTGTTTTAATGTATTTTTCAAATACAAAGGGAAACCACGGAATGGGCATTTGCGTCATGTGATAATGATTTAAAGGCGGACCCCATGGAATATAGGGCGAATTTCATAATATTTGAAATCCGATAAACAGTGATTTGGTGGATTTTTCCCGTGTTTTCAATCTATTTCTCTATGTAAACAAAGAACACTATTTTTGGGGATTTCAAAGGCCAGATGGTCCCTTCCATTGTAGAACAGGTGGCCACCTTCCCTGAAGACGTTATGCCATGATTGCTAATGCTCAGAAGGGGATTCAAGCGGACAAAGGCTAGGAGCCAGAGAGCCTGAGAAGAGGAAACAAATAAACAACGTCGATTGGCTTTAAAGCCACAGACTGACAGAAATAGGAAAAGAAGAGGAAGTACTAAGACAAAGAGGCAAAACAGAGACAGAGACTGAAGGAAGGAGTCTATGTACTCAGAGAGGCTTGAGGGATTCAAGGAAAACTCTTGTTGTTTTGCATCTATCATGTTGAGACTCAATTTGAGCTCACACTTTGTAAATTTTTGCTGTTGAAGACGTAATAGAGAGGTCACCACTGAAGGCTAGACCAAGAGGCATAGCCCAAGAGTTTTGGGTGAACTCCATATTAAATTTGTTGTGTTATGTGTGTTGTTTATTATCTTTCTCTAACTGCTCAATTGTCTATATTATTCGCAATCTTATCAATTCGTTGCACTAATTAATATAGGCAAATCCATGCATATGAGTCTGTAATACCTTAAAGTAATCTAAGATCTTAATTTTCAAATCAAGTGGTATCAGAGCTTTAGGTTTGCTAAGGTTAGACAAGCTTGTGCTAGATTGTTGAAGGCTAACTAGGTCAAAGCTCAAACTAGGAGAAGGAGAGCTTCTTGAGACTAATCCAGAGATTGGAAGAGTCTACACTCAGAGGAGAATGGCCGGAGAAGTCCCATTGGAATTAGAATCTCAGTTCATGGACAACTTTTATGGCCATGCGAGCCATGATGGAAGAAATGTATTGGGAATTTAGGAGGGATCGAGGTGAAATCACTTGAACACCCGAGCAAGGCAAAGGAGTAGAGGAAACTCTTCTAGTTTCCCATTCAGAAGGAAAAGGGAACGGGGAAGAGCCTCCTCCATCAACTCTTCCTTCTAGCCCTGAAAAGAAAAGGAAGAAAACATCTTTGATTAAATTAGATGTAAAATTTGATTTGCCAATTTATGATGGAGAGTTAAATGCAGAAAAGCTAGATAACTGGATTAGACAAATTGATGTATATTGCAGGGTGCAGAACATCAATTCAGAAAGGAGAAAGATTCAGCTGGCCAGCCTTTGCCTTGGAGGAACTGCCCTAGTGTGGTGGGAAGGCAGGACACAAGCTGATTTGAGGAAGCATGGTAAAATTCTTTCTACCTGGAGTGAATTTGTTTCTACCATTAAAAAATAATTCTATCCACTAGCTTATATGCATCAAGCAATGATGAGTTGGAAAAATCTTCGCCAATTAAAGGGGAAAAGTGTGCAAAGTTATACCTAGGAGTTTAAAAAAATAGCGTTAACTCTAGGCATTTCTATAGACTCACCTGAAACTTTGTTGAAGTATATAGGTGGTCTGCATATCTATTTCAGGCACACCATTCTCATGTTTAACCTCACTAGCCTAGATGATATATCAGTTTAGGCTACACATCTAGAGGCTAGAGGCAAGAATGTGAACCCAGAGATAGGGGGATCATCAAAACCCACTGCAAGCAAGAACAAGGAAAATAAGAAGCTGAGATGGAAAGAGAAGAAGGAAAATGTTGTACAGAAAGAAAAACCTTCATGCACTCACTGCAAGAAGGATGGGTATGATGATGCACATTGTTGGTCTTTGCATCTAGAGCTGAAACCCAAGAAGTTCGATGGCAAGAAGAAGAAGGCTGCTGCTGCTATTCAAAAAGATTTAGGGTCAGAATCAGGTGATGAAACAACAATCACAGCCACAGATATAAAAGGTAAAAATTCTGAAGCATCTACTATTAATTCTGCACAATCTATTGATAATGAAGAAAATGAGAGGACAAGACATGAGCCTTTTCATATTAGAGTTATTTCCAAGCATCGAAAGATTGATACTTTATTTGATAGTGGATCACAAGTAAAATTGATTTCTGAAGTAATTGTAAAGAAGTTGGGATTACTAACCACACCTCAGAAGAAACCATATCCATTAGGTTGGGTATGTGATAAAGCAAAGCTACAAGTGACTAGACAATGTAAACATAGGTTTGCATTTGGGTCAACGTTTGTAGATGAGGTTGAGTTAGATATAGTTCCCTTGAATATATGTGGTATTGTTTTAGGAAGTCCTTACTTGTAAGATAGAAAAGCCATATTCTATAGAGCTAAAAATAAGTATCAACTCACTAAAGATGGAATAGAATATATTGTAAGAGTTCATAAACTCAAAAATAATTACTCTCTCATAAACTTAGGGCAGATGAAAAGAATTGTAAATTCATGCAAGCAATTTTTATTGATGGTTGTAAACGAAAAGAACCCTGATAAAACCAATGTATTTGAGGGTTGTGATGCTAAACATAAAGCTGATTTAGAAAAATTTGTTTTGGAATATGATATCCTATTTCAAGAACCTAAAGGTCTTCCACCCAAAAGGGAAATAGTACATCATGTTCATTTGTAGCAAGATGCTCCAATGCTTAACATCGGAATGTACAAGTTATCCACTTTAGAGAATGCAGAGATCAAGAAGAAGGTATAGGAGCTGCTCAAAAAAGGGTTCATAAGACCAAGCACATCATCATGCGGATCTCCAATCGTGCTGGTGAGAAATAAAGATGGCTTGTGGGGGATGTGCATTTATTACAGAGCACTGAATAAAATAACGATCAAGAATTGTTATCCCCTTCCTTGCATTGATGATCCATTAGATCAACGGAGAGAAGCAATTTACTTTTCCAAGTTGGACTTGCATAGTGGCTATCATCAGGTCATAGTAGTAGAACAAGATGCATGGAAGACTTCTTTCAAAACAAAGAAAGGGTTGTATGAATGACTGGTTATGCCTTTTGGCTTAACTAATGCTCCTGCCACTTTCATGAGAGTTATGAATGATGTACTCCGACCTTTTATTGATGATTTTTTAATTGTATATTTAGATGACATTCTTGTTTTCAGTAAAACATGGGAAGAACATTTGAAGCATGTAAAGCGGACTTTGGATGTTTTGAAAAGAGAAAATATCTATGTGAAATTGTCAAAATGAGAATTCAACAAAACATATTTAAATTATTTGGGTCATATTGTAGGGGGTGGTGAATTGAAGATAGATCCCTCTAAGGTTGAAGTCATTATGAATTGGCCTAAACCCAAATCTGCTACAGAAGTTACGAGTTTCCTAGGAGCAGCACAATATTGGAGAAAGTTTATTGCTAACTTTTCCTTGACTGTAGCTCCCTTACATGCTTTAACAGGATTGAATAAGGTGTTTCAGTGGGGAAGCAAACAGCAGAAAGCCTTGGACGCCTTAAAAGAAAAAATTAGTACAATACCAATACTAGCACTACAAGATCTTCAACGACCATTTGAGATTGAAACAGATGCCAGTGACTATGCCATGGGAGCAATGTTGATGCAACACGGTAAACCCATATGCTATCATTATTAGACATTTAGTTATGCAGTAGTTAGTTATCCCACATATGATAAATAATTGTATGCATTAGTACAGAGTGTGAAAAAGTGGAAAAATTACCTAATGGGCAAAGAAACAATTATACATACAGATCATCGACCACTTCAATATTTGCACTCACAAACTAAATTGCACCAATCAAGACACTATAGGTGGATGGGTTTTCTACAACAGTTTCATCTTGTCATCAGATATAAGAAGGGCATACACAATAAAGTTGCAGATATGTTGTCCAGACCAATCATAAATGCATCTACTATACTTAAGCATAACTCAGTAATGCATGAAAGCTACATTGACAATATGCTCAAGATATAGATTTTAAAGATGTATATGCAACTTTAAGTCATGGCAAAGAAGTAGAGGAATTGGATTATTATGTTAAGGACACACTCTTGTATCATTTGGGAAAGTTCTGCATTCCACAAACTAAAAGAGTTAACATAATTCGGGATGCACATACTTCTCTGATATCAGGTCATTTTGGAGTAAGTAAAATAGTTGCACAACTGTAAAGGTTCTGTTATTGGCCAAGAATGCATGAAACAATTTCTAGATATATTAAAGGGTGTACCATGTGTGCTAAAAGCAAGCCTAGCAATAGAAAATAAGGCTTGTACACTCCACTTCTAGTTCCTTCTCGTCCTTGGAAAAGTGTTTCCATGGAATTTGTTGGGGGATTGCCAAAATCTAGAAAAGGTCATGAATATTTATGTGTTATTGTGGACAAGTTCAGCAAAATGTGCATTTTAATACTTTGTAACAAGCAGATTACAGCTGACAAAACAACGAATTTGTTCTTTCAGCATGTCTCGGTTCATTTTGGGTTACCCACTTCCATTGTATATGATCAAGATTCCTGATTTGTTGGGAAGTTTTGGTCAAGTCTGTGGGAGTTGATGGACACTAGATTGAAGAAGAACACAGCCTTTCAACCACAAATAGATGTTGTCAATAGAACAGTAATCCAATTTCTTAGGGGCTATTGCAACAAGCATCCCAAGCTTTAGGATGAACATTTGTGTTATGTACAACATGCTTATAACTGTGCTAAGCACTCTTCTACACAGAGATCTCCTTTTGAGACTTATTTTGGTTTTACACCAATGTCTCCCTTGGATTTTGTCTTTGGAAAAGACACAGCAGTAGATGGACATAGTGATGTGGACAAAGAAACCAACTTCATTGAATAGATCCAAGAAATTCACCAGGCAGTGTAGGAACAATTGGAAAAGAGCCAGGCCCTGTACAAGGCAAGGCATGACAAGCATCGAATTGAGCATAGCTTCCAAGTTGGTGATCAAGTCTGGTTGTACATCAGCAAAGATAGAATGCAAGGTGAAGGAAAGAAGTTGAAGCCAATATGGCATGGTCCTTTCAAGATACTTGAGAAAATTGGTGAGAATTCTTTTCGCTTTGATTTGCCAGCTTACATGCACATCTATACAGCGATTAATGCAGAAAATTTGAGACTGTTTGAACCTTCAATAATAGAAGATCTCAAAGAGAAAAGTCAATTGCCTTATATTGATGATCTGCTGCCTGAATATCTCAATGAGTTGCAGGAAGACACAGTTTTGGACAGGAAGGTGAGAACTACGCGTAGAGGGGATATTGAGTACCTCATTATTGGAATCAAAGGTTCAAAAACAAGCAGTGCACGATGGATGGAAATTGGGCAAGTGAGGAAGCTATATCCTCACTTGATCGATGCTTGAAAACCAAATTTTGGTGGTCCAAAAGCTTTTTCAGTGGGAAGGCGTGATCCAAAATGGATCCTAAACACCCTCTAAGTCTTCAAACATCCAAAACTATTGCATAAGAAGAACCTTTAAATATGGAAGATTACACTATCAGGAGTGAAAAACACAAGGAAACAGCGAGAATAGAGCCTATCAGAGGCCAAAACAACTTTTCACAGGAACCATCGGATCTGGTCGATCAACAGTCCAGATCCGATTGGCATATCGCAATTGGCCGTGACATGCAGAGGCTATCGGAGGTAACCATATGACAGTTGTCATCACAATCAGCGCAGGTACATGAGGACTATTGATCAAGCGCGCAGATCGATGACCTAGGTTAACTCGCAATATCGAAATCGACAAATACAAGGAGCGCTTACCAAATGGCACGGGGTCTATGTGATATGCGTTTGTGATCAATTGCATCGTAATATCATGTCGGAGTAGTACAACGGAGCGCGGCCGATATACATATGACTTGCGATAGCCGGACCTGATGGAGTTATGGATGATATTTTATATATTTTGAGATCTTGAAAATGACATTTTCCTTTGTATTTCGCATTTTCGTTAAATAAACAAAATGCAAAGGAAATGCGCCTGATGCGTTGAAGCGGACCCGATGGAACTTATAGATGAAAATATATAGCATTTCAATTCTGCCATAAAGCCATTTTGCGATATTTTCAGTGGTTTAATGTATTTTTCAAATACAAAGGGAAACCACAGAACGGGCATTTGTGACATGCGATAGTGATTTAAAGGCAAACCCAATGAAATATAGGGCAGAATTAATAATATTTGAAATCCGATAAACATCGATTTGGCAGATTTTTCCCGTGTTTTCAGTGTATTTCTCTGTGTAAACAAAGAACACTATTTTTGGGGATTTCAAAGGCCCGATGATCCCTTCCATTGCAGAACAGGTGGCCACCTTCCCTGAAGACATTATGCCATGATTGCTAACGCTCAGAAGGGGATTCGAGTGGAAAGATGCCGGGAGCCAGAGAGCCTAAGAAGAGGAAATGAACAAACAACGCTGATTGGCTTTAAAGACACAGATCGATAGAAACAAAAAAAAAAAGAGGCAGTATTGAGACAAAGTGGTAGAACAGAGATAGAGAGTGAAAGAAAGGGTCTATGTACTCAGAGAGGCTTGAGGGATTCAAGCAAAACTCCCGTCGTTTTGCATCTATTATGTTAAGACTCAATTTGAGCTCACACTTTGTAAAACTCTACTTTTGAAGACATAATAGAGAGGTCACCACTGAAGGCTGGACTAGGAGACGTAGCCCAAGAGTTTTGGGTGAACTCCATATTAAATTTGTTGTGCTATGTGTGTTGTCTATTATGTTTCTCTAACTGCTCAATTTTCTATATTATTCGCAATATTATTGATCCATTGCACTAACTAATATAGGCAAATCCATGCACATGAGTCTATAATACCTTAAAGTAATCTAAGATCTTCATTTTCAAATCAGCTGTACTTCCTTAATGTTCCTCCACTAATGTTCTCAATATGATTTCCAACACTAATATCACTCTATGTCTGATGGGCCTATGGAATAGTAGAACTTCCACCCCATCAATAGCCATGGAGTTTTTTTTCTTCAAATATCATGGGTTTGACAGATGAAACACCACCATTAACATTGCCTTAAATTTCTCCATAAGAAATTGAACTGTCTACAATCCATATTCGAATAGCTAGTTAGAGTAACTTCTTTGCACAATAAATAATTGGATAATAACTCCATAAAGCATATTTAAAGATCAGAATTCCACGGAGCATATTTGTTTCCAAATTTACGAATGGTCATGCTATGCCATGGTAGGAGCAGAGAATAAAGGATTTGGCTACACAACTCTATAAAGTTGTGGTGCTAATGGCATCCTTTAGTATTTACTACCTTTCGATCAACAAAAATCCAAGACTCGCAGAAGCATTAAAATGACAAGTACAACCCAAGAAATAATAAAATGAATTGTATCATTAATCCCACAGTTGTTGCAACTGTACAGAACCCTAACTAACTCTTTATAGCTAGTATTCATTATATAAATTAATAATTTTTTCATATTTTCGCAAGTTCCATGATAGGGATATTACAAATATAGGGAACATTGTGAGGGTTTCATGACCTAGAGAATAAGGGAACAAGCACATGCGAGTTTGAAGAAGTTGCAGATAAAGCTTTGGATGAATAACAAATCTTGCAAATACGGAAAACTGACATAGTGGATGTCATACCATGTTTAGAATGGATAGAGCCTTTTTCTACCAAATGAAGCTCTGATATTAGTGTTAGACTCACTGCAATACAAAATAAATTTATATAAACATAACTTTCATTTTATTAAATGGTACACATATAAATACAATTTTGTGCCCCTTGTTTTCATCTCCCAAGTATTATCCTCAACTTCTCACAACTATTCAACTTATTTTGTGGTTTCTCACCTTCCATATAAGCTAATATTTCAAATATACATAAACCCTAAGGAATATGTTTTCAAGATATGTAATTAGTCTACACGATAAAATTTTCATTTCCTTCATCAAATTTAATAGATTTTTACTAAAGCTAGTACACATCTACCTTAATCGTGGACCTAGCAATTGCTAGAGGGATCAAATCTCTTGAGGTGCAAAACCTCTTTTAAATTACAAAACTTGAAAAAAAATTGCACCTCCAGAGACTCGATCTGTTTGGGCATAGATGCATTTAATTCCTAGATAATCCCAACGCTTGAATTTTCTAGATTAGACAGTGTAAGCTTACAATTTCAACAAATCTCTACTAGATTTTAGACAAAATATATGTGAGTATTAATTAACTTGACATATTGAGATATTTTATTTATAAACAAGGTAGAATTATTATTATTATTATTATTTTAAATGTCGCATATAAATTTTATATTAGAAATTATTTAAACTACATATTTCCCTTTTATTTATCTTTCATTATCATTATCAATTTTAAAATACCATAAAAAATTATTTTATTATGATGAGTAATAATTTATATAAATATATAACTGATATTTGAATAAGTTAATTAATATCGATATTCAAATAACATATTTAAATAACGTGGAAACAGAGAAGGGATTGGAGCTCTGAAGAACTCTTGATGGCGGAAAAGAGGGTTTTTACAGGAGTCTTCCATGAGAATGCACAGTACGGCCTATTGGGAAACATTGATGCAAAAAGCTCGGGATCGAATGGTATACTCAGCAAATCTACCATCAGTATTGTGAACTTGGCCGAAGTATTTCCAGATTTTCCTTCTCATGAACTATTATACGAGATCCTAGCTCTTACATAGTATTTGTTTGGATATGGGGAAATCTGTTCCCCTTCAAAACGCATGCTCCTTTATAGATCAGACAAAGATTTAATAGATTGGTTCTCACAGAAGACATATGTGCCCTTCCTTCGGCCATATCTAGAGATCCTCTTACATTTTGGCTCCTACTCTGGATCGAGCTCTATAAACACTGCCCTCATTGGATTTATCATCTTGCATAGAGCCGCCGAAGAAGGAAATATATCCGTTGAGTAGAAACTTGCCTCCGTTGTCTTAGTTTCCAATGATTTTCGTGCCAGTTCCATGAATCTGATCCATTACCCACAAGTCCATGTGATTGTATTTGATGATAGCCACTCTAGATCCAGGAATAGGAAATTGTCTCCACATCCTCACCAGGCATAAAACAAGAGGAATCATAAAGCAACAAAAAAAATTGTTGTGACTAGTCTTGATGATGGCCTTTTTAGATGGGGTAGCGATAAATATCCATTGTCTTCCCTACAGGCAGAAAACAGGAAGGCGACAGAGTACATTCAAGATCCCAAGATGAAAGGTTGTTCTAGCCTAGATTGCATGATTCAAACAATGGATCGAGATCCATTTTGCCAAAATCTATCAGATCCAGTGCATCTTACAGTAGATCGACCTCTCTCAAGCATAGATCAAGTCACCAGAGCTCTGGATCTGATATAATTTTTTATCAAAACTCCACAAGGAAGGAATTTCTGCAAGTGGATCTAGAAGGGGAGGCAGATACAACAATTAAAGTTTGAAATATAAACTCATATAAGCATATTAGTAAGAATGCAAATCTTGGTTTATTTGGGACAAATTATGCAATATAATCACACACTACAAGATTATGGCATTGCATTAGATGCGACCATCATCCTTAATCTATGATTGCATGGTGGATGCTTTGGAACCAGCTCAAAGGGCACAATCTCTTTTAAAGTTGCGGTCAAAGGGAAGGATGAAACCTAAACCAAACCAACACCACCTCCATAACTACCTAGACACTATATCGTGGAGAAAATATCATAGATACTAGCCTTGATAGTGCCTTTGCCTGAGGTAAATGAGCTTTATGCAGACTTCCATACTAAAGCAGTTATGTGTAGATTTAATTGTTTTTTTCCTAAATCAGAGGCTTTACACCATTGGATTTTTTCTACATGGGAAATGAATTGTGATATTCATCTATGTTCAAAGGGGTTTTTTATTGTCAAATTTGACATGGTCAAGGATAAGGAATATGCCCTTAATGAGGGACCATGGTTCTTGGGAAATGCATGACTTTTAATGATCCCTTGGTTCCCAGGTTTTGATGCCACCAATATGTTGGTTTCTAAAATGATCGTATGGGTAAGAATGCACAATCTTTCACTAGTCAAGGTGTACCTGACACCATTATACTGGTCCATAACAATATATAGTGGATTCAACCACTAGATTATGAAAATATGATATTCTGTTGTTGTGGCTGTAAAAAAACTGATCACCTTCATAGTGCATGCCCACAAGCTAAAAATACCCCAAAAGAAATAAGAAACAATCACAAAATCCAAAAGGTTGGTAATGCACCAAGCCCCGAGAAGAAGCAACACAAGAAGAAAAGACAATAGAAAACACTGTAGACAATAATGTACAGATTGTATAGATTAGCCCATAAAAGGACAAGAGAAACCACAACTCCAGATTAACTGAGAGGACCAACAACCCCTCATAGCAGCATGAGTAGCACACATCATGCAAAGAAGTAAGTGAAAACAAACAAATTCATGGATTAGAGGGATCTGATTCTGACAAAGAATATCCAATCAATACTAATGAGAATCAAATGTCTATTATAGCACCAACTCCCAACATTGGTGGTTGGCCAAAAGTGGAAAAGAAGAAAGGTAGGAAATAATATATTCGTCTTTTATGGATTCTAAGAAATCAACACCTGTTATTACTGCATATGCTCATTAGCATCTACAACATGTAATTTTTCTCATTTTTTAATAAAATTACGATTTTTCTTGAAAAAAAAACATATTCAAAGAATGTAATATATATATATATATATATATATAAATAATTATAATTATAATTTTATCTTTTAAAAATTGACATAAAATAATTTATTTATGGTTTAAAATAAGAGTAAATATATTTATCTCATCTCCATATAATTAAGTTACAATATTAACTACAGAAGTAATATAATAAAAATAATATTATTGATATTTTATGATACTTTAATTAAAAATTTATAAAAAAATTAATAATTAATATTTCTTTTTTATTTAAAAAAATATATTTTTAATTTAAAATAAGCACTTGCTAAATCTTTATTGAGCAAAATCAAACATAAAAGAGATGTGCCTCTTGGCACAATGAAAAAGGAAACTTTCAAAAATCCTATATTGGATTTGCAAATTATAAATATTATTCATAGCGTATTTGAACTTCCCATATAATTAGATTTACCAAATTATTCGAAATACGATATTAGTGAAAATTTTATTTTCTTACATACAAATTGCCAATTACTTTAAGATGGTATTTTTTAATGTAACTAAAACATGACAAAATGTTTTAACCATGCTAGAATATGATAGACATATTTCAATTATATATCCTTATATGAAATCTATTTATTTTTAAATAAAAAGTTAATAATTCTGAAAAATAACAACTTAAAGTTTTCTATATTTTTAATAATTTTGGAGAAATCTTTTGCAAATTAGTGAATTTTAAACATATAAATGTTTTATACTATTAATTTTTCATACATATTAAAACGACGGTATTTGGGGCTCTCCCCTACGACGTGGAATATATGCTTATATTAATGAGCGGTTTAATCATTCAGTATGCTTATGGGAAGAATTCTTAGAAGATGTTGCGGCTATATTAAGATCAAAGGGAAAATTTATCTCATGGTTGGAAGTTGAGGGGATGAATTTGGCGACGGAGCATTACAGAGCGTGTGACAGGGACTATGGAAGCTCATTGGGGTTTTGGCTCGAAATGAGAAGCACAGTTGCAGACCAGTTCATATTAGTTTGGTATGAATTTAGCTCTCCAATAAGTATCAAGGATCTTGAAGTACCCCAGTGCGAAGAACTGTTTCTCGGCCTAACCTCTAGCTGGAAGTTTCGATATCCACACTCAATTCCAATTTGCTCTCTCCTGGTGGCCTTCTCCACTGATGTTGAGCAGGTAACTTTATCTTATTTCTTCTTCCTAGCTAGGTGGTCTATAGTTGTCCACTTGAGTCATAAGTAGGGGTCTTGGGAAGGGGACTATTATAAATTCTGGTTATTGCGTTTGCAACTCCCCAAAGTGTCCCATTGTGTCTTTCTTATAAGCTATAGTTGTGGGTCTCATTAGTTTGGCTTTTCTTGCTGGCCCTTTTTTGGTTTTCGTTGGGAGGATTTCTTTTTTTGATGCTTGACCACAGGTTTGTTGGTTTATTCCTTACATTCTCTTAAATGTTTGAATTAGTATTGCTCAAGGGCAAGAGTTTTGTGGGTTTTCTCTCAGCTCGTTGGGGTGGTAGTTGAATGCATCAGAGGGTTAGTGCGCTAGTCGGCATTGTCTTTTCTAGTAATCCCATGGGGTCTAAGGGAGTCCCTCTCAACCTTTCCCTGAACCTTCCCTGGTGGGGTTTCTGTCATCTTCAAGATCGACAACTTGTATATTGACTTTGGTGTTTGTTCTCACCATTTCTCTGGAACAAGCTTTGAGGGGTACTCAAAAACCCCGTTGACCAACCATTTTGTAGTGAAAACAATTTCACGCGAAAGAGGGAGACATCGTTGTGGGGGTTCCATCACATCAATGCAGGTTGTCCACCTTCTAGTCACAACTCATCTTCAGGGAACTCGACCAGCATGGAAAGTGAGGGTGAAGTGGCTTATTCTCCAAATCGCTCTCCAGGCCATATCGTAGCTCTAGTAAGCATGGATTCCATAGCATGGCAACTTCAATATAATTAGTTTCATATATGAAGGATACAATTAATTAAGAATGAGCTATCAGAACAACTAGACAACCTCCATTGAAGCCATTGTAGAACGAATGACCACCTCCTCAACCTCAAAGCTCAAGTGGAACATATTGATTTTCATATGCATGAACATGCTAGATATTTTTCAACTCCCCTTGTACTCTCTCTCCATCCCCCTTGTCACACCCCCAATTATTTTTCCCTTAAATTGGCCGGATGCAGCACCACCTAAGTAACCAACATCCTCCACTGTTAGCCTACTTTGCGAACTACGCCTTAACATTCATCATAATCATGAATTATTATATTAATGTGCGGAAACCATTAATAACAACATAAGAGAACAACAGCTTGAACACAATCACATGCAAGATAAATCTTTTATTATATATGAAGATTTTGTACAATGACCAGGAGCTGGGCTCAACCGGCATTCATACCCAAGTTGGGTGCCCACCCGTGCAAGAGCGCACGATGGTCACACCTTAACTTCACCCAAAATACATAACGCGAGTTTCCTTGCCCGAACGGGCGGGCGCACCCGTGCACACCCGCACCAACCGCAATCCAAACTCGTTTACAATGCCCGGCGAGCGGGCACCTTAGCTCGCCCTCCACCTGCACCTCCAACCGCCCTTACAACCCTTGTGCAACTATGTATACCGCCCGGCTAGCGGGCGCATCTTCTTCGCCTTGAGCTGCAGCCTTTTCCACTTATTCGCACTTCTTGTTCAAACGTTTGAAGACCGATGAGTGATGGCCAAATGCTCCAACTCCATCGCATGTTTATACTCTTCTTCGCGTGGAGGTCGCGCCCATGGCTGACCCCTCCACAAACTCCCAAACGACGCGTCCACAAACAATAACAAGGTCGGATCGCCCCTTTGTTTGTCATCGCACCTTGGTCGGCTTGGCTACACGAGTCCTCCTCAACTTGCCATATAAGTGGAACACCATTCTCCCCGTGCATATTAGTATATCGCCTCATCCTTGGTCGTCCCACATGTGGTTTATGCCTTAGTCGCATTTCGGAGTAGGTGGAGCGCGCGCCCGGTCACTCAATGATCGCAGGGCATTACATCCTCCCCCACTCGAAATCATTGTCGCCCTCGACAATCCCGACTGCCTCAGTATCTTCCGTTCATACTTTGCAATCTTCTTCTTCCATCCCCAAAGTGAGTCCTCTGATTCCCAGCTCTCCTCTTCCGGTGCATTCTTCCATCTAAAAAGATACTCCCGCTTCATGTGGCAACCTATCCTTGTAGTTCTGTAGCTCAAGATTTTATCCAACTCCAGTCCTGGCTTGTCCACAATCCCGGTTGGTCCTCTCGGTGGTTCAGCTCTCTCTAGATTTTCAGAATCAAGTTTGCATCTCTTCAACTGACTCATGTGAAAAACTGGATGCTTCATGTGCATATGGTGCGGAAGCTCCAGCTCGTAAGAAACTTCCCCCACTCTCTTCTTCACTCAGAATGGTCACTCATACTTTTGTGTCAGTTTGCTCGCAGTCCCCTTGGCTGGTTGAAACTGCTCCCCGGTAATCCTGAGAAACACCATATCTCCCACACTTAAGTGCGCATCTCGTCTTCCTCGATCAGTATATTTCTTCATTCTCCTTATAGCTTCGTGCAAGCACAACCGTGCCAACTCCAAGGTCTCATCCCAAGCCTTCATGAACTTCTTCGCATGAGGACTCCTCAAGAAACCTCTCGTCACTACGATATGCAGTGCAACCGATATCTGCCCATTCACCAACTCAAATGGACTATACCTCATCGCAGAACTCTTTTGAATATTGTAACTGAACTGAGCAATATCCAAGAGTTCAGGCCAATTCTTTTGATCAGTCGTCACATAATGTCACAAGTAGTCCTCGAGCAATGCGTTGATCCTCTCGGTCTGCCCATCTGTCTGCGGATGGTAACTCAAGCTCATCAACAACTCTGTCTCGAATAACTTGAACAATGTGGTCCAAAATTTGCCTGTAAAACGTGGATCTCTATCCGACACAATGCTCAATGGCATCCCCCAATACTTCACTATGTTCTTAAAGAACAACTCCGCAGTCCGCTCGACTCCACATTGTATCTTTGTTGGAACAAAGACAACATACTTGGAAAAACGATCAACCACGACCATTATCCCATTATACCTCTGAACCTGTGGCAACTGAGTGATGAAGTCCATTGAGACACTCATCCATGGTCTCTCAGGGATCGGTAAAGGCTACAACAATCCTCCTTGCCTCTGAGTATCCGATTTGTCCTACTGACAAATGATGCACGTATGTACATACTCCTCTACATCCTCCCGCATCTTCTCCCAAAAGAATCCTCTCTCCAACAATGCCAAAGAACGACGCATCCCTGGGTGGCCAGCCCATGGCGAGTCGTGGCACTCCTTCAAAAGGTGCCTCCTGAGCCCAGATGACTTTGGAACATAGAGTTGGTTTCCAAAGAACAAGAACCCATCCCGTAGAAAGAAATTTCGTGGCTTCCCCTCCTTTATCCGCTTCACTATATTCTGCGCCAAAGTATCAGTTTCAACACTTTCCTTGATATTATTCTGCATCTCTTCTGACATCTGAACTCGACTCCTACCCCTAGCTGCCCAGTCTTCTCCCTCTAATGCTGCAAGTTGTCCCTTCCTGCTAAGGGCATCAGCTACTGCATTGTGTCTTCACGGTCTATACTTGATAGTCATGTCGAATTCTGCCAAGAAGTCCTACCAACAAGCTTGCTTTGCAGAAAGCTTTGGTTGTGATGCAAAATAACTTGCTGCAACGTTGTCAGTCTTGACAACAAACAGCTTCCCAATCAGGTAATGCCTCCACACATGAAGACGGTGAATGATTGCAGTCATCTCCTTCTCATGGACTGGATACCTCTGTTCTCTATCCTGCAACTTCCGACTCTCGTACGCGACCGGATGCCCATCCTGCATAAGAACCCCTCCTATGGAAAAATCCGAAGCATTAGTGCGTACCTCAAATGGTCTCTCGAAGTCAGGCAACTTCAGTATCGGTGCTGTAACCATCCTCTTCTTCAAATCGTCAAATGCCTCTTGAAATTTTCTCATCCAACTCCACCTCTTGTCTTTCTTCAATAGGTCTGTTAGTGCTAATGTCACCTTGGAGTACCCCTCTACAAACTTTCGTTGGTAGTTGGTCATGCCCAAGAACACCCTCATCTCATGGAAATTCTTTGGTTCAACCCAGTCCTCGATCGCCTTCACTCTGCTCGGCTCCATCTGTATGTACCCTTGACCAACAATATGCCCAAGGAACAGAATCTCGGTCTGAGCGAACACACACTTAGATTTCTTCAAGAACAACTTATTTGCCCTCAGTGCCTCGAACACCATCACCAAGTGCTTCTTATGATGCTCCATGTTGTCACTGAACACCACTATATCGTCCAAGTACACTACTATGAACGAGTCCAAGTATGGTCATAGGACATCATTCATTAAAGTGAAAAACATAGCAGGAGCATTACATAACCCGAATGGCATAACAAGGAACTCAAAGCTACCATACTCTGTTACTATCGCGGTCTTCTTCTCATCTCCTTCAGCTATCTGCACCTGACAATACCCATGCCTCAAGTCGAACTTGGAAAAAACTCAGGCTTTCGCAAGCTTATCAAAGCAATCAACAACCAATGGCAAAGGATACCTGTTCCTTACCGTCTGCTTGTTCAATGCACGGTAATCACAGCACATCCGTAGCTCATTCGAATCCTTCTTCCGCTAGAACAATACCAGAGCTCCATAAGGGGACCTTGAAGGTCTGATGAAACCTGCATTAGTTAACTCTTTTAACTATCGTTTCAACTCATCCAACTCAGGAACTGACAATCGATAAGGTGCTTTAGCCGGGGGTTGCTTTCCTGGCTCAAGCTCAATGCTATGGTCCACTGTACACCTTGGTGGAAGTTTCTTTGGTAGCTCATCAGGCATCAAATCTGCATATTTGGTCAGCACCTTAGAAATCTCGGCTGGAACAGGCGTCCCCACTCCATCACCTTCGACATCCTTGAACATCACCGCATATGTCTCCATATCTAACTCCTTCATAGCCTTCTCCAAACTCAGTGCCGAAACATCCTGCACCTTGAATTCCCTCCTTTGCATATGAGTGGGCAAAGTCCAAGTTTGTAATTGTCCAACTAGCACCACCTCATCACAGAAGGGGACAACATTGCTCTTCAAAAAATCTTGTCCGAGTATCATATCGAAGTCGTTCATCTCCATCACTGTGAAGTCCAACTGACCCTTCCAGTCTTTTATCTACACAGGCACTTCGAACAATGCAAACTTTGAAACGGGAACTGATACTGTTACTCGTTTCGTAAAGATAGCAAAAAAATGACTTAATTTTGAAAAGGGGTGATGCAGAACGAACATGTTTTTTTTAGAGCATACTTTTTGGCATTTTAATTTTTTTATGTACATTACGTTTTAGAATCGTTTTAGAATGGTAGTGATTTTCATGCTGATTTAAAAAAGTGAGTATAAAGCATCACCCCATTTTTTTAAAAGACCTGTGTTTTGGCTTTAAATTTTCTAATGTATAAAATGTAAATAATTATTTTGTAAATTTGATCATCTTTTAAGTGGCCGTTTTCTTCACATTTTCTTGTTTTTTTATTTTAATTTTAACTTTTTTTTTTAGTGAGGTTTTATTGTTTTGCATTTTTAAATTAGGAGGTCGATATTTAGAATTTTCGATATTCTACATATTTATATATCCTTAATTAATTTTTGAATCGACATGAAATAATTGTTTGTAAAAAACAATATTTTTTAACAATGGATATAAAAATAACCATTTTTAACATAAATATAACTAAAAAACTACATGTTTTGATAATTTTTTGCTAGAATTGACATGTCAAAATCACAATTTTTATATGATAATTTTAATTAAAAACGATTAAATAATAACTTTTTTTTATGAATTTCATGTCAAAAATATAATAATAATCACTTTTTTTTTCAAACAATAATGATTAACTTAAAAATCAATGCGAAAATCACATATTACAAATATTAAACGTATAACAATCCTAATTGAGTGTCTATTATTCTCAAAATGTCAAAGTCAAAACATTGCAAAGCTTGATTTACAAGCATAACTTAAATTTAATCAACAATGTCACGTAATCCAAACTCTTCGTCCTCTAGAGTTTCATCATTGTCTTTTTCCACAATATTTTTTGTTTCCTTTTGCTCACTTTCCTCTTC
This sequence comes from Pinus tabuliformis, assembly GCA_031772625.1. Classification (NCBI taxonomy): domain Eukaryota; kingdom Viridiplantae; phylum Streptophyta; class Pinopsida; order Pinales; family Pinaceae; genus Pinus; species Pinus tabuliformis. The sequence continues at coordinate 1,487,199,528 of CM062817.1, forward strand.
TAATGGGTCTTTGATGTCTGTGAATCTCCCAATGTATGTATTTCCAAACATTGCATGTAATGGTGGTTGGGGTTCCTTTGCCTTTTTTGCCACACGTGATTCACTAAAGTCCCCTTTATTCAACCCAATTTCTTGCATTGCATCTGGAAGAAATTGAAGCACATTAATTCTTTGCTAAATAAAATTGCACTGTACTGGATCTTTTTCAATTGCAATGCAGTTTCTTCCTTTTTGAAGGCAACATGCTAGCGTTGTACCTAATTATCAAGCACAAAAGAAATAATGAACTAAATTAGTACAATGACATATTAATTAAAAAATAACATATTGAAATTCAACTCCATATAATAAAACCTACCTGAGCCAGAAAATAAATCCAGAACCCAATCTCCTTCATCTCACAAATGTCTATAAGATAGTTAATCAATAATTGTGGTTTTTAATAAATGTTAACTATCTTCCTTTTGCTTTTGATTCTAAGAATCAACCAGCCACCAGCAAGGCGGGCGACTGGTGGCTGGGTGATTCCCACCAGCCGAGCGGGCGGCTGGTTCATTCCTAGAATCACCGAGCCACCAGCAGGGCGGGCGGCTGGTGGCTGGATGATTCCAAGAATCAACCAACCACCAGTCGGGCGGGCGGTTGGTGGCTGGTTGATTCCTGAAATCACCCAGCCACTAGCCGGTGGCCACCCGCCTGATGGCTAAATCATTCCGGGAATCAACCACCCACCAGCCGCCCGCCCGGCTGGTGGCTGGTTGATTCCCGGAATCAACTAGCCACCAGCCACCTGGCTGGTGTCTGGGTAATTCTGGAAATCAACCAGCCACCATCTCGGTGGCCGGCTAGTGGCTGATTGATTCCGAGAATCAACCAGCGACCAGCCGCCGCCCTGCTGGTAGTTGGGCGATTCTGTAAATCAACCAGCCACCAGCCGGGTGGCCAGCTAGTGGCTGGTTTATTCGAGAATCAACCAGCCACCACCCCCAACTGGCCACTCAACTGCTGGCTGGTTGAATCCCGGAATCAACCAGCTACCAGCCGGCCACACCAGCCACCACCTGCCTGCCCGGCTGGTGGCTAGGTGATTCCGGGAATCAACCAGCCACCAGCTCGGTGGCCAGCTAGTGGCTGGTTGATTACGGGAATCAACCAGCCAGTAGTCGGCAGCCCGGTTGGTGGCTGGGTGATTCCGGGAATCAACCAGCCACCAGTTGGGCAACTAGGGCAACTAGCTGGTGGCTGCCGCCCCACTGGTGGCTGGTTGATTCCGGGAATCAACCAGCCACCAGCTGGCCGCCCGGCTGGTGGCCGGGTGATTACTGGAATCACCCAGCCACCAGCCGTGCAGGGAATCACCCAGCCACCAACCGGGCAGCCGGTTGGTGGCTAGTTGATCCCGGGAATCAACCAGCCATCAGCTGGCCGCCCGGTTGGTGCCTGGTTGATTCCGGGAATCAACCAGGAAACAGTCGAGCGAAGCCACCAGCCAGGTGGGCGGCTGGTGGCTGGATGATTCCGGGAATCAACCAACCGTTCGCCCGGCCAGTGGCTGGTTGATTCGGGGAATCACCCAGCCACCAGCTGCTCGCCCGCCCGGTGGCTAGATGATTCCGGGAATCACCCAGCTACCAATCGGGCGGGCGGCTGGTGGCTGGTTGATTCCCGAAATCAACTAGCCACCAATCGGGTGGCCAGCTGGTGGCTGGTTGATTCCCAGAATCAACCAGCCACCAGCCAGAATCAACCAGCCACCAGCCGGGCAGCCAGCTGGTGGCTGGTTGATTCCCGGAATTACAGCCACCAACCGAGTGGCCAGCTGGTGGCTGGTTGATTCCCAGAATCAACTAGCCACCAGCAGCCCGCCCGACTGGTAGCTGGTTGATTCCCGGAAACATCCAGCCACCACCCGGGCAGCCAGCTGGTGGCTGGTTGATTCGAGGAATCAACCAGCCACCAGCTGGCCTGATTCCGGGAATCAACCAGCCACTAACTGAGCGGCCAGCTGGTGGCTGGTTGATTCCTCGAATCAACCAGCCACCAACCGAGTGGCCAGCTGGTGGCTGGTTGATTCCCGGAATCAACCAGCCACCATCCGCCCACCCGGCTGGTGGCTGGTTGATTCGAGGAATCAACCTACCACTAGCCGGGCGGCCAGCTGGTGGCTGGATGATTCCCGGAATCAACCACCAGCCAGGCGGGTGGCTGGTTGCTGGTTGATTCCGGGAATCAACGAGCCACCAGCTGGCCGCCCGGCTAGTGGCTGGTTGATTCCGGGAATCAACGGGCCACCAGCTGCCCTCCCGGTAGGTCGCTGGTTGATTTGGGGAATAAACGAGCCACCAGCCGCCTACTAGGCCAGTGGCTGGTTGATTCTAGAATCAAACAAGCCACTAGCCGCACGCCAGACTGGTAGCTGGGTGATTCCCGGAATCAACCAGCCACCGGTGGGGTGGGTGGCTGGTGGCTGGTTGATTCCGGGAATCAACCAGCCACCAGCTGGCCGCCCAGCTAGTGGCCAGCTGGTGACTGGTTGATTCCCGGAATCAACCAGCCACCTTCCCGGCTGGTGGATGGTTGATTCCCGGAATCAACCAGGCACCAGCCAGGCGGCCAGCTCATCGTTGCTTGATTCCCCTGCCCGGCTGGTGGCTGGATGATTCCGGGAATCAACCGGCCACCGACCGGGCAGATGGCTGGTGGCTTGTTGATTGCCGGAATCAACCAGCCACCAGTCGGGCGGCCATCTGGTGGCTGGTTGATTCCTAGAATCAACAAGCCACCAACTGGCCACTCGGCTGATGGCTGGTTGATTCCCGGGAATCAACCAACCACCAGCCACCCGCCCGGTCGGTGGCTGGTTGTTCCGGGTTATCAACCAGCCACTAGCCGGGTGGCCGGCCAGTGGCTAGTTGATTCCCAGAATCACCCAGCCACCAGTCGGGCGGGCGGCAGGTGGCTGGTTGATTCCGGGAATCAACCAGCCACCAGCTGGATGCCTAGCTGGTGGCTAGTTGATTCCCGGAATCAACTAGCCACCAGCTGCCCGTCCGACTAGTGGCTAGGTGATTCCAGGAATCGACCAACAACCGGCCGGCCGCCCGGCTAGTGGCTGGTTGATTCCCGGAATCAACCAACCACCGGTCGGCCGCCCGGCTGATGGTTGGTTGATTCTCGGAATCAACCAGCCACCAACCGGATGGTAGGCTGGTGAATCAACCAGACACCGGTCGACCGCCTAGCTCGTGGCTGGTTGTTCGCGGAATCAACCAGCCACCAACCGGGCGGCGGCCTGGTGGCTGGTTGATTGCGGGAATCAACCAGCCACCAGCCTACCGCTCGGCTTGTGGCTCGTTGATTCCGGGAATCAACCAGCCACCAGCCTGCCGCTTGACTTGTGGCTGGTTGATTCCGGGAATCAACCAGCCACCAGCCGCGCACCTGACTGGTCGCTGGGTGATTCTGGGAATCAACCAAACACCGGCCGGCCGCCCATCTGGTGGCTCGTTGATTGCTGGAATCAACCAGCCACTGGTCGGCAGTCTGGTTGGTGGCTGATTGATTCCGGGAATCAACCAGCCACCAGGCGGGCGGGGACACCAGGCGGGCGCCTGGCTGGTGGCTGGTTGATTCTTGGTTGATTCCCGGAATCAACTAGCCACCAGCCAGGCGGCAAGCTGGTGGCTGGTTGATCGCCGGAATCAACCAGCCACCAGCCGCGCGGCCGATTGATTCCCAGAATCAACCAGAGACCAACTGGGTGGCCAGCTGGTGGCTGGTTGATTCCGGTAATCAACCAGCCATCAACCGGTCGTCCGGTTGGTTGCTAGTTGATTTCTGGTGGCTGGTTGATTCCCGGAATCAACCAGCCACTAGCCAGAATAAACCAGCCACCAACGGGTCGGCTAGCTGGTGGCGGGTTGATTCCGAGAATCAACCAGCGATTAGCCGGGTGGGCGGCTGGTGGTTGGTTGATTCCAGTTGGTTGATTCCCAGAATCAACCAGCCACCAGTCGGGCGGTCTGCTGGTGGCTGGTTAATTCTCGGAATCGACCAACCATCATACGCCCGCCCCACTGGTGGCTGGTTGATTCCGGGAATCAACCAGCCACCAACCAGGTGGCTAGTTTGTGGCTGGTCGATTCCCGGAATCAACCGGCCACCAGCCGGGTCGGCGGCCTGGTGGCTGGTTGATTCTAGGAATCAACTAACCACCAGTTGGCCGCCCGGATGATGGCTGGTTGATTCTGGGAATTGACCAACCACCAACTAGGCGGCTAGTTGGTGGTTGGTCAATTCCCAGAATCAACCTAGTTGGTGGTTGGTCAATTCCCAGAATCAACCAGCCACCAGTTGGCCGCCCGACTGATGGCTCATTGATTCCGAGAATCAACGAGCCACCAGCTACCCGCCCGAAGGGTGGCTGGTTGATTTCGGGAATCAACGAGCCACCAGCCGCCCGCCTGGCCGGTGGCTGGTTGATTCTGGGAATCCACCAGCAACTAGCCGCACGCCCGACTGGTAGCTGGGTGATTCCCGGAATCAACCAGCGACCGGGCGGGCGGGCGGCTGGTGGCTGGTTGATTCACAAAATCAACCAGCTACCAGCCGAGCGGCCAGCTGCTGGCTCCGCCCGGCTGGTGGCTGGTTGATTCCCGGAATCAACCAGGCACCCACCGGGCGGCCAGCTGATGGCTGGTTGATTCCCCCGCCCTGCTGGTGGCTGGATGATTTCGGGAATCAACCAGCCACCGGCCGGGCAGGCGGCTGGTAGCTGGTTGATTCCTGGAGTCAACCAGCCACCAGTTGGGCGGCTATCTGGTGGCTGGTTGTTTCCGGTGGGCGGCTGGTGGTTGGTTGATTCCCAGAAATCAACTAGCCACTAGACAGGCGGCCGGCCAGTGGTTTGTTGATTCCCGGAATCACACAGCCAACAGTCGGGCGGGCGGTTGGTGGCTGGTTGATTCCTAGAATCAACCAGCCATCAGTTGGGCGGCCAACTGGTGGCTGATTGATTCCGGGAATCAACCAACCACCAGCTGGGCGGCCAGCTGGTGGCTGGTTGATCTGGTTGATTCCGGTAATCAACCAGCGACCATTCACCCGCCCAACTGGTACTAGGTGATTCCGGGAATCAACCAACCACCGGCCGGCCGCCCGGCTAGTGGCTGGTTGATTCCGGCAATCAACCAGCCACCAACCTGGCGGCAGGCGGGTGGCTGGTTGATTCCGGGAATCAACCAACCAACATCCCGCCGCTCGGCTTGTGGCTGGTTGATTCCGGGAATCAACCAGCTGATTCCGGGAATCAACCAGCCACCAGTCGGGCGGAGTCACCAGTCGGTCGCCCAGCTGGTGGCTGGTTGATTCTGGGAATCACCCAGCCACCAGTCGGGCGGGCGGTTGGTGGCTGGTTAATTCCTGGTTGATTCCCGGAATCAACCAACCACCAGCCGGGCGGCTAGCTGGTGGCTGGTTGATTGCCGGAATCAACCAGCAACCAACTGGGTGGCCAGCTAGTGGCTGGTTAATTATCGGAATCAACCAGCCACCAGCCGCTCACCCGGCTGCTGGCTGGTTGATTCCCAGAATCAACCAGCCACCAGCCGGGTGGGCGACTGGTGGCTGGTTAATTCCAGGAATCGACCAGCCACTAGCCGGAATAAACCAGCCACCAACGGGTCGGCCAGCTGGAGGCGGGTTGATTCTGAGAATCAACCAGCCACCAGCCGGGCGGGCGGCTGGTGGCTGGTTGATTCCTGGAATCAACCAGCCACCAGCCGGGCAGCTAGTTGGTGGCTGGTCGATTCTCAACCGGTTGGTGGCTGATTGATTCCCGGAATCAACCAGCCACCCGTTGCCCACCCGGCTGGTGGCTGGTTGATTCCCGGAATCATCCTGCCACTAGCCGGGCGGCCAACTGGTGGGTGGTTGATCCTGGAATCAACCAACCACAAACTAGGCAACCGGTTGGTGGCTGGTTGATTCCAGGAATCAACCAGCAATCAACCAGCCATCAACTGAGTGGCCGGTTGGTGGCTGGTTGATTCCGGGAATCAACTAGCCACCAGCTGGCCACCCGACTAGTGGCTGGTTGATTCCGGGAATCAATGAGCCACAAGCCCGGCAGGTGGCTGGTTGATTCTGGGAATCAACGAGCCACCAGCCGCCCACCCGGCCTATGGCTGATTGATTCTGGGAATCAACCAGCTACTAGCCACATGCCCGACTAGTAGCTGGGTGTTACCCGGAATTAACCAGCCACCGGCCGCCCGCGCGGCCGGTTGCTGGTTGATTCTCGAAATCAACCAGCCACCAGCCGGGCGGCCAGCTGGTGGCTGGTTGATTCCCGGAATCAACCAGCCACCAGCCACCTTCCCGGCTTGTGGCTCCGCCCCGCGGGGGGCTAGTTGATTCTCGGAATCAACCAGAATCAACCAGGCAACAGCCGGGCGGCCAGCTGATGGCTGGTTGATTCCCTCGCCCGGCAGGTGGCTGGATGATTCTGGGAATGAACCAGCCACCAACCGGCCACCCGGTTGATGGCTGGCTGATTCTGGGAAGGAGCCAGCGACCAACCGGCCACCCGGTTGATGGCTGGTTGATTCCCGGGAATCAACCAACCACTAGCCGCCCACCCGGCCGTGGCTGGTTTTTTCGGGAATCAACAAGCGACTAGCCGGGCGGCCGGCCAATGGTTTTTTGATTCCCAGAATCACCCATCCACCAGTCGGCCGGGCGGCTAGTGGCTGGTTGATTCCAGGAATCAACCAGCCACTAGCCGCCCGGCCGACTGGTGGCTAGGTGACTCCGGGAATCAACCAACCACCGGTCGGCAGCCCGGCTGGTGGCTGGTTGATTCCTGGAATCAACCAGCCACCAACCGAGCGGCGGGCTTGTGGCTAGTTGATTCTGGGAATCAACCAGCCACCAGCCCACCGTTCGGCTTGTGGCTGGTTGATTCCGGAAATCAACCATCCACCAGCCGCCCACCCGACTGGTGGCTGCGTGATTCCGGGAATCAACGAAACACCGGCCGGCCGCCCGGCTGGTGGCTGATTGATTCCTGGAATCAACCACCCACCGGTTTGCTGGCTCGTTGATTCCAGGAATCAACCAGCCACCAGCCGCCAACCCGACTAGTGGCTGGGTGATTCCGAGAATCAACCAAACACCGGTTGGCTGGCCGGCTGGTGGCTGATTGATTCCTAGAATCAATCACCCACCGGTCGGCAGTCTGGCTGGTGGATGGTTGATTCCGGGAATCAACTCGCCACTGGTCGGGCGCCCGACGGGAATCAACCAGCCACCAGTCGCCCGCTCGGACGGTGGCTGGTTGATTCCTGGGAATCAACCAGCCACCAGCTGCCCGCCCGGCTGGTGGCTGGTTGATTCCTGGTTGATTCCCAGAATCAACCAGCCACTAGCGGGGCGGCTAGCTGGTGGCTGGTTGATTCCTGGAATCAACCAGCCCCTCGCCCGCTAGTGGCGGGTTGATTCCGGGAATCAACGAGAAACCAACTGTGTGTCCAGCTGGTGGCTGGTTGATTACCGGAATCAACCAGCTAGCAACCGGTCACCCGGTTGGTGACCTGTTGATTCTGGGAATCAACCAGCCACAACCTGGGTGAGCGGCTAGTGGCTGGTTTATTCCGGGAATATACCAGCAGCCAGCCGGCCGGCTGGTTGGTGGCTCGTTGATTCCCAGAATCAACAAGCGACTAGCAGGAACAAACCAGCCACCAGTGGGTCGGCCGACTGGTGGCGGGTTGATTCCGAGAATCAACCAGCCACCAGGCGGGCGGGCGGCTGGTGGCTGGTTGATTGGTTGATTCCCGGTATCAACCAGCCACCAGCCGGGCGGCCTGTTTGTGGCTGGTTGATTCTCGGAATCGACCAGCAACCATACGCCCGCCTGGCTGGTGGCTGGTTGATTCCTGAAATCAACCAGCCACCAACAGGGCAGCGAGTTGGTGGCTGATTGATTCCCGGAATCAACATGCCACTAGCTGGGCAGCCAGTTGGTGGCTGGTTGATTCCTCGAATCATCTAGCCACCAACCGGCCGCCCGGTTGGTGGCTGGTTGATTCCGGGAATCAACGAGCCACCAACCGGCCGCTCGGCTGGTGGCTGGTTGATTCCGGGAATCAACGAGCCACCAGCCGGCCGCCCGGCTGGTGGCTGGTTGATTACGGGAATCACCCAGCCAGCAGCCGGGCGTGCGGCTGGTGCTGGTTGATTCCGGGAATCAACGAGCCACCAGCCGGCCGCCCGGCTGGTGGCTGGTTGATTACGGGAATCACCCAGCCAGCAGCCGGGCGTGCGGCTGGTGGCTGGTTGATTCCGGGAATCACCCAGCCACCAGTCGCACGGGCGACTGGTGGCTGGTTGATTCCCGGAATCAACCGGACAACGGCCGAGCAGGCGGCTGGTGGCTCGTTGATTCCCGGAATCAACCAGCCACCAGCCGAGCAGCCAGTTGGTGGCTCGTTGATTCCCGGAATCAACCAGCCACCAGCCACCCTCCCGAATGGTGACTGGTTTATTCCCGGAATCAACCAGGCACCAGCCAAGCGGCCACCTGGTGGCTGGTTGACTCCCGTGCCCGACTGGTGGCTGGATGATTCCGGGAATCAACCTGCCACCGGCCATGCGAGCGGCTAGTGGCTAGTTGATTCCCGGAATCAACCAGCCACCATCCGGGCGGGCGGCTGGTGGCTCTGCCCGGCTAGTGGCTGGTTGATTCCAGGACTCAACCAGCCAACAACCGGCCACTCGGTTGATGGCTCGTTGATGCCTGGAATCAACCAGCCACTAACCAGTCACCCGGTTGGTGGCTGGTTGATTCTGGGAATCAACCAACCACCAGCTAGCCGCTCGGCTAGTGGCAGGTTGATTCTGGGAATCAACTAACCACCACCGGGCGGAGCCACTAGCCGGGCGGGCGGCTGGTGCCTGGTTGATTCCCGGAATCAACCAGCCACCAGCCGCCCGCCCGGCTGGTGGCTGGTTGATTCCGGGAATCAACCAGCCACCAGCTGGCCGAATCACCCAGCCACCAGTCGGGCGAGCAGCTAGTGGCTGGTTGATTTCCGGAATCAACCAGCCACCAGCTGGGCGGCCAGCTGGTGGCTGGTTGATTCCGGGAATCAACTAGCCACCAACCGCCCGCCCGACTGGTTGCTGGGTGATTCCAGGAATCAACCAACCACTGGTTAGCCACTCGGCTGGTGGCTGGCTGATTCCCGGAATCAACGAGCCACTGGTCGGCCGCTCCGATGGTGGCTGGTTTATTCCGGGAAGGGAATCAACCAGCCACTGGTCGGCCGCTAGGATGGTGGCTGGTTGATTCCGGGAATCAACCAGCTACGAGCCGCCAGCCCGACTGGTGGCTGGGTGATTCCGGGAATCAACCAACCACCGGCCGGCCGCTCGCCTGGTGGCTGGGTGATTCCGGGAATCAACCAACTACCGGCCGCCCGCCCACCTGGTGGCTGGTTGATTCCTGGAATCAATCAGCCACCGGCCGGCCGGCCGCCTGGTGGCTGGTTAATTCATGGAATCAACCAGCCACCGGTCGGCCGCCCGGCCGGTGGCTGGTTGATTCATGGAATCAACTAGCCACCAGCCGGGCTGGTTGATTCTGAGAATCAACCAGCCACCAGCTGCCAGCCCGACTGGTTGCTGGGTGATTCCGGGAATCAACCAACCACTGGCTAGCCGCCCGGCTAGTGGTTGGTTGATTCTCGGAATCAACGAGCCACTGGTCGGCCGCTCGGATGGTGGCTGGTTGATTCGGGGAAGGGAATCAACTAGCCACTGGTTGGTCGCTCGGATTGTGGCTGGTTGATTCCGGGAATCAACCAGCCACCAGCCGAGCGGCTGGCTGGTGGCTGGTTGATTCCGGGAATCATCCAGCCACTAGTTGGCTGCCCAGCTGATGGCTAGTTGATTCCGGGAATCAACCAGCTACCAACCGCCCGCCCGAACTGGTGGTTAGGTGATTCCGGGAATCAACCAACCACCGACCGGTCGCCCGGCTAGTGGCTGGTTGATTCATGGAATCTACCAGCCACCGGTCGACCGCCCGGCTGGTGGCTGGTAGATTCCGGGAATCAACCAGCCACCATCCGGGGAGCCGGCTGGTGGCTGGTTGATTCCGGGAATCAACCAGCCACCAGCTGGTCGCCCGGATTGTGGCTGGTTGATTCCCGGAATCAACCACCCACTAGCCACCCGGCTGGTGGCTCGTTGATTCTCGGAATCACCAAGCCACCAGCCGGGCAGAGCCAACAACCAGGCGGACAGCTGGTCGCTGGTTTATTCCCGGAATCACCCAGCCACTAGCCGGGCAGGTAGCTGGTGGCTGGTTGATTACGGGCGGCTGGGTGATTCCGGGAATCAACCAGCCACCAGCCGCACAACTGCCCGCCTGGCTAGTGGCTGGGTGCCTCTCGGAATCAACCAGCCACCAGTCACCCGCACGGCTAGTGGTTTAGTGATTTCGGGAATCAACCAGCCACGAAGCCGCCCGCCTAGCTGGTAGCTGTGTGATTTCGGGAATCACCCAGCCACCAGCTAGACGGGTTGCCGTGGTGGGGCGGCCCGAAATCTCCCAGCCACCAGCCGGGCGGGTGGGCGGGCCATCAGGGTGGTGCCACCGTAGGCTGCTCCACCCTGGCAGCTCGCCCGCCCGCCCGCCCCGCTAGTGGCTGGGTGATTCCGGGAATCACCCAACCACCAGTTCCCTTCCCGGCTGGTCGCTGGGTAATTCTGGGAATCACCCAGCCACTAGCCGGGCAGAGGGAATCACCCAGCCACCAACTAGGCGGGCGGGCGGGCCGCCGAGGTGGCGCGGCCTGGGCTGGTGCCACCGCGGTGGCCCGCCCGCCCGCCCGTCTGGTGGCTGGCCGATTCCGGGAATCTGGTGGCTGGGTGATTCCAGCCGCTTAGGTGGTTCCCTGAATCACCCAGCCACGAGTCGTGCAGGCACGGGCGGCTGATGCCAGGGCGATTCCCGAAATCACCCAACCACCAACCAGCCAGGTAGGCGGGGTGGCGCGAATCACCCAGCCACCAGCCTGGTGGGCGGGCAGGCTGCTGGGGTGGCCCGGCCTGGGCTGGTGCCACCCCGGTGGCCCACCCGCCCGCCCGGCTAGTGGCTGGCCGATTCTGGGAATCACCCATCCCCCCGCTGAGCGGGTGGGCAGGCCTCCCGAGTGGCACAGCTTGGGCTAGCACCACGCCGACGACCCGCCTGCCCACTTGGCTGGTGGCTTGGCGATTGCGGGAATTACCCAACCATCAACCGCTCGCCCGGCTGGTGCATGGGTGATTCCGGGAATCACCCAGCCACTGGGCGGGCGGGCCGCCCGGGTACACCGGCTGCCCGCCAGCCTGCCCAGCTGGTGGCTGGGGGATTTCGAGAATCACCCAGTCACGAGCCGTGCCACCCCGGCGGCCTGCCCGCCCGTCGAGCTAGTGGTTGGTCGATTCCCAGAATTGACCAGCCACCAACCGGGTGGGTAGGCTGGCTGCCAGGGTGGCACGGCTGGGCTGGCGCCACCCCAGCGGCCCGCCCGCCCACCCGGCTGGTGGCTGGGCAATTCTTAGAATCCTTTTTCTTTTGTATCTAGCATGTTATGGTTGAAAACATGTTGAATTTATACTTAGGAAAGAAAAATGATATCCTATCAAAAACATTAATGTGTTTTTTTCCTCATAAACAACTTTGTTTGACACATAAAAATTTGGTTTTACTAGTATTTTTTTAAAATTTTGATAATTGACCCTAAAAAAAAAAGTCATTGTTCCAGTATCATCACTTTCGTTTTTAAGCTATATTTTGCATGAAAATTTCGTAGTAAATTTCGTAGTCACTGCCATTTTTAAAACATGTTCAAAATTGACCCCTAAAAAATAAAATCATCGTTCCAGTATACACACTTTTCATTTTTAGCACTGTTTTTGATGTTTTTTCGGGGTTTTTTGGCCAGAGTTCCCGTTTTGAGTTTATAGTTCCCGTTTCAAAGTTTACATTGTTTCGTGTGCCAAACTCGCCACTTTAGCTCTAGAGTTTACTTCCTTGACTTCCACATTTGATGGGAAGATCTTCAGTCCAACCTCTTTTGCTAACCGTGTCGTCATGAAGATATGAGTGGCCCCCGTGTCCACCAGAGCTTGAATGGTCTTGCCATGCACCATCAAGTCCATGAAACCCAGACTGTTCATCCATGATTTCTCCATAACTTTTCCTTGCATACATGTCTGTTCTCTGCGTTTATCAAGCAATGGCTTCACTCCCTATGAACCTGCTCCGATACCACCTGTCATGCCCCCAATTCTTTTTTCCTTAAATTGGCCGGGCGCGGCACTGCCTAAGCAACCAACATTCTCCATTGTTAGTCTGCTTTGCGAACTACGCCTTAACATTCATCATAAACATGAATTATTATATTAATGTGCGGAAACCATTAATAACAACATAAGAGAACAGCAGCTTGAACACAATCATATGCAAGATAAATCTTTTATTATATATGAAGATTTTGTACAATGACCAGGAGCTGGGCTCAATTGGCATTCATACCCAAGTCGGGCGCCCACCCGTGCATGAGCGCACGGTGGTCACACCTCGACTTCACCCAAAATACACAACGCGAGTTTCCTTGCCCGAACGGGTGGGCCACCCGTGCACACCCGCGCCAGCTGCAATCCAAACTCGTTTGCAACGCCCAGCGGGCAGGCACCTTAGCTCGCCCTCCACCCACACCTCCAACCGCCCTTACAACCCTTGTGCGACTGTGTATATTGCTCAGCTAGCGGGTGCATCTTCTGCACCTTGAGATGCGGCCTTTTCCACTTATTCGCACTTCTTGTTCGAATGTTTGAAGACCGATGAGCAATGGCCAAATGCTCCAACTCCATCATGTTTTTATACTCTTCTCCACGTGGAGGTTGCGCCCATGGCCGACCCCTCCACAAACTCCCAACCGACACGTCCACAAACAATAACAAGGTCGGCTCGCCCCTTTGTTTGTCATCGCACCTTGGTCGGCTTGCCTACACGAGTCCTCCTCAACTCGCCATATAAGTGGAATGCCATTCTGCCCATGCATATTAGTATATCGCCTCATCCTTGGTCGTCCCACACGTGGTTTATGCCTTAGTCGCATTTCGGAGTAGGTGGAGCGTGCACCCGGTCGCTCAATGACCGCAGGGCGTTACACCCCTCCTTGATATGCTGCTGTCAATTTTTGTAATATTTTTTTCTTCCTTAAGCTCCGTATGGCTACCAAGCCCAACAGAAATGAAGTATATAAAAACTTGTTTGTGGCATCCTCCGAACCCAATTCCAACAAGTCTAATAAAAATGAGAAAAAAAATCGTTAAATTCTCTTTTATAATCAATATTTTTTTAAATCTAATAAAAATATTTTAACCGAGAAATATATATATATATATAAATAATAAACTTATTTCATCACAAAAATAAAATTTCTATAAAAATAGTTTATAATGAACGGAATATATGGATTTAAAATATAATCTTAAAACAAATCATTTTATATGATGATTTTAAAAAATAAGATGATGTAATATATGTGACGGTGTAATTTTCAATATAAAAAACTAACTTTATGTATTTATAAAAATGTGTTTATCTCTTACACACTCTCTCTATATATATAATTGTAAAATTTATTTTTTATTTTAAATTTTACTAAAATAATAACTTGTTTAATAATTAATAAAAAGATATACTATAAAAAACAAATTATTTATCTGTATAAATGATAAATGTATACTCTTTAAATCCGAGTTAATACTACATCTTCACATCGGTTTATTTAAGCTTTTTTATTCTCTTTTCCATGTTGTTTCGTTAAAGTAATATACTAATATTTATAATTATTATGATTTAGTTTATATAATTATCAAAATTAATAGTAATATTTGATAATTAAAATAAAATAGGTTATTATGTTGTATTATAATATTATTCAATAAAATAAATTTTATTATTTTATATTAAATATTATATTTTAATATATTAATTGATTTAATGTTTTTTCTTAAAATACAAATATGCAGTTTCAAAATTTATAGAAAATGAAAAAAAATAAAACATTTACACTATAATTTCATATTATATATCCTCTAAAGTCAAACCAAAATCTTCATCTCTTAATTATGTTTCAGCAGTTAATAATTGAAATCAATAATAAATTATGTCTATCAACTATGTAAATCAATACAATTATTTAATCCTTTTAAGTCGTGTTTATATATATATAATTTAAAATTTATGAATTAATTCTTTTTAATTTCATATCAACTTATCTAAAATTCTAGATAATTGTATTGATCAATCCACAGTATATTGAGCATATTACAGTTCAATAGAGTGGCCATACTGTCGCTGATGTTAGAAAAGCTACGATGCTCGTCGTAATTTTCATTAAAATCAAGTCTCCTATTACATTTCAACCCACAAAGAAAGTAAACAAACCCCTGGAAGTGCATGCATTGCATCATCCAAACTGTTCTTTAAGAAGTCTATAAATTAATATAAATTCCGTATAAGCATATGGATTACATCATTCAAACATTTTATTAAATGTTTATAATTATTTTAAAATCTATATACTAATCTCTACGAAACAAGTCGCTTTGACAGAGCTAAGTATAGTTTACACTCATTATTTTTTATGCTACAAATACTTTGTGAAACTAAAAACCTAAACAAAATGAAAAACCACGGATAATTATAAATTACTTTAAACATTTTTTATAATATTTAATAAATCTTTGTGAAATGTTAAAGAAGCAAATGCGTATTTATATAATCAATTTGATCAGGTATTTTCTCATAATTTTTTATTTTTTCCAAAACACACCGTTTTCGATAAATAATTGTTTTGCAATTTGTACGAGGTTACCAAATCTATTTAGTGGAATGTATTCATTAGGGTTAAAAAAATCGTTTTAAAAACAATTTATCGTAATATAATAAGGGGTATTAATAAAGTTATTAATTTTTTATTTTCCAAAAACTTAAAAAATTTACATGAATAAATTTTTAAAAATTGTTGACACAATATAGACCAAAACCTAAATATGAATTACTATAGTGGTTTTTTCTCCATTGGTTGTGTTATTGAAGGGTTTTTATTTTGTTCTACTAATGTTGTCACATTTCTTTTGTATTTAATGAGGTCCTAGTTGTTCATTCCTTTCCCAATTTGTCTTTATTGTTTCTCTTCTTCTTCATCCTGCCCAACTTGCCTTAAGAAGTTATACGTTTTGAGATTCCATTCAGCTTTGTTATGAAGATTCTTGATGAGATAAATGGTTTTTCTTTTTGTAAGTCAAAACATTCTATTAGCTACAAGATTAAATATTTATAGGGTTATTTTTTAAGTGTCTATTGGTCTCACTTCGACTAGGTTTGTTGACCATTTCTATTTGTCAAAAACAAACATTCCAAAAAAAACAAAGGTTAGCTGAACATAGCTGTAAGGGCAAGAATGCCAAAAGACTGCCAAAATAAGAAAAACACCTAAATGCATACTCAATCATTGAAATTGATAGAGGTTGGGTTGGTTGGTCCCATCTCTAGCAGAGGGGGAGAGAGGAAGAGGAAGCTCACGTGTTCCTCCAGGTGAGCAAACTAGGCCTCGAGTTTCTTCAACTTATCCACAATGTGCATATGCCTACAGAAGAGCACCACCACTCGTTCCCATAATTAACTCTCGAAATACTAAATTTGTGCCGGGGCGACCATTACTGCTTTTTGTTCCTCACAATGATGTTTCTCATAGCCTTCCATATGCACTTTCAATGTTTTCATCTGTGGTGATGTGGCCGCGTCGGAGAAATTTTCCATCTTCCTCTGTGTTGGTTGGTGTCCTTGACAGGGGCCCAATGAGCCTCCCTTTGCGGCCATGCCTGACTAAGCATCCTCACTTTTCTGCTATATTAGCTGACATTGGGGTTATGTCATCATTCCACTACCACCACCCTCCAAATGGGAGCTTTGACATGGAGCCATGCCCGAGAACTTCGAAGGTGACAACTCTAGTAGCAAACCCACACCCCCCCTAATGCACACCACATCTCAATGCCCACCAGTTTCCCATTTCACAACAATCCTCTCCTAGACCACAAAAACCACCTTGACAACTGCCAAATCGACCAATAGATCAAACTCCCTCTCTAAAGTCAACCACGATTGTAACAAAATCCCTCCACCAAACATGATGTACTTCATCACCTAACCCCTTCCATGCCCAATTGTGGCTACCCGACACTAGTTCGACCCGAGCAGAGTGCACCAGTAGTAGCTAAGATGCTTGTAAATAGTGAGATTCCAAAGGCCACACTCCTTTGCACCAGTTAGTCGAAGAGCCATGATATACCGCAGACCTAATGAAACAAGAGTAAATTTGGATGGACGCCTCCCTAATTCACCTCTAATATTTTTCTCAACTCCACTAGCATTTCTAGTAATAGACCTTGTAAGAATGTAATTGTCGTGGTTAAAAATCCATGTAAAAAAATATAACACCACAGTCATGGGACACTTATTCCAAGATGAATGGTGGGAAAAACATCATAGTGGGTGTTCATTTTGGTTGTTTTGGCTAAAGGAATTTGGCAAAGGAAATGGAAAAGGCTTTGGAAAGGAAAAATGCCATTTTTGACACATTTATTTAAGAAAATAATGGAAATTAGGAGAAAACAAAGGTGAAAGCTCACAGGGTGCATGTGAAGAGGAAAATGAAGGAAAATAATGGAAATTGAAGAAAATAGAGGCCTGATTAATAAAAAGGTTTCTGAGTATCAGTTGGTAAGTGTATGCTCAAGCTTGGTGAGTGTAACCTTTTTTTTGTTCAGTTTTAGGGCTCTCTCACTATTCTCTCTCTCCCTCTCTCACTCTTGGAAACTTAAAGTTTTTTGGAGCACTTTGGAATTGGATCAAGAAGGGAAAGGAAGGAAAGAGGAATGAAGGAGAAAGCAAGGGAGAGCATGATCAATGAACTCAAAAAATATTTTTTGTACGTATCGATTTCCATGTGTGTTTTCCTTGCTATATTTGGCATGCATGATATTGCATGTGATTCTTTTATTGTTATGGCATGGGCTTTGCTAGGTGTGACAATGCTTTCATCCTAACCTTTCCACTTTCAGATAGCCATGGTGTGATGGGGTTCTCATTTTTTGGTTGAGGTAGATTGTTGGATGGAATCAAATATGAGTGAGGTGGATATCCGAAAGAAAGAAGACATGACCTAGTGATCCCTGAACTGGACTGCAGATTGCAGTAAAGGCACTGGCCTAGTGACCCCTAAATTGGATTGTGGGTTGTGGTAAATCCAAGTATTGTGTACCTCGGTGGGTCTAGGAATGCTCGACTAGTGAATGTCAAGATATACGGTAAAGCTTAGAGGTGGATTCCCTTGATTATGCCTAGGAATCCTTGCCGGTGAATAGAAGGATATACGATAAAGCATAGAGGGTGGAATCCCAGTTTAAGGGATTAGTGATCTGGTGTGGATTGTCATAAATCCTGAGAGACTAGGAGATAGTAAAATTCCTCACGGTGTAGATGGATAAATCTGGTGGCATCCATGCTTTTCTTGGTTGTGTGATCTATTGGAGATCATGATAAATCATGTCATTACATGTTTATTGTGTTGGCCTAGTGATCTGGTATGGATTGTGGTAAATCCTAGTTTCTATTGATGAGGATGAGGTGGTTTAGCCTCAGGATGGCCTGGTTGGTTCTTTTGGTTTGAGTCCCACATTCATGCTTGGAATATTGCACGGGGATGATTGGATGAAGAGATATTTGGCTCCATCAATCTATGATTGGGTGGAACGTTGTATTTTTCATCCATTAATAAGAGGTTCTTTCCTTGAAATCTTATGTGTAAATGTGCTAGTTTAGATGTGGGTTTTATGGCTGATGTATCCTTGATATTTATGTTGTTATTATGTTGGTTATAAGCATATATTATGATAGTGATGATGTATGGCTATACTCATGTTTTGATTTGTAAATTAATGAACAATGTATCTATGACCTAATATATGATAACGAAACTAATGATATAAGGGAAAAATTCTTCTTAGCAACTCTCAGATAGGTATGAGACCCGTATGCTCAGATCTGCTATTAAACTTGTAGATTACATATTTGTGACATGTTTGACAAACTTCCTCTCATGGCTAGTAGGGGTATAGTCTAGACCTTGTCAATCTTTCTGCAAATGCATCATTCTTTTTTTGTCTAAATTTATTTCAAACCTCTCATTGAGTTATGGGCAGTGACATGGGCTCTTAGCCTGGAAAAGTGGCACAAATTCCAGATTTACAGGCACAGGTTTGAGGAGAAAATTCTGGAGATGCATGCATGCCTTACTCTACGATTGTCTAGAGCCTCTGAGATGCACCCTTATACATATCAAGGGAGCATCTAGGGGTTTGATGTACTAAAACTTCTGTTGGTCTTAATGGTTGGTTACATGAGTGGTTGTGATGGCTCTTGTGAGTTCTGGTGCCGATGTGGAAGGTCTCTGTGGTGTGTTTTCATCGATTTCACTTCCTTATGATGACTTAGGAGGTTGACTCACATTACAGTGGCGTCTCATTGTATATTTACCCCAGTTGGTCAGTTACTTGGGTAGATGTGGGATGAGGGTGTTACAAAGTGGTATTAGAGTGGGTTCCACTCTCTTTGGGTCATATCTGATACTACCGAGTGATATCAAGGTGTGTTCCACTCTCTTTGGGTCATATCTGATACTACAAAGTGGCATCAGAGCATGGTCCACCCCTTAGATTGGATGGGCAGTGTGTTGGTCATGCATTCTTGTCGATTGCCTATGTGTTACTTATGCCTATAACCCATGTGCTTGTTGCAATTGCATGGTGTTGATCATGCTTGTAGTGATGTCTCCATGTGAAGGTTGATGGTGTTATTGTGGGATGTGTCGTCATGAGTGACAGTTGTATATGCATTTTTTATGCATGTCAGTGTCTATATGTGGCTATGCATGCATTGTCATGGTGAAGTTTGTTGTCCATGAGGTCATTGCCCAGAATTAGGTTATCATGATTATATTGGTATGTTATGATGCTAATGTATTGGTTGGGATAGAGGAGGAGATGCATATCACTAAAGTGAATTTGCAACAATGAACTTCAGGGTGAGAGGAGATCATCATAAAGGTTTGTAGGGTGGGAATGCATGTATGTTGGTTAATGTTTTTTATAAGCATTAGGGTTACTGATATGCTTTTCATTCTATTATTATTATGGTTTCATATATGATAAATACTAGTTGATCAATGTAGTCATATATACATGTGTGAGATAGTCATGAATGATAGTAACCTGTGATTGTATGCATTGTTATTGTAGTTATATTCTAGTAGCTTAACGATTAGGGTTATCACATTAATATCTCGATGTTATATGTATCATGCTAAATTGGATTGGCATATGAAGATGGTTAGGGTTATGACATTTTGATATGAGTCGACTTATTTTTGACAATGTGTTCTACTAATTTATACTAATCATACATATGTGATTGTTATGCACAAATGACAAATGCTTATGAGATTTTGACGTGAATATGTTAGTTAGTTGTTTTTATGGATATCATGATCTTATTTGTGTTTGATATGATTGTTATGAAGTTATATCATGTTGAAACAGATTGATAGTGTGGACAAGATAACCTCCCCTAAGATATAATAAGGTATGAGCTTTCTTAGGTCATCTACTTTGTTCTTGAATGTTTGATTATGTCGTCTATATGTTGTTGAATGTTTGATTAATCACATGATATGAGTATGTTCCTATAAGATTTCATCAAGAAATTATATTGTTTTAAGATGGTTTTACTCACACATATGTGTTGAGATAGCTAACATGTACTTCAGTGTAATAGGTGATAGTTGTATCATTATGTCTAATGATTATGAGTTGACTATGGATTATGACATGATTTTTAGTCTTGGTAAAGGTTGATTTCAAATTGATAGATACAATTGCCTTGATATTTAGAACATGTGGTTGACATGAGTGAGCAGTTGTAGGGTAACATGCTTGGCATTAGTATGAAAAGATAACGTAACTAGTATGTTGTTATGTTTACTTATGCACTAAAATTTATGTGTTTATGGATGTATGATGCAAGGGATTGCACGACGAAAGAGATTTCCATGAAATTCAAAGAAGGCTCAGGTTGAGATTTCAGTTGGATGCATTGGGAACCATGGGGATGGAGTTATGGTGTCTATTCCCAGTCTTGTGCTTTTGGTCTTTTGTGATTTTTTGAGCTTGATTTATAGTTTTGTTTATGTTTGGTGCAAGACCTTGCGACTTTGTCTATGTTGTCATCTTGTTATTCATTTTCATGGCTTTATTCTTGTTTTTTTCTTGTCTTTCCTTTTATGTTTGTGGCTATTGGGAATTGGTGGAAAAAAGGGGAAATTTAGTGGAGCTCGGGGAGAGTTGAATGAAATCCATCAGGCAATGTAAGACTCAGATCAATTGGGTGCATGTATAAGGCCAGTTGAAGGCAAGAGTATGATAGTTGGTTGGATTGGCTAGGTCGATTGGTGTAAATGGATGATGTAAGGACAATCATGAGAAAGGTAATTAGGAAAGGTAAAGTAAATATATTTGAGGCATCATATTCCTTTGCTATGTTGGGAATCATTGTTCTTAATGTTGTGCATGTTGTGAATAGATAAAGGGTGTTCTCTTAACCTTGACCTTATGATATCTAGAAATTATTTTTTGATCATGATTACGATGATGTCTATATATGTATATATTTATGTATGTATGTACCTATGTCATGTCTCACAAGGTCATCATGGATCATGATTATTTTTATGATAATGTTTTTATGTATATATGTACGTATGTATGTTGTTGTTTGACATGATAGTGATTGTTTAATGCTACTGTTTTTATGTATATAGATGTATGTACGTATGTTGTTGTATGGCAAGGTTGTTAAGAATAATTCTTGTGAAGGAATGATAACTTACGCAGGTGAATGACATGAAGAGGTTCGTGGTTTATGAGGAATCAAGTGGGAAGAGTAGTGATCAAAAATATATGAGGTTAGTATCATGTGTATATGAATTCATATTTTATGTTTGTATTATGCCTATGTTAATGTTATGATAGGTAATGGTGAAGGATACATCAGCGGAATGAAAACAATGTGCTTTGTGGCATTCTACGATAAACATGGATGGCGAAGAGACACTAGAAACAAGGTTTCTTGGTAAAGACAGTGTGGTTTTGGACATGTGGTACTACTACTGTGCATATGTTGTATATATTTTACATGTTGCATTTGTGATGTTGTACGCATGCGGTGTTGTGTATATATAATGTGTGTACATGCTGTTTATGCAATGTTATGTATGAGATAGTATAGATAGTGCTGTGTGAATATTGCATATGTAATGTTGGGTATAGATGGTGCTATCTACATGTTGGATTTGCAGTGTTGTGTGCATGCTGTACATATGGTACTATGTACATATGGTGTTGTTTGCATGATTGCACATGTGGTGTTGTGTACATGATGTACATGTGGTGTTGTGTGCAGGTGTTGTGTACATGTCATGCATGTGGCATCATGTACATGTGGTGTCATGTACATGTCGTGCATATGGTGTTGTCTACATGTGGTATTATGTATACATTGTATAGGTCGTGCAGTGTACATATGGCATTGTGTACATGTCGTGCATGTGGCACTGTGTACATGTGGTGTCATGTACATGTTGTGCATGTGGTGTTATATACATGTTGTATTGTTTACACATTTTACAAGTGTTGTGGAGTACATATGACCCTATGTACACATTGTGTAGGTGGTGTCGTGTACATGTGATGTTTTTCACATATTGTAAAGCTTGGTCAGTGTACAAGTGGTACTATGTACATGTTGTACATATGGTATTGGGGACATGCATTATTGTGTGTATTTCATACATGCTTTGTTGCAGACATGCATACTATGTATATGCATTGTGTAGTCGTGGTATTGTGGCATGTGTATTGGTTGCGTTGTACTCTATGTGCATACATGGATATTGTTGTACATCGGGTGTAGGTGTATCTATTATGTGGTGGTGTACATTGGATGCATGCATATGTATTATGTTAATTTTTACAATCGGTGTAGGTGTATGTGTCATCCTGTATATCAAGTGTAGGTGTATGCATTATGTGATGTCGTATGTTGTGTATGGATGCATGTTTTGTGATGTACATTGTGTATGTGTATGCGATTGAAGAGAAAAAAATGAATTGGGTGCTTTCTGGGTATGGCAACAAGTCTAGTGTGTGTATAGAAAGAACAAAGGAAAAAGTAAGGATAGATGAATGATAATTATTAGCATTTTATTTTAGTTTTATTATGCACATGACTTATGATTCTGATTTACGATGGTTATATGTGACGTATGACTCTGGTTTATGATGATTTCATGTGATTCCTGATTTTGACTTATGATGGCCTTGTTTTCAGCTTATCTGAGGTGATATATTTATACACAATGATTTGATCAAACTTTCTAGTTTGGCTTGTTATGACAGGAAGTAAACATGATTCCAAGTGTACCTTAATGGCGAGCTACCAATGAGGTATGATGTGAATTTATTTCAATTTATTTTAAATATCATGGAAGTTATGTGCTTGGTAGAGGAAGAACGAAAACTCATGGCTGGGTGGTTCAAAATGACTACAAGAATTAGTAGCTTCAGTGAAAGGAATTGGAACATGCAGTAGTGTGCTAGTAAATCACTTTAGGAGAAGGGCCATTGTGCGATACTGGTGCCTGATACTGTCCATTGATTTCCATGAGCATGCTATGACCGATATGATGGTTTTGAGGTAGGTATATGTCCCTGTTGTTTGACTTTCTGATTTGAGGAACCCTTGCCAAGGGATGGATCACTCGAGATAGGGGATGATGGGTAACTTGGAAGGTGAGTGACTCATGAAAGGGGTGACTAGATTTCCAAAGGGATTGTGTATCAACGAAGGGAAGGTTGGGGATGGATTTGTTTTGGTCATTAGAATTTCCATATGGAATCAGATGAACATTGGGTGTGCGACCTGGAACAATGAGCTCGTAACTGTTCGCTGAGTGGACAAGTGGCTCAGGATTGTAGCAGTGAACATTGGATGCAAATTTGACTTTGGAAGTGGATTCTAGACTTCCTGGGAAGGAAGTGAATCCTGCTACTACTTTGAGGGTGGAGGTGTGAGCCTATGGATTTCCTTGTTGCGGATATAGGCATAATATCCTTTTATTTGTTGGTTGAGAAAATGTGTATGTGTGCATATGTGGTTATTATTGTAAATAACGGAATGAGTTATGTTATAAAGTTCGAATAAATGGTATGACTGTCATATCTTCATAAGTGAACTTTGCAAATACTGTAACAAGCTGTGTTATAAAGCTCCATTGGTAGTATGTTTTGTTTTCAATGGTCTTGTTGGTTATAGGTGTCAGTGAACACTTAGGATGGTGTTCCCCCAAGGGGGAGGGTTTTGTAACAACCATGGCTAAAAATTCATGTAAAAAAATATAAGACCATGGTCATCGGACACTTATTACAAGATGATTGGTGGGAAAAACATACCAATGGTTGTTAATTTCGGTTGTTACGGCTAAAGGAGTTTGGAAAAGACAATGAAAAAGGATTTGTAAATTAAAAATGGAATTATTGGCACATTTATTTATGAAAGTAATGGGAATTAGGAGAAAAGGAAGGTGAAACATCATAGGTTGAATGTGATGAGGAAAATGAAGGAAAATAATGGAAATTGAAGAAAATAGAGGTATCATTAATAAACACGCTTCTGGGGATTCATTGGCATGATTTTCCTCAAGCTTGGCTGATGTAACCTTTTTTCAGTTTAGTTTTGGAGCTCTCTCATTATTCTCTCTCTCTTTGTCACTCTTAGACACAATTTTTTCTTGGAGCACTTTGCCATGGGATCAAGAAAGCAAAAGCAAGCAAGATGAAGGAAGGAGCAAAAAAGGAAGAGGAGGATCAAGCAACTACAATAGGATTCTTTGTAGGTATCAATCTGCATGTGTGTTTTACTTGCTAGATTTAGTATGCATGGTATTGCATGCGGTTCATTGCTATTATGGAATGGGTTTTACCAGGTGTGAGAATGTTTTCATCCTAGCATTTCCATTTCTAGATAGACATGGTGTGATGGGGTTCTCATGTTTTGGTTTAGTTGGGTTGCCAATGGATTTGAAGTTGAGTGAGGTGGATCTTCGAAAGAAAGAACACATGGCCTAGTTATACGTCAACCAGACTGTGGATTTTGGTAAATCCATTGCCCTAATGACCCTTGAACCATACCATCAATTACGGTAAAGCCAAATATTGTGTGCCTCGGTAGGCCTAGGAATCCTCAACCAGTTAATGGAGGGATATACAGTAAAGCCTATAGATGGTTTCCTTTGATTAGGCCTAGGAATCCATACCAGTGAATGTCAGGATATATGGTAAATCCTCGAGGGTGGAGTCCTAGTTTAGGGGCTAGTGATTTGGCATGGATTGCAGTAAATCCTAAGAGAATAAGAGAGAAGAAAATTCCTCATGGTGTAGGTGGAGAAATCTAGTGGCATCCGTGCTTGTCCCGACCTAGTGATTTGGTGGAGATCACGGTAAAGCTTGTCATTACATGTTTATAGTGTTGGCCTAGTGATCTAGTATGGATTGCAGTAAAGCCTAATTTCTATTAATTAGGGTGAGGTTGTTTAGCCACGGGATGCCCTCGTTGGTTCTTTTGGTTTAAGTCCCACATTCATGCTTGTGTTACGCAACTAGCTCACAAAATAGAAGAAAGAGATAGATCGACGAATTCAAAAGTAGCCTCTTCGAGGGGGAAAACTCCTTCACATTAAACAAATGAAAAATTCTTGGATGATACAAATGACAAAACCTCCTTTCTATATATAGGAATCTAAGGGGTCACAATATAATCAGAGTCGACATAATAATAATAATGTAAGGGCACAACAATAACAATAGTGGGCTTCTATGGGGCACAATAATAATAATATGGGGACAACATGGGCACAATAATAACAATAAGGGGCTACAATGAAAATAATAATAAGGGAATACACTAGTATTATAGGGACCTAACGACTCGTAATATGGAATGAGGGTGATTGGTTGAAGAGAGATTTAGCTCAACCAATCTATGGTCGGGTGGAATGTTGTAGTCCCATACATGGTTGGCTTTTGCATCCATTAGTAGGAGGTTGTTTCAATGACATATTATGTGTAAATTTACTAGTTTATATGTGGATTCTATGGTTGATGCATCCTTGACATTATGTTATTATTATATTGGTTATAAGCATGTATTATGACAATGATGATGTATGGATCTCCTCATGTTTTGATTTGTAAATGAATGAAAAATGTATCTATGACCTAATATATGATAATGCAACTAATGATATAAGGAACACTTCTTCTTAGAAATTCTCATATAAGTATGAGACCCCTATGCTCAGATTTGTTGTTAAACCTATAGATTACATATTTGTGACATGTTTGATGAAATGCTTATTATGGCTAGTAGTCATCCAGTTTATACCTTGTCAAATTTTTGGAAAATTCATCATTCTTCTGTTGTATAAATTCATTTATGAATGTGTCATTGAGTTTTAGGTAGTGATGTGGGGTCTAGGCCTAAAAAAGTGGAAAAATTCTCATAGGCACAAATCTGAGGAGAAAAGTCCCTGGAAGCATGCATGCCTTGCTGTGTGAGCATCTTCAGCCTCTCAAACATGCCATTTTCCACATCAAGGGAGAATCGAGGGGTTTGATGCACTAAAATTTTAGTTTCTGTTTGGCGTTAGTTACCTGAGTGGTTGGGATGGCTCCTGGTAGTTATGTTGCTGACATGGAAGGCCTGTGTGGTGTGTTTCCATCTATTCAACTTCCTTAACGTGACTTAGGAGGTTAAATTCCATTATAGTCGCCTCTCGTTGCATATTTAACCCAGTTGGTCGATTACTTCGATAGATGTGGGATGAGGGTGTTAGAGAGAAACCATGCAATAAACCAATATTCATTCAATTTTTGAAGTGAGAGTTATCGACAAATTGTACTTCGAAAGTGCACCTGATCAAGGGGATGCCACATAGAATATAAGAATATATAAAAACTTGAGGGACCAAAGGATCCCTTCTGCAAACATGTGCCACCCCTGTCACAATCTGAATTATGGTAGGACACCCCTTCAAATATACAACATGTTGAAAAGTGTAACTAGGTTCGATCTTCATAATGACATGTGATTGTGATTTTATGTAGAGAGATGTAAAGAAGAAAAATAAAATATTATAATGCTTGCATCATGCATTTCATGAGAAAGAGATTTTATTTTTGAGTCAAGGCCCTCATTGACAGCCTTTAGGAATATTTTCATCTAGTCATAAGAGAATAAAATATTCATTGTCATGTAAATAAGTTATGTTACACATTGTAAAGATCCGCACTTGTCTATGTAAAGTAATCCTCCAGGAGATTTTCACTAACCCTCTCCAAGTTGACCTACAATTAATGAAGAATCCAGAAGATGAAGTCGACTTCCCTCCAAGAGATCATGTCAGCCTAAGGGTCATGAATAACCTTGTATATATACGCATACCTGGCCTCATTTGAAAGGCATTAATTCAGTCAAGCAAGTTCAGCAAAAAGTATGAGATAACCTCGAGAAGGAAGAAGAACAAATATATTCTAGTTTCGTTTTTGGGTTAGTTTGTCCTCCCATGTGCGAAGAAAGTAGAGTTGAAGGTATAAAAAAGAAGTCGAAGTAATTGTTTTCTATTGTATGGGTATAAGCCTCTCTAGAAGGATCCGAAGAAGAATATATTAGGGTTTCGGTGCTAGGGCTACTAGCCTATAGGAGAAGGACAAGGACTAGGGTAGCCAAAATCAAGAGCAAGAAGAAGAAGTTGAGGACCAGAAGATCAAGGAAGTCTAGAAGGGAAGGAAGTCGAGAGATAGAAGAAGAGTAATTCGAGACTCTAGAAGGAAGTTGAGAAAGGGAAGAGGTAAAGCATCAAGGAGGCTAGTGACAAGGGTCTTGGGAGCCCACTAATTTCAAGGGTCTTTTTCATGGTCTTGGTATTCGTCGATTGAAGATATAGAAGAAGAATTTAAGATTGGGTTTTTCTCTCAAGGAATGAGAGGTTTTGGCCCTGGTTGAGAAGCCTACATATTGTGTCTCTTCTATTCTATTATTTATTTGGTAATTGTGTTGATGAAAGGAGCACATTAATAATATAGCGAAGAGAATATCAGAACTTAAGAGGTAAAAGTATATCACAAGAAATTATAAATATAAAAATCTCGTAATCATTAATGCCCCGGATTTATCAAAACTGTACTCATCAAGGAGGCATGTGTTTGGCTTAAGGCGCCATTTGAAACACACACCTTGAAGTGTCGTCGCGATAATAACATTTTGATACCCATCAATTGTTGTATGAGAACCATTGCCTACATTCCTCCGATAAATGTGCTCGAGCGTCGATGGAAGGTTTCACACAACATTGTTGTTGCATGCCCTACCCTGCAATCCACTTTCTTGTCATTTGCATGGAGAGTCTTGGGGGAGGCCAAACATGGGCCTCAAAATCCTTAGGTTATCCAAACCCAACGGAGTGAGATAAATGGTTTTCATTTGATGGAATATTTCTTAATTTCTTGATCTCCAATGAGGTATCCTTAATTTCTTTTAAATCCAAATTTGTTTATTCTAGGAAAGATTCTAGTTAAGGTGGATCTTCCTTGGAAATGAGTAGATGTTGTTCCTTGGAATCAACCCACTAGGTTGGATTTTTTTGTTGCTTCTTAGATTTCTTTGGCCCGTTTGGAAAGTTTCTCCTAGGCACCATGTTTCAAAGGATGGTCTTATACAATGAAAAAAGCATGTCCATAATCTAATTTTTGAGTCAAGGGGTAGTTCTCACATTGAATTTTTTTTTTTTTTTTTTTCAAAATGTTTATTGAGGTTAATATCAACACATATAGGAGCATATATAGTGATGCTCTTTCTATTTTTCTTCTGTACTTTTAGGATAATAAATTACAAGAGTTTTTCCTATCGGTCAAAGGGAGCTACAACCCCACAAATTCAAATGTAGCTTACAAATCAACTAAATGAGGTTAGAGGGAGTTGAAATCATAAACAAGCCCACTTTAATGGTAGAATTTCTTGTGAAAAGCAACATGTTCCACCATGAGGATAGCGATTATAGGAGCTTCCCTAAAGAGGAGATGAGAAGAATGAAGAATATTCATCACAAATCACTAAAAGAAGCTTTATCCGTATTACCAGTGAGAGGAAGAGAACTGGATCTGCATTACTAAGTTATATTAGCAACCATGGAACAAGATATGTGCAAATTTTTTCCCCTCCACTTCATAAAATCAGCAAAACAAACTGAATCGGCACTCCCCTACCTAAAGGATGAGGGTATTTGAGGAAACAAATATAGTCGCCCTTATTCTTGGAACGTGGATATAATACCAAAATGATAGAAGTATGTCATAATGAAAGTTATACCAATACGATGGTACAAAGAACTCGAGTCATAAAAACCTCAAAACTATATTTCATTAAAGGTCCAAAATCTTTCTCCCTAATCTAACAATTCAATTACATTTTAAGAGAAAATTCTCAAAGAAATTGAGAGAAATCCTCTTATTTTTTTGAATCTTTTTTATCAATGATAATTTTCTAGCTTTTACATAATTTCAATAATTTCAATATTTTTTTAGAAATAAAAAAAATTTAGACTTTTCCAAAGAAATTTTAGATTTAGAAATTAAATATAGCTTTTATAAAAATGTTCCTGTATCATAACATAACTTATACCCACCGGAAAGGAAAAACTTCCCCTCAAAGTTTTAATACTTCCTACAAAATATATTTAATTAATTTGATTAAGCTAATATATATTTTAAAATAATTGTGATTATAATAAATAAAAATTAGTTTAAATATTATTAAGATAAATTTTATTCACATCCAAAAGTTATTAGAATCTAAAATCTGAGTTATTAAATCTATACTAAATATCTCACAAAATTTCAAAATTTTAAATTACTATATTTGAAAAATATAAGTTAATGATTTAAAAAATAATATTTTTACAAAAATTGAATAACAAAATTCGGAACTAGGAAACGAGAACAATTAGGAGACTTCTCCTCCATGTTGTTAACCATATTAAGGACATGTAATGAGAAGGTGAGACCAAATTTCATGGAGCCTATGTCACGGTTACCGCGAAATCAAGTATCGTCATATTGAAGTTTTGAACACCTACGATAAACAGGAACATCGGGAGACACAGAAGAGTATGTGACGCAGGTCGCGACACTCCTTACATTTTATAATGTTAAATTACATATATATAATGTCAATGCTTATTATGATCTTCGGAAGACCTAACGTGACGTGAAAACAATGCTATATATACCTAGAATTATATTTTTCTTCGGCAGATCTAACATAAGGTGAAAACACTGCACTTTTTAATTTGATTGTTATATTGGTAATAGATCTTAAATGTCCATTGACTTTCCAAGTACGTCTCTATATCTAAGAATCCCAACTCATATCGAATCTATACTTTACGTGTGATGGAAGATAAGTAACTGAATATTTCATGGGCAATTTCTAGGTATATGTAAACAGGCTATTTTTGAGAAAATAGATTGTCTGAGATTTTTGAGAACGGATTGTGAAAACTTTTGAAACCTTGAATGACATGCAGAGTTTCCATCCTTAACATTGGAAGTTTGAAAAAAAAATTATGCAATTCGTCTCCAAAAATTCAATCAATAAATAAAAGAAAATCGAGCAATAGCAATTTTTTTAACTAGACAATAAACTTTGGAATCAAGCTCATGAAAATTCTAATATGAAAGCTCAAAACCTGTTTTTGCTTCTTTGTTTTATTTCTTGTTTTGCGTCATTGTATGCAAGTGGAGCGATTTACATTTTTTAAGAAGTCAATCTCAATCTCTGCTGAGGTAGTCTATATTGTTGCTTTCACAGAGGAGGCTCCTTTTAATATGTGATCCATGTGGTAAACGCCGTACTCTTTGTTTATTGTACGTTTTGTCTCTTTAGCATTTTCAAAAGAATCAATGTTTGAAAACCGATATATTACATTTTCTGCAGCTGGAAGGCTCTACATTTTAAACAAGTCAATCTCAATCTTTGCAAAGGTGGCTTATATGGTTGGAGGCTCCTTTTTATGTGTTGAAAACTATAAATATCACGCCTGGTATGTGCACGCCTTATCTCCTCTGCCTAATCGAATTAGAAAGAGTCAACGTTTGACAAACTGTATTATCATGACAATAGAGGCAGCCTACTGATGTCAATTTTTTTTGTTTTTTAGATGGAATTTGTTAATATTATTTTTGTTTAGATTCCAATGTTATTGTAATTTAAATTAAATAGTATTTTAAGTGGAAAAATTGATTTGATTATTTAGAAAATCTGCGAGAAATTCAATGTACTCAAACACATAAAATAAAGATTTTCTCAATTTTCATTTCTAATAGATTGACTAAAAAATTCTACTTAATTACATTTCAAAAAAATTGAGTAAAAATTCTATCCCAATAATACAAAAGCACTATTGCTTTTTAAATACTCAACGATCTAAAATTAAATTCTTTTTCAGTTTAATCAAATTTTTAACCGAATTAAAAAAAAAAATTACTTCAGTCAATTTTTGTTGATTAAAACCCCTTTTCCAAATTTTGTTGATTAAAACCTCTTTTCTAGGGCAGCAAAAAAATAATTGTTTTCGTAAGCACTCGATCATTCCGAAATCAATCATACCCTTCTTTAAATAGTAATCCTAACTTGTTTCATAGATAAGGTGGTTTCCTCTTATTTGTAAGGCAAAAACATTAAACAATGAGTATGTTGCCCATCATTGACCCGTTGTTGATCATTTTTAAAAAGGACCGCAGGGAGCAAAAAAACACT
The DNA here is from genome assembly GCA_031772625.1 of Pinus tabuliformis. Classification (NCBI taxonomy): domain Eukaryota; kingdom Viridiplantae; phylum Streptophyta; class Pinopsida; order Pinales; family Pinaceae; genus Pinus; species Pinus tabuliformis. The sequence goes on from CM062817.1 coordinate 1,487,230,642, forward strand.
GAGCTGGAATCTGCTTAACATATCAAGGAAAAAAGATTACCATATTGGATCCTCTTATATGAAGAGGAAATCACTTTAAAATATTTTTTCAACACACATACTAGACTCTTGTGCAGTGTAACGATAAAACATGGGATTGAAAACAAAGCTTACAGAGAGTCTAATTTTAAATACCATTTTTATGATATTTGCTACTATGTTTTGATTCTTTTGCATCAAGTTCTGTTTGGAACAATATCTTCTAGAATTAGTGATAATCTCAAGTAAGGTCTAGAAATGTCGTTCATTTGTTTAAGAATTATTTTTACACACTAGAGTTTTTGGAGTGAAGTTTGTCCCCTTTTTTTGCCTAGATATATTCCAAAAAGACTTCTTTCGAGAAAAGTAGCTAATCAAGCTGTTTTGTATGGGCAACCCAAACAATTGAGTAAGATGTAAAAGAAACTCTGGCCTAATTTCCCATTAAAATTTAGTGAAATTAATATCCTAGACAAAGGGCACTAAATCAAAGAAGCTGAAGAACTTGAGGAAATTTGGTTATTTACTTTACCCCATTATGACTATGATCCTCAAGATTTCATTGACAATCATTATAGAAACAATGAGTTATATTAAAAAAATTATTCATCATGAACTACCTTTTGACGTGGTTTTTATATGCATTGATTATTTTAAGCAAGCCATCCAAAGAAGCAAACTCCTACACTATGAATAAAGACGACAATGGCAAGAATTTAGAGAGGAACTGTACATAAATTTCCTAAAGGAAAAGGCTCTACACCTTGACATTTCATTCGAAGAGTTAAAGTCTACCGAATTTTTGCAATTTAATTTCAATGAATTCACTTCAGAACCCCTATTGTTTCTCATAAGGGAAAAATAGTAGAAATTGAAAATTTAGAACGTTTTGTTGTCACAGGTAAAGAAACTTAATCCATATCAATATAAATTTTGAAAAAGGGATAGAAAGTTACATGAAGAGAAAAAACTCTAGAAAAAAAAGAAACAACTAAATATGATATTATTGTCTTTAATTTTCCTTAGAAAATATAGCAAGAGAAACCATAACCTTAAGAAGTCAAAGAAATGGAAGTACCTAAGGAGAAAGAAAACAAGGTATTTACTGAAACCAGTACCTAGGAAAATAAGAAAAAAAGGAATCATATAACAAATTAGATATTACATCTATTGTATGTCCTCCGGCATTAGTAACATCGATCTATTAAGATTCTTTGAGAACCATTTTTGTTTACACCAATTTCTGAATTAGAGCCGATTATAGATATTATTCCTTATTAGACAGCTTATTATTTTAATACTTAAACAAAATCATTTGTCCTAAGAACAAAGAAAAGAAAACATGACACTCTAGAAACTGTATATGAATTCAAGTGACAATCTCAAGGAAAAAACTAAGGAATATTCGCAAGCTTTAGGAGCTTATGTCAATTACAATCAATATTATTTGAATGAGCTTGTAGCATATGAGGATTGTTTACAAAAAATTAAAGCTTTGGATGAAAAGTTGAATAAAAATGAATTGTTCAATGAAGAAAACTGGCAACGAAATTCTACTAGTTTAATTCAAAGATTGAGTTTAGAAAGAAAAATCTTGTACAAGATTTTTTAGAAATAATGGGAACAAGTGAATGGAAAACATGAACAAGAGATTCCTAAATTGAGAAAATTACAAGAAGATCAAACCCGTATGTGGAAGGAAGAAGAAAAAAACAATTATGTCATTATGTCCACACCTTTTCAACAAGAAATTGAATCTCTTAAATATAAAGTGAATGGGAATCAACATGAAACAAAGAGTCTTGACATTCTCAAAGATTAATATTTAGAAATTTGTCTAAATTTAAGGAAGAATCAATCAAACTTCTATAAAAAAAATTGCATAAAATCTCAATGTTTTATCAAGAAATTAAAGATTTAAGTGAAAGAATTGACTCATTGGTATAAGAATAGAAATCAATTAAAGGAAAGTTTATGTCTATACTTGACTGGGAAAATGAATTTCAATTCAATGAAATTCCAAGAGTTTCTAAGAAAAACCAATGATTGATGTGTGATTCACTAAGTTGTAGGGAGAAAAAGAAAAAACAAATCAGGGCATGCATACAAACAATATATGAGAAGTTTTTATCAATTTGGGGAAAAAGAACGAGGAATTTGGCCTATCAGGTAGAAATTCATTAAAGGAAGCAGTTAGGGGAAACAACCCACAGAAGAAATAAAAAAATTTACAGTATGGACTCAACACAGTTTCCAAAAATTTCTGCAAGTGCCTTTTGAGCAAATAAGACTTATTGGCAAATTTGAGGTCAAATATGAGAAGAAGAAGAAAAAGGCACAATGAATAATTGCCAACTGCCAAATCAACATCAATCAGTTTCCTCCCATTAATTTCTCTACATTGTACGCATTATATTCACAATGGGCAGATTATATCGAAGTGCATGTACCTGACTGCTACTTAGTGTCAGTTACGAAGACTCTAAAGATGAGGAGAAGATGCCTCCTTGCAGGCCAACTTCAATTGAACATACAACATTTTATAATTCAGTATTTACTTTCACAAAAACATTGGTGTAAAGGGTCCAGAATCACTAAAGATTGCACACTTGGATGTTTTTAATCAATTTCGAAATGTGAGTTTATTTCAATACCATTTTCAGTGCTCATGTGTAATGAATTGTGGCATTTATGTTAGTGCATAATTTTAATTACTTAATAAATGCCACTAATTTTACTCTTTGACTTGTGTTGTTTGATTCTGAATGAATATTTGATGATTCTGCTTAAGACTCCTTATGACAATTTTACAATTTACATCTTTTTATAATCAAAAGTTAAAAAATTGTATATTTACTTATTTCTAGTTGATCATTACAATACAATACTCAAATGTAGGCAAACTTGCTCTACCCTATGACATAGAAATTTTTATTAATTTTATTTAAATTATGCATGTATAGATATTCCAGAAAAAACTAAAAAATTTCGCTGGATATTATCAAAATTTGAAGATATTTTTGTAGTTTTATGTAAATATTTGACCAAAACTTATATATTCAAACTTGTGGATTCAATTCCAATTAGGAATTTAAATTTCTTGATATTATGCGTGGTGCTATGCTCATTTAAACCCTTTAATGCGGGTATTTATTTTGATTAAATCATTTTTTAAATGGGCATTGGTAGTTAATATTGGTACATGCATAATGTACACGACTTTGGAGAAAGTGTTTCATGAATATAATCTCAAGAAAATATCTTTTGTTTTGTATATATCTATATCTATATATATATATATATATATATATATATATATTATATATATATATATATATATATATATATATATATATATATATATATATATACATCGAACGGTTCGCAAATTCATTGCATTACAAAACTTTTTTCCTCTATATGTCGATATCCATATGGCAATAATGAGTTTATAGTATAATCTTGTGCATCACTTATACATTTCTCTTGTTCAATGTTTCTAGCATTTTGAGTGTTCTTTTAAGCAATTGGTAGCAGTATTATCATTGCAAATGAAACAATTATAAAAAACTTGTACATTTTTTTCATATTAAACATATCAAAACACGGTGGAAATGTACAAATAGACTCAAACAAATAGTCATCAGATTCATTAATATTTTGTCCATAGATCTACAAACATTTTTCAAGTAAGATTTGTTCAATTAACAATATGTCAAAGTGTCCAAGTGAGAATTGGTATGCACATTTGCATGAGCCAATTGCTTCAGTTATTGAAGCTAGAATATCTATTGTGCTATGTAACAGGAGTTGCCCAAATTTTCCACATACAAAATTTTGATTATCTTGCAATATATTATATTCGTGGCCATCAATGACAGAATTGAATTGTAGATCTTAGCTTAATTTTAGTTCTATATAAACAACGGGAGCTTTGTTATAGCTGTTATGCAGCCATAGCAAATGAAAAAAAATAAAATAATTGGAACTTTGATCGAGCACATACTGAGTTGTTCCAAGAGGATTTTTTCCACTAGTCAACAATTCCTTATGTAAATTGGATGCAAGCATATCAATTATTGCAGTCATAATTGTGCCTTGATCCCTGTTCACATTCTTAATGGTTATAATATGGAAGACTCATCTATTTCTTGTTAAAATGTTTATCACTATATATGGCACATTAAATTTAGTATTCTTTTGAGCACTTTTGTACAATTTTCCTCAATAAGATAGATTCCACTAGTTTTCGTTGCACTACTGTTTCTTGTTATGTATGTGTGTCATTATGTCCATGTAAACTTGTATGCCTATAATATGAAGAACAACGTGACATCAGATTCCATGTTGAACCTAGGTTGCACACTGAGTGTGGAAAGAGTCCCAACAGAAGACTTATTATACACAAAAGTAGCACAAGGAGTTGGAAAAATACTAGCACATTTTGTCAAAAACTTCTTTGTCAATTACTATGTTCTTATATTATATTGTCTAAAGTATTTAGCTCTTAGTAAAACTGCAACTATAGAACTCAGAGTTATCAGATTGTTGTTCTAACAAAATAGGTCTTTTCATAACATATGCTATTTCTCCATCTCGACAAGTGTTCATGAAAATTATTCTTCTAGAAGCTGAATGCAAAGACAAACACAAAACAATGTGCATTGCTTGTCCACTTGACATTTGTTGTATATTAAGCAATTTGTTTCAAGTTTTTCAATAACTTCAATTTTAATTAAGTAACGTCTTTTGGTAGAACTCACATGAGAGAATTTTTTGGCTGACGCGTTTTGAACCAACAAGTGTGGTTCATCATCAGGACCAATGATGAACCACACTTGTTGGCTCAAAACACGTTGGCCAAAAAATGCTCTTATGTGATTTTTACCAAAAGACTTTGCTTAATTCATTATGGATCATAGAAGCTTGAAAAAAAAAAACCTCAATTTTGTTGTCTCAACAAGACATACGATTTTTTGTTGAATTTGTTTAAATGCAATTGTAATGGAGCAATCCATTTTTGTCAAATAAAAGCTGCAATATCTTGTTGCATGAAAGGGATCTAAAATAGATTGAGAATTTGTGTTTCCTCGCTACACTATGTTCTTGTATTCATTTATTTCAAGTGTTTTTCTCTTAATACAATTGTAACTAGATATGAATGTATTTCTATATATAAATGCAAACACAAACATACAGGGAATAAATTTTTTTAGAATTAGTTACTAAAATTCTAGAAAGACTTTATAGTGTCATATAGCTTATAGACTTATGATATTAATAACTGAGCTGAGAGTCAAGAAAATAATTTCCAGTGTGCATAGAGTAAAATCTTTTCACAACTTGTTGGATAAAGGAAAATTCAGTGTTCCATATTTATTTGTTCTATAATTTTTTGGTATCAAACCTATAATCTAAATATTCACAGAATAATTTCCATTTTTGTTATCATGTTTACAACAAGTTTTTTTTTCCTTTTGTGTCATGAAATTAGTATAAAAAAAGACCTAAACAAATATTTCTATTTTTGAAGAGTTAAGTGATATATCGGATTCAAAAAAAAATAAAAAATTCAAGCTCCTCACTACCCTACCTTCCGACCACGCGACTAGGAACTTGAGCTGACCATGTTTTCTTTTACAAATAATCTAGCCAACCTACAAACCTCGGTATTTCCAAACTGTAAACATACATGACCTAATGAATTCACCTGACAATGGTCTACTCCAGGTCACGATAGAATAAACAAATCATAAAAAAAAATTGTCAGCCTCTTGATTGTAAATTCTACTCAAAAAAAAAAAACCATGACAATACCGAAAGTAATCGTGTACTTTTTGTGCTTTCAGAGTCAGTTACTAAAAGTCTAGTCTCCTTTATTTGTTTGTTCTACAATTTTTTCTTTTTTTCATCATAAAATGCATAAAAACAAAAGCCTTAAATAATTTTATTTTTTGAAAATCAAGTCGGAAGTCAGATCCAAAAACATTTTCTAAAAATGAAATAGTAACTTCCATCTACCCAAACTTTTGACCGTTCGACTACCAACATGGAGTGACTATGATTTTTTTTGTAAATAATCGGCTTGACCTCCGACTTCAACATTGTCGACTGTTAAACTACCCGACCTCCCAACTTAAGCAATGTCCGAATGTGAAAGTACTAACCTAATGAAACCACCCAACTATCAAATGTCCCAACCTTTCGACCACCTGACTTTGAACACCGAGTGACTGCAATTTTTATAAGTAATTAGCCCAAACTCCCAACCTCAAAATTGCCCGATTGTCAAACTACCCAACCTCCAGACCTCAACATTGCGCACCCATCAAACTACTAGACTTCCTTACCTCAACATTTCCTATCTATCAAACTACCCAACCTAATGAAATTACCCGACTATGGTATAGTCAAGCTCACGATAGAATAATTGTCATAAAAAAAACTGACTGTCTGACCTCCCAATTGTACAATCAGCCTAATATTAAGTCGAACAACAAATCTAGAAAGATTTTGAAAAGAATGTAGCATTTTCACTACCTGACCTTCCAACCACGCGACTACGAACTTGGAGTGACTATAAACGAATATGGACCAACCTCCCAAGCTTGTACTAAATGGATTTTGACACTACTTTTCTTATGCTATTATTCAACTATTACTCCATCCTTCCAACTCTCTGTTACCCATCTCATTTCTTGAACCATGTAGATAATCCATGCTCATTGTCGAATCGTACAATAGGAGAATCGTGTTTCGGCAATCACAAGTTTTCTCGCTCATGATCATAACTACAACAAGATAAGCCTTATCCAGTTATTTCTATAAATTCATTATTTTTGCCCTTTAATTGACACTGAACATCCTTTCTTATTTTTCAAGAATGGATGTGTCATGGCCCTTTGGCTCTTCACCATGCACAGTCTTTATTCAACATTTCTCCACTTCCCTCAAATAGCAGGTATGTTACTACATGAACTACCTCAAGCTAATCCTCTTGATTGTGGCTTGCTCTTAGGAATTCATTCCACCTATAGATCTAAATGATCACCATGCCACTGTGTCAAAGCCATACCAAGACTTTTCACAGTGTTACCCCTTCTGACCTTGGGTGATAGCTACATTGAGGAATTACTATCTCATGGTGCTTCTATTCCCTTGGGTATGGAATTCCTCACATGGTGGCATAGGCACTCATGCAGTTCTTATCTGGCAAAATATTGGAGGCACCTTACATTTGGCTTCCACCTCATCTGCCACACACCAACTATTCTAGGATTCTCATGAACTCTTAGTAGCTCCTCAACACCGCTCATGAGTAACTGGGACATTTGGCTATTGACAGGGACTTGTGATCCTCATTGCCAATCGCCTTATGGTATAAATTGAGGCTCGTGCATAACAAAGGGTAAAGCCTGTAGAAGCACTACAACAAGACATCATTGGTGCAAGTACATTCCTTTTATCTTTCACATACTATTTTCCTGTTAGGATAGTATTTTGTAAAAAAATATCTTAATGTACACATTGACCATCTCTATGAAACAAATCATCTCTAGTATAGATTTGTACATTAATACATAGAGTGTTAGAACCCAGTTGTTCTAACTGATACTTTTTTTCAACTTAAATAGAGCGTTGAGGTCTTTAACCTTAGTTATTGAATTATTTATGAGATCATTAAGCATTTAGGAAAAAATTTATGCCACTCTTCTTCATTCTAAACTTTAGACACTCTGTAATTACTATTGTTTACTATATTAACTTATTCACCTTTTCATAGAATCATAGGACACATGTGCCCCTGAATAATCATAACCACAATGAATATACAAATTAGCAAAATATCAGTTCACAGATGAATCACATATATATTCAAAACAACACATATTTCACTTCTTATTTATCCATATATATTACAATGACAATGAAACATAACCCATTAATTGGAAATTGTAAACATGCAATATTTATATTTTTTGTCTATAGTAAAATTGAATTTGGCACTCTATCCACATCATCTCTTCCAAATGCCTTTATTCCTTCTGAAGCAAGTTTTTTTTCCCTCCCTTACTACTGCATCCTTTCTCTTGCAATCAATCCATAAATTTTGTTGCCTTTTGCTCCTTGTATTTTTTCAAACAAGCATGGGCCCGAATATTTTCCTAAGATAATTTAATTTCACGAACCATCCTCTTTACTCCATGGACTACTAAGACTTTAATTCCTATCATGAAGTTCAGGTTTCTTCTTTTCACAATAAACTATATCATCTCTACCAAGAATTCTCCATTCCTAGCTCTACAATCTATGTCTTGAGACTCACACACCTCTTTTTTTGTTATTCCAAATAACTCTACCTACCAGACACTACTCAATTGATTAAGCTTAATTCAAAACACAAGATTGATATGATTTTCCACTGCTATGCAAAAATATCACATCATCAAGATCATTAAATAGGAAAACACATAAGTGGACACTCATATACCCTAGAAACCCCAAATGGAAAAACCAGTGAACCTTATTTTATTTAATGTTTTGTAATAGATTTCACCCCTCACTGAATGGAAACAAGGGAGTTCATCCCTTTTCCATTTTTAGAATAAACAAGTGAACATAATCCTTAATTCAAAGATAATTAAGTAGAGATCAATACATTTAATATAGTGTCATATTTCTCAACACTTTGCCCTACATTTCTTGAGCATATTATCTTCATGGCATGATAAGTTATCTCTTCTAAACTATGTTTAAGGATCATTCACTCTACATGATCTAATAGTCAAACATGTTGACTTCGTTACATGTCACAATGTTACTTATCATCCATATTTTAGTTGTTGAAAAAAATATATATTAGAAGCTATCAATTCTTTCTTCACCTAAATCATGATTCTTTCATGTAATTTCTATTGTCAAAAACTCTAACGTCATGGTTAGGTAAATTAACAAAACCCCAATGATCGATCTCTACCATCTATCATTTATAATATTCCATGCGATATGAATCTTTTAATGTTGCATAATAACATTAAATTCATCTTTAATATTTTACTTTTACATGCAAAGCCAATTTCTTGCATATTCATAATAACATGCATAAAGAGTATTTAGGCACACCTCTTTCTAGACTCCTCACATGCATTAATTAAAAGAACATAAATTCAAAAAACGTATATATTTATCTATACATGTGCACGACTATGAAAATATGTCTAATCATCGAAATGTCACATGTATAAAATAAAATGCATAAAGATTACCAAGGCATGCCAATATATCCACACTTCACATGCATAATAAGAAAAGGGAATAGTGACATTTTACATGTGCTCACAAGAACAAGGTAATATTTTAAAAGACTCACCTTGGCTATCACTATCTCTTTGTACGAGAATATGGAAATCCTTTCAAAGATAATCACCACAACTACTATTATTTCTTCAAATAATAACACATTCTTTCTCAAAAGAAATACCATCGCGAGTACCCATATTTTTTAAAAATAAAAATAAAACAATAATTATTATCTTTACGCACACAAACACATATTATTTTCAAGAAAACCAAGACAATAGCTATTATGTTTTCATCTCTCTCTCTCTCTCTCTCTCTCTCTCTCTCTCTCTCTCTCTCTATCTATCTATCTATCTTTCTATATATATATATATATATATATATATATATATTATTTTCATAAATATTTCTTTTCAAGAAATCTAACACAATAACTATTCTTTTCTTGCATGTAAACACATATTTCTTTTTCAAGTAGTAGCATGGTTAATTTTTCAATCACCTATGTCTCTATGGTTTATAGGAGGTCAAAGCAAGTTCACTTTCTTTTTTATTTCCATTTCATGTTAGCCACTTTATGTAATTGTATTCATCAAATACGTACCAAGAAAAAGCCATCATCGCATACCTTAACATCCCAAAAATGTAGTGAGAGTGTGTCATGCATTTCCTAGCATTGTATTTCCTTAACATTCCTCAACTAATGTTCGCATTATGATTTCCAACACTAATATCACTCTATGTCTGATGTGCTTGTGGAATAATAAACTTCTACCCTGTCAATAGCCACAGAGTTTCTGTTCTTCAATAGCATGGTTTTCACATATGAACTGCCATCATTAACACTATCTTGTATTTCTCCATAAGAAAGTTGAGGTATCCACAATCAATATTCGAATAGCTAGGTAGAGTAACTTCTTTGTGCAATAAATAATTGAAAAATAACTCTATAAAGCATATTTAAAGATCAAAATTCCACAAAGCACGTTTGCTACAAAATGTACAGACAACCATACTATGCCATGGTAGGAGTAGAGAGTAAAGGATTTGGTTATTGAGCTTGATAAATTTGTGGTGCTAATGGCTTCCTTTAGTGCTTACTCCCTTTGGATCAACGAAACTCCAAGACTCACATAAGCATTAAAATGATAAGTGCCAACCAAGAAACAATAAAATGAATGTTGTGGTTACTCCTATGGTCCTTGAAACCATACATAACCTAAATAATTCTTGACAGCTAATATTCATTATATAAATTAATAATGTTTTCATATTTTCACATGTTCCATGGTAGGGATATTACATAGATAAGGAACACTATGAGGGTTTCCTGACCTAGAGAATAAGGAAACAGGCAGATACAAGTTTTAAGAAATTGTAGATAAAACATGGTATAGACAACAGATCTTACAAATACAAAAAACTTATGTAGTGGATGTCATACAAAGTTCAGAATGGAAAGAGTCTCTTTGAGCCAAATAAAGCTCTCATATCAGCGAGACTCACTGCAATACAAAATAAATTTTATATAAACGTAACGTTCATTTTATTATATGATACACATATAAATACAATTTTCCTACCCTTGTTTTCATCTCTCAATTATTATCTTTAACTTCTCATGACTATTCAGCTTCTTTTGTGGCTTGTCACCTTTCATATAGGGTAATATTTCAAATTTACGTAACCCCTAAGGAATATGTTTTCAAGATATATAATTATTCTACAAAATGAAATTTTCACTTCCTTTATCAAACTTCATAGATTTTTAGTAAACTAGTATAAATTCATCTTAATCATGGACCTAGGAAGTGCTAGAGGGATCAAATGTCTTGAGGTGCAAACATCTTTTAAGTTACAAAACTTGGAAAAAGCTTGCACCTCTAGAGACTTAAACATTTTGGTTGCTCTATATATATATATATATATATAAAATCGTTTAGATTGCATTTTTGAATGCATGGATGAATTTAATGCCTGAAAAATCTCAAAAAATGAATATTGTAGATTAGACTATTTATTTAGCTCTACATATATATTTTATTTATAAACAAGGGTAAATTATTATTATTATTATTAATTTTTAAATTTCACATATTAACTTGATGTTAAAAGTAATATAAATTACATATTTCCCCTTTATTACTCTTTCATTATCATTATTAATTTTTAAATATCGTAATAATAACAAAAAAATATTATGTTCAATAATAATTTATATAAATATATAATTGATATTCCAATAAATTAACAAATATAGATATTCAAATCATATATATATTACTTTTAATTATTTTATCTTTCTAGAAGTTGACATAAAACAATTTATTTATAGTTAAAAATGAGAGTGGATATTTTTATCTCATTTCCATACGGATAGATTATAATATTAGCCATCAAGTTAATGTAATGACAATATTATTATTGATATTTTATAATTCTTTTAATGAAAACCTTACCAAAAAAATATAATAGCCGACATTGCTTTCATATTTGGAATTTTTTTTATTTTTAAATTAAAATAAACACTTGCCAACTCTTTATTGAGCAAAATCACACTAAAAAGATGTACCTCTTCACACAATGAAAAAATAAACTTTTAAAAATCTTATATTAGATTTACAAATTATGAATATAATTCATAGCCTAATTGAGCTTCACATATCATTAGATTTAACATCTTATTCATTGTCTACCTCAGCGGTGATGTGGCCACATGAGAGGAGTTGTCCTTCTTCCTCTGTATTGGTCAGTGTCCTCGATAAGGACTCGAAAAGCATCCCCTTGCAACCGTGCCGATCCTTGCATCCTCCCTTTTCTATTATCGATGCCGAGAGTTGGGTTCCATTGTCATTTCACTACCGCAACCCTCCAAATGGAAGATTTGACATGGAGCCATATGTGATAACTTCCAAGGTGAGTGTTAGTGCTTGTCAGTCATGTCAGTCACCAGTGATCAAATATGCTCTTACAAGGTTTTGTTAGGGTCTGAAGTCAAATTTTTATCATTTCATTAGGTTTTCAAAATAAAAATTTGGTCACTCGTTAGGTTAGCTAGGTTATCACTACTCATTTTACTTTCATGGTCAATGGACATCAGGATGGTCAAGTCATTTCTTGTTGTAAGAGTTTCATAGGCATCATAGTCATCATTTAGCCCATTCATCCATGTAGTGTCATCATTAGTGTTGGAAATAATATTAAGAGGGGAGGGGTGAATCAATATTAGCAATTTAACAATATTTCATTCCCATGAACAGATTTATATATGCTACTTCTATTAATGAAACTTGCATGTATACACAACTGTGTTTAGAGCAACCAGCGTATACCTTGCAAACTTATAATTTAGTTATTTGATCTTTAATCTATGTATCAAAACCCTATAACCAGTAATCAGGTGTAGTAAATAGAACAGACAGTCACACATGAACACTAGATGTAAGGTGGAAACCCAATGTGGGTGAAAACCACCTGCTACAGTTGTCTATATCTTTCTTTAATAAGAAACTTCTTTTTACAAAGTTTGTACTGGTGCAGCCTTATACCAGTACGCAGGCTTCTACCTGCAGAAGGCTACAACCTTCTCTCATTCTCAAGCTTTTCCCGGAATGGAGCTACAACCCCCTTAGCTCTTGTACTAATTGATGTGTTTACTAGTACGTAGGTGCTGCCCTATAGAAGGCTACAACCTTCTCTTTTCTTCCAGGGACCACGTTTCACAAATTTTTATACTGGATCCATCAATAACATTAATCAAACATCAAATATATCTACATCAACCAATCTCCTCTGTACCAACCAAAACTGAATCAAATAATTACTTTTCTAAATGATGTAACCAGAATACAATAACAGTAACTAGAACCCAATCCAGAACCCAGAACACTGCAACAACAAACAGAAGTAGCTAAAACATATTTAATGAGATGTACGCTACTTCAATGTGTTGAACCTATGTTCATACGTTGTTATCTGAAGGCAGACCTATGTATACGCCATTTTGAAATGTCGAACAAGCGTGTATATGCACCTTTGCTATACTAAACCTGCGTACAAATCTGTAAAAGATGATTTAACCTTTACAACTATTCAGACATCAGTTATACCTAGATCATCAGATTTACAGATTACAACATGTGCCAATTATAAAAGATCAAAACCACACAAAGATACTTCTTTTCAAGCCTAAACATCTTGACCCATCAATAGAACTTATCCTTCTTCAAGGACTCAGGTTCCTCCTTGATTCAGATCCAGCTATGCACCATAACCCAATGACCAGTATTCTAGATCTTGCTCCTCATTAGATATTTAATGCTTTAGTACACTTCCCTATTGATCTCCTCCTCCTTTTATAGTATTAGGCCTTACTCAATACCATGGTCCAAAACCACTTTAGAATCAATACCTTGGACCAAATACCTGGGGTCAACACTTCGGACAAGATACCTTGGACCAATACCATGGGTCAAAATACCAAGCACCAAATACCAAGGACCAAATAGCACAGACCAAAACCAAGTTTTCCAATATGTACATGATTTTCCTTGCGTGAAAGTGTGTGTATACGGATATGTGTATTTGGTCTGTGAAGCCACGTGTATACGCAGTTTGGTCAAGGGGAACCTATGTATACCTCTTTTTCCTTCATTTTGTGATCCTAAACTATGATCTATCATCTGAGTGAGTTTCCATCAAGGACAACACCTATGTCATAGTGCCAAACCTATGTCATAATACCAACAATCTCCCCCTTTGGACTTGATGGCAATCCCAAGTCATTCTCCCCCTTTGTCATTAAGGGCAAAGGGTTATGCTCCCCCTGAGTACATGGTGAATTCTCCGATATGCCGATGTGTGATGTTCATGCTCCCCTAACTGTAAGCAACGTCTGCCAAAAGATGTTCTACAAGAAGAACATGACTCTATACATCATAAATGACCTTCTTATCACCAAAGACTCATGCATACATCCATCTCCCAACCATGTGGGGATATACCAAAAGTTTATACATGATAAAAAAAGAACATTACATCATCCATCCCAGGCATTGTGGGGAAATGAAATGGGTCGTTACATAACGTTGATAATAAAAGATTTACATGACATAGATACAAAATATCTAAAACAAGATAGTTATCAGCAACTATCATCAGCAGCATCCGTCACACACCATCAGCAACCATTGTCTCCCTCTACACCTGTTCCACCTAAATAAAAAACAATTGTGAAATTGTACCAAGATCTTCTAAGATAATGCCAACAATGCATTATTAGAAGTATATGCTCCTTGTGAACCTGTGCCAGATGATCAGTGTCAGACCTATATTAGACTCTTTTCATCCTGAGTCTGACCCACTGATATTCTTCAAACCAACATATACGTGGTTGTATCCATAGAAACCGACGTATGTACGCAGATACGCTTCATGAAACTAGCGTACAACCATTGTTTTCTGAAAAAAATAAGTGTCAACATCAAGATGATGCATCAACTACTCCCAGCTTCTGTCTGAGGTATACAATTGTCTCTCTGGGTAGTGGTTTGGTGAATATATCAGCAACCTGTTCCTTAGAGGGAACATACTCCAATTTTACCTTTTGTTCGAGCACTTGTTCGCTGAGAAAATGATATTTGATAGGTATGTTCTTGGTCTTGGAATGCATTACTAGATTCTTTGAAATACTGATTGCACTTGTATTATCACATAGAATGGAGATGGGTGGAGTACATGTGATCTGAATGTCTTGCAATGTTTGCGTCATCCAAAGGAGTTGTATGCAACAAGATGCAACAGCCACATATTCTACTTCAGCTGTAGATAATGCAATTGAACTTTGTTTCTTGCTGAACGAAGACACTAATTTGGAGCTTGGATATAATGCACCACCACTAGTGCTTTTTTCTGTCATCCATGCTTCCCACCCAATCTGAATTTGTATATGCATGAAGTGTAAGATCTATATCTCTAGGATACCATAAACCAAAGTTTTGTGTTCGTTGAAGATATTTGAAAATCCTTTTGACTGCCTGAAGGTGTGCTTCCTTTGGATTTGCTTGGAATCTTCCAACAATTCCCACTGCATGCCTGATCTCTGGTCGGGTACCTATTAGATAGAGCACACTACCAATCATGGATCTGTAGGTTAGTTGATGTACGGCTGCTGATTCATCATTTGCACTGAGGATGCATCCTATTACCATAGGGGTACATACTAGCTTAGAATCTTCCATGCCATATTTCTTCAGGATCTGCTTGAGGTACTTGGTTTGTGATAGAAAAATACCATCTTTATTTTGCTGAACTTGTAAACCAAGAAAATATGTGAGCTCACCAAGCAAGGACATTTCAAATTTGTTCTGCATTACCAAAGAAAAGTTTTGACTCATGGCTTCTTCATTGCTACCAAAAATGATATCATCAACATACACAACAAGTATTAGCAATTTATCATTGTCAATTTATATATATAGATTGCTATCATCTGATCCTTTTGAAAAAACTTATTGATGAAGGTATTTGTCAAGACGATAATACCAGGCCCTTGGAGCTTGTTTTAGACCATAGAGAGCCTTTCTGAGTCTGCATACAAGTTTTGGATCATTTCCAAGGATGAAGCCATCTGGTTGCTCAATATATACTTCTTCTTCTAGGTCTCCATTAAGAAAGGCAGATTTCACATCCATTTGATATACTTTGAACTTCTGAAAGCTAGAAAGAGCAAGGGACATTCTTATGGCTTCAAGTCTAGCAATAAGTGCAAAAGTTTCTTCAAAGTCTATACCTTCTTGTTGAGCATACCCTTTACAAACAAGTCTGGCTTTATTTCTAATAACTTCTCCATTTTCATTTAGCTTGTTTTTGAATATCCATTTGGTTCCTATGACATTCTTATCATTAGGTCTAGGAACCAATTCCCAGGTATTATTCTTTTCAATTTGCTCAAGTTCTTCATTCATGACCTTGACCCAACATTCATCTTTGCATGCTTCATTTACATTTTGTAGTTCGACGGAGGAAAGCAATGCTAGATAGCTTGAAGCTTCTGTATTAGTTCTTCTTGTCTACACACCTGCCTCTTTTTGCCCGAAAATTTGAGTCTCTGGATGATTCTTTTGAACATACCTGAATGGAGTCTTTTCTTCTACACTTATCTGTTCTTTTGGTGCCTCATTGGTTTCTTCTCCAGAATTAGTCTGATTTGATGTGGAAGGATAACCCTCATCTTCTTCATAAGGTTTTTACCTGCTTTGGATTTTTGCCTAATTCATCAACCAAAACATCAATACTTTTAACAATTTTCCCATGTCTTTTATTATAACACTTATATCCTTTACTTCGGGAAGAGTAACCAAGGAGAATGCCTTCATCTGCTCTAGGTTGAAACTTGCCAAGTTTTTCATCAGTCCTTTTGATGTAACATTTTCTTCCAAAAACTTTGAAGTGTTTTACAGTAGGAGTCTTACCATACCAAAGTTCATATGGAGTTTGAGTGTTGTTTACCCAGATGTTTGTTTTGTTGAGAATATTGATGGCAACAAATGCAGCTTCACCCAAGAAGGTTGCAGAAGTTCCAGACTCATCTAGAATAGCACAATCCATTTGTTGAACAGTTCTATTCATCGTTTCTACCACTCCATTTTGCTAAGGAGTTCTTGCAGTGGAAACTTCCCTTCTTATTCCGTGTTCTTCATAGAATTCGAAGAATTCATCTGAGGTAAATTCCCCTCGTCGATCAAACCTGACACATTTGATTTTGCGATCTGATTCATTTTCAACCAAGGCTTTGAACTTTTCGAAAGCTTTGTGTTTATGATTTAGAAGTCCTATCCAACACATTCTTGAAAAATCATCAATGAACAATATAAAATATTCTTCTCCACGAGGTGGCTTTTTGTCAAAACCTGTTTTTTCTTTTATGTTTTGATTTCTTGTTTTGCATCACTGTATGAAAGTGGAGCGATTTACATTTTTTAAGAAGTCAATCTCAATCTCTGCTGAGGTAGCCTATATTGTCTCTTTCATAGAGGAAGCTCCTTTTAATATGTGATCAGTGTGGTAAATGTCGTACTATTTTTTTATTGTACGTTTTGTCTCTTTATCCTTTTCAAAAGAATCAATGTTTGAAAACCGATATATTGCATTTTCTACAGCTGGAAGGCTCTACGTTTTAAAACAAGTCAATCTCAATCTTTTCAAATGTGGATTGTATGGTTTTAGGCTCCTTTTTATATGTGAATAATCCTATAAATATCACGCCTAGTATGTGCATGCCTTGTCTCCTCTACCTAATCGAACTAGAAAGAGTCAACATTTGACAAACTGCATTATCATCACAATAGAGGCATCCTATTGATGTCAATTTTTTTTTGTTTTTTAGATGGAATATGTTAATATTATTTTTGTTTAGATTCCAATGTTATTGTAATTTAAACTAAATAGTATTTAATTGATTTGATTATTTAGAAAATACGTGAGAAATTCAATGTACTCAACCACATAAAATTAAGATTTTCTCAATGTTCAAATTTGTAATAAATTGACTAAAAAATCTACTTAATTACATTTCAGCACAATTGAGTAAAAATTATATCGCAATAATACAAAAGCACTATTGCTTTTTAAATACTCAATGATTTAAAATTAAATTCTTTTTCAGTTTTAATGAAATTTTTAACCGAATTAAAAAAAAAAAATTACTTCAGTGAATTTTTGTTGATTAGAACCCCTTTTCCAAATTTTGTTGATTAAAACCTCTTTTCTAGGCCAACAAAAAAATTATTGTTTTTGTAAGCACTCAATCATTTCAAAATCAATCATACTCTTCTTAAATAGTAATCCTAACTTGTTTCATAGAAAAATGTGGTTTCCTCTTATTTGTAGGGAAAAAACTTTAAACAATGAGTATGTTGCCCATTATTGACCCATTGTTGATCATTTTGAAAAAGGACCGAGGGAGCAAAAAAGGAGTGAACTATAATCTGCTTAACATATCAAGGAAAAAATATTACCATATTGGATCCTCTTATATGAAGAGGAAATCACTTCAAAATATTTTCTCAACACAATACTAGACTCTTGTGCAATGTAACGATAAAACTTGGGATTGAAAACAAAGCTTACAGAGAGTCTAATTTTAAATACCATTTTTATGATATTTGCTACTATGTTTTGATTCTTTTGCATCAAGTTCTGTTTGGAACAATATCTTCTAGAATAAGTGATAATCTCAAAGAAGGTCTAGAATCAATAGGCCGTTCATTTGTTTAAGAATTATTTTCACACACTAGAGTTTTTGGAGTGAAGTTTGTCCCCATTTTTTGCCTCGATATATTCCAAAAAGACTTGTTTTGAGAGAAGTAGCTAATCAAGCTATTTTGTATGGGCAATCCAAACAATTGAGTAATATGTAAAAGAAACTCTGGCCTAATTTCCCATTAAAATTTAGTGAAATTAATATCCTAAACAAAGGGCACTGAATCAAAGAAGCTGAAGAGCTTGAGGAATTTGGTTATTTACTTTACCTCATTATGACTATGATCCTCAAGACTTCATTGGCAATCATTACAAAAACAATGAGTTATATTAAAAAAAAACATTCATCATGAACCACCTTTTGATGTGGTTTTTATATGCATTGATTATTTTAAGCAAGCCATCCAAAGAAGAAAACTCCTACACTATGAATAATGACCACAATGGCAAAAATTTAGAGAGGAATTGTACATGAATTTCCTAAAGGAAAAGGCTCTACATCTCAAAATTTCATTCGAAGAGTTAAAGTCTACCGAATTTTTTCAATTTAATTTCAATGAACTCACTTCAGAACCTCTATTGCTTCTCATAAGGGAAAAACAGTAGAAATAGAAAAATTAGAATGTTTTGTTGTCACAGTAAAGAAACTTAATCAATATCAACATAAATTTTGAAAAAGGGATATAAAGCTACATGAAGAGAAAAGACTCTAGAAAAAGAAGGAACAACTAAATATGATATTATTGTGATTAATTTTCCTTAGAAAATATAGCAAGAGAAACCATAACCTTAAGAAGTCAAAGAAATGGAAGTATCTAAGGAGAAAGAAAACAAGGTATCTACTTAAACGAGTACCTAGGAAAATAAGAAAAAAGGAATCATATGACAAATTAAATATTATATATATTGTATTTCCTTAGGCATTAGTAACATCGATCTACTAAGATTCTTTGAGAACCATTTTTGTTTACACCAATTTTTGAATTAGATCCAATTGTAGATATTATTCCTTCTTATACAGATTATTGTTTTAATACTTAAACAAAATCAGTTGTCCTAAGAACAAATAAAAGAAAACATGATACTCTAGAAACTGTATATGAATTCAAGTGACAGTCTCAAGGAAAAAACTAAGGAATATTTGCAAGCTTTAGGAGCTTTTGTCAATTACAATCAATATTATTTAAATGAGCCTGTATCATCATATGAGGACTTCTTATAGACAATTAAAGCTTTGGATGACAAAATGAAATAAAAATGAATTGTTCAATGAAGAAAATTGGCAGTGAAATTTTGTTAATTTAATTCAAAGATTGAGTGTAGAAGAAAAATCTTGTAGAAGATTTTTTAGAAACAGTTGGAACAAGTGAATGAAAAACATGAACAAGAGATTCTTGAATTGAGAAAATTACAAGAAGATCAAACACGTATGTGGAAGGAAGAAGAAAAAAACAATTATGTCATTATTTCCACACCTTTGCAACAAGAAATTGAATCTCTTAAATATAAAGTGAATGAGAATCAACATGAAACAAAGAGTCTCGACATTTTCAAAGATTAATATTTACAAATTTGTCTAATTTTAAGGAAGAATCAATCAAACTTCTATAAAAAAAATGCATAAAATCTCAATGTTTTATCAAGAAATTAAAGATTTAAGTGAAAGAATTGACTCATTGGTATAATAAGACAAATCAATTAAAGGAAAGTTTATGTCTATACTTGACTGGGAAAATGAATTTCAATCTAACGAAATTCCAAGAGCTTCTAAGAAAAACCAATGATTGATGTGTGCTTCACTAAGTTGCAGGGAGAAAGACAAAAAATAAATCAGGGCATGCATACAAATGATATATCAGAAATTTTTATCAATTTGGGAAAAAGGTACTGACTTTATAGAAGAATTTGGAAAATTAGATAGAAACTCATTAAAGGAAGCAGTTAGGGGAAACAACCCACAGAGGAAATAAAAAAATTTACAGTTTGGACACAACAAAGTTTCCAAAAATTTCTGCAACTACCTTTTGAGCAAATAAGGCTTATTGTCAAATTTGAGGTCAAATATGAGAACAAGAAGAAAAAGGCACAATGACTAATTTGCAACTGCCAGATCAACATCAATCAGTTTCCTCCCATTAATTTCTCTACATTGTACGAATTATATTCACAATGGCTAGATTATATCGAAGTGCATGCACCTGACCTACTACTTAGTGTCAATTACGAAGACTTTGAAGATGAGGAGAAGATGCCTCCTTGCATGCCAAATTTCAATTGAACATACAACATTTTGGAATTCAGTATTTACTTTCACAAAAACTGTTGATTTTAATGTTCCAAGACCTATTTTATTCTATTATATTTGATTATTTATAGACCTTTATGCATTGGTGTAAAGGGTCTAGAATCACTGAAGATTGCACACTTGGATGTTTTTAATCAATTTTGAAATGTGAGCTTATTTCAATACCATTTTCAGTGCTCATGTGTAATGAATTGTGGTATTTATGTTTGTGCATAATTTTAATTACTTAATAAATGCCTCTGATTTTACTCTTTGACTTGTGTTGTTTGATTCTGAATGAATATTTGATAATTATGTTTAAGATTCCTTATGAAAATTTTACAATTTACATCTTTTTATAATCACCAATTAAAAAATTGTAGATTTACTTATTTTTAGTTGATCATTGCAATAAAATACTCAAATGTAGGAAAACTTGCTCTCCTCTATGACAAAGAAATTTTTATTAATTTTATTTAAATTATGCATGTATAGATATTCCAGAAAATACTAAAACATTTGGCTAGATATTATCAAAATTTGAAGATATTTTTTGTAGTTTTGATGTAAATATTCAGCCAAAACTTATATATTTAGACTTGTGGATTCAATTCGAATTAGGAATTTAAATTTCATGATGTTATGCATGGTGCTATGATCATTTAAACCCTTTAATGCAGGTATTTATCTTGATTAAATCATTTTTTAAATGGGCATTTGTAGTTGATATTCGTACATGCATAATGTATACGACTTTGGAGCAAGTGTTTCATGAATATAATCTCAAGAAAATATCTTTTGTTATGTATTGTGTATATATATGTTAACATCAAATAGTTCGCAAATTCATTGCATTACAAATCTTTTTTCCCCTATATGTCGATATCGATATGGCAGTAATGAGCTTATAATATAATCTTGTGAATCACTTATACATTTCTCTTGTTCAACGTTTCTAGTATTTGAGTGTTGTTTTAAGCAATTGGTAGCAGTATTATCATTGCAAATGAAACAATTATAGAAAACTTGTACAATTTTTTTCATATTAAACATATCGAAACACGGTGGAAATGTACAAATAGACTCAAACAAACAGTGATCAGATTCATTAATATTTTGTCCATAAATCTACAAACCTTTTTCAAGTAAGATTTGTTCAATTGAAAATATGTCAATGTGTCCAAGTGAGAATTGGTATGCACATTTGCATAAGCCAATTGCTTCAGTTATTGAAGCTAGAATATCTATTGTGCTATGTAACATGAGTGGCCCAAATTTTCCACATACAGAATTTTGATTATCTTGCAATATATTATATTCGTGGACATCAATGGCAGAATTAAAGTATAGATCTTAGCTTAATTTTAGTTCTATATAAACAATTGGAACCTTGATCAAGCACATATTGACTTGTTCCAAGAGGATTTTTTCGACTAGTCAACAATTCCTTAAGTAAATTGGATGCAAGCATATCAATTATTGCAGTCATAATTGTGCCTTGATCCCTGTTCACATTCTTAATGGTTATAATATAGAAGGCTCATCTATTTCTTGTTAAAATGTTTATCACTATATATGGCATATTAAATTTAGTATTCTTTTGAGCACTTTTGTACAATTTTCCTCAATAAGATAGATTCCACTAGTTTTCGTTGCACTGTTGTTTCTTGTTATGTATGTGTGTCATTATGTCCATGTAAACCAGTATGCCTATAATATGGAGAACAATGTGACATCAAATTCCATGGTTAACGTAGGTTGCACACTGAGTGTGGCAAGAGCCCCAGTAGAAGACTTATTATACACAAAAGTAGCACAAGGAGTTGGAAAAATACTTGTACATTTTGTCAAAAACTTCTTTGTCAATTACTATGTTCTTATATTATATTGTCTAAAATATTTAGTTCTTAGTACAATTGCAACTACAGAACTCAAAGTTATCATATTGTTGTTCTAACAAAATAGGTCTTTTCATAACATATGTTATTTCTCCATCTCGACGAGTGTTCATGAAAATGATTCTTCTAGAAGCTAAATACAAAGAGAAACACAAAACAATGTGCATTGCTTGTCCACTTGGCATTTGTTGTATATTAAGCAATGTGTTTCCAAGTTTTTCAATAACTTCAGTTTTAGTTAAGCAATGTTTTTTGATAGAAATCACATAAGAGAATTTTTTGGCTGACGTGTTTTGAACCAAAAAGTGTGGTTCATCATCAAGACCAGATGATGAACCACACTTGTTCGTTCGAAACGCGTCAGCCAAAAAATGCTCTTATGTGATTTCTACCAAAAGGCTTTGCTTAATTCATTATGGATCATAGAAGCTTGAATACAAGACATACGATTTTTTGCCGAATTTGTTTAAATGAAATTGTAATGGAGCAATCCATTTTTGTCATATAAGAGCTGCAATATGTTGTTGCACGATAGGGATCTAAAATAGATTGAGAATTTGTGTTTCCTTGCTACACTATGTTCTTGTATTGAATTGTTTCAAGTGTTTTTCTCTTAAAACAATTGTAACTAGATATGAACGTATTTCCATATATAAATGTAAACACAAACATACAGGGAATACAATTTTTTAGAATTAGTTACTGAAATTATAGAAAGACTTTATAGTGTGATATATCTTATAGACTTATGATATTAATATCTAAGCTGAGAGTCAAGAAAATAATTTGTAGCGTGCGTAGAGTAAAGTCTTTTCACAACTTGTTGGTCAGAGGAAAATTCAGTGTTCCATATTTATTTGTTCTATAATTTTTTTGGTATCAAACCTATAATCTAAATATTCACGGAATAATTTTCATTTTTGTTGTCATGTTTACAACAAGTTTTATTTCCTTTTGTGTCATGAAATCAATATAAAAAAAGAAATAAACCAATATTTCTATTTCTGAAGAGTTAAGTGATATGTCAGATTCAAAAAAAAAAAAAATGCAAGCTCCTCACTACCTGACCTTCCGACCACGCGACTAGGAACTTGAGCTAACCATGTTCTTTTTTATAAATAATCTGGCCAACCTACAGACCTCGATATTTCCAAACTGTAAACATACATGACCTAATGAATTCACTTGACAATGTTAAACTCCGGGTCATGATAGAATAAACAAATCATAAAAAAAAAATTGTCAGCCTCCTGATTGTAAATTTGGCTTAGAAAAAAAAAAAACCCATGACAATCCTGAAAATAATCGTGTACTTTTCGTGCTTTCAGAGTCAGTTACTAAAAGTCTAGTCTCCTTTATTTGTTTATTCTGCAATTTTTTCTTTTTTTCATCATAAAATGCATAAAAGCAAAAGCCTTAAACAATTTTTTTTTTTTGAAAATCAAGTCGGAAGTCAGATCCAAAAACATTTTCTAAAAATGAAATAGGAACTTTCATCTGCCCAAACTTCTGACCGTTCGACTACCAACATGGAGTCACTACGATTTTTTTTGTAAATAATCGGCCTGACCTCTGACTTCAACATTGTTGACTGTCAAACTACCCGACCTCCCAACTTAAGCAATGTCCGAATGTGAAAGTACCGACCTAATAAAACCACCCATCTATTAAATGTCCCGACCTTTCAACCACCTGACTTTGAACACTGAGTGACTGCAATTTTTATTAGTAATTAGCCCAAACTCCCAACCTCAAAATTGCCCGATTGTCAAACTACCCAACCTCTAGACCTCAACATTGCTCGTCTATAAAACTACCAGACTTCCTGACCTTAGCATTTCCTGTTTATCAAACTACCCAACCTAATGAAACTACCCGACTATGTTATAGTCGAGCTCACGATAGAATATTGTCATAAAAAAAACTGACTGACTGACCTCCTGATTGTACAATCAGCCTAATATTAAGTCGAACAATGAATTTAGAAAGATTTTGAAAAGTATGTAACATTCTGACTACCTGACCTTCCAACCACGTGACTACGAACTTGGAGTGACTATAAACGAATATGGACCAACCTCCCAAGTTTGTACTAAATGGATTTTGACACTACTTCTCTTATGCTATTATTAAACTATTACTCCATCCTTCCAACTCTCTGTTACCCATCTCATCTCTTGAACCATGCAGATAATCCATGTGCAACATCGAATCATACAATAAGAGAGTCGTGTTTCCCCAATCACAAGTTTTCTCGCTCATGATCATAACTACAACGAGATAACCCTTATCCAATTATTTCTATAACTTCAACATTTTTTTCCTTTGATCGACGTTGAACATCCTTTCTTATTTTTCAAGAATGGATGTGTCATGGCCCTTTGGCTCTGCACCATGCATAGTCTTTATTCAACATTTCTCCACTTCCCTCAAATACTACGTATGTTACTGCATGAACTACCTCAAGCTCTTAGAATTCATTCCTCCTATAGATCTAAATGAGCACCCTGCCACTCTGTCAAAGTCATACCAAGACTTTTCATAGTGTTACCCCTTCTGACCTTGGGTGATAGCTACATTGAGGAATTATTATCCCATGGTGCTTCTTTTCCTTTGAGTATGGAATTCCTCGCATGGTGGCATAGGCACTCATGTAGTTCTTATCTGAAAAAATATTGGAGGCACCTTACATTTGGCTTCCACCTCACCTACCACACACCAACTATTCTGGAATTCTCATGAACTCTCTCAGTAGCTCCTTGACACCGCTCACGAGTAACCAAGGCATTTGGCTATTGACAGGGACTTGTGATCCTCATTGCCAATCTCCCTATGGCAGAAATAGAGGCTCGTGCACAATAAAGGGTAAAGCTTGTAGAAGCACTACAACAAGACATCATTGGCGTGAGTACATTCCTTTTATCTTTCACATACTATTTTCCTGTTAGGACAATATTTTGTAAACAAATATCTTAATGTACACATTGACCATCTCTATGAAACAAATCATCTCTGGTATAGATTTGTACATTAATACATAGAGTCTCAGAACCCAGTTGTTCTAACTGATATTTCTTTTCAATTTAAATAGATTGTTGAGGTCCTTAACTTCAATTATTGAATTATTTATGAGATCATTAAGCATGTAGGAAAAAAATTTATGCGACTCTTCTTCAGTCTAAACTTTAGACACTCTGTAATTACTATTGTTTACTATATTAAATTATTCAATTTTTTGTAGAATCATAGGATACATGTGCCCTTGAATAAACATACCACAATGAATATACAAATTAGGAAAATATCAGTTCACAGATGAATCACATATATATTCAAAACAACACGTATTTCACTTCTTATTTATCCATATATATTACAGTGACAATGTAACATAACCCATTAATTGGAAATTGTAAACATGCAATATTTATATTTTTTGTCTATAGTAAAATTGAATTTGGCACTCTATCCACATCATCTCTTCCAAATGCCTTTATTCCTTCCGAGCAAGTTTTGTGTCGCTCCGTTACTATTGCATCCTTTCTCTTGCAATCAATCCATAAATTTTGTCGCCTTTTGCTCCTTGTATTTTTCAAACAAGCATGGGATTGAATATTTTCCTATGATAATTTAATTTCATGATACATCCTCTTTACTTCATGGACTACTAAGAGTTTAATTCCTATCATGAAGTTCAAGTTTCTTCTTTTCACAATAAACTATATCATCCCTACCAGGAATTCTCCATTCCTAGCTCTACAATCTATGTCTTGAGACTCACACACCTCTTTTTTTGTTATTCCAAATAACTCTACCTACTAGACACTAATTAATTGATTAAGCTTAATTCAAAACACAAGATTGATATGATTTTCCAAATCTATGCAAAAATATCACATCATCAATATCATTAAATAGGAAAACACATAAGTGGACACTCATATACCCTAGAAACCCCAAATGGAAAAACCAGTGAACCTTGTTTTATTTAATGTTTTGTAACGGATTTCACCCCTCACTCAATTGCAACAAGGGAGTTCATCCCTTGTCCATTTTAAAAATATACAAGTGAACATAATCCTTAATTCAAACATAATTAAGTAGAGATCAATACATTTAACATAATTTCATATTTCTCAACACTTTTCCCTACATTTCCTGAGCATATTATCTTCATGGCATGATAAGTTATCTCTTGTAAACTATGTTTAAGGATCAGTCACTTGGCATGATCTAATAGTCAAACATGTTGACTTCGTTACATGTCACAGTATTATTTATCATCCATATTTTAGTTGTTGCAAAAAATATATATTAGAAGCTATCAATTCTTTCTTCACATAAATCATGATTCTTTCATGTAATTTCTAACGTCAAAAATTTTGATGTCATGGTTAGGTAAATTAACAAAACCCCAACAATCGATCTCAACCATCTATCATTAATAATATTCCATGCGATATGTGCTATGGCCTAAATCTACCTTAGGTTGAGAAAGGCAGGATCTAGGGTAACATCAAACCACGCTTAACCTGGTAGCTTACCCTACCAGGTTGGGAGAGGGCTCTCTCCTTGTCAATCTCAGAAAATATTGGCCAATTAAGCTTGAGATGAATGATGTAATAACTGATTTTAGGCTAGGTATGTGTACAGAGGTGTTTGATTGAATTTAAGGTGGGTTTGTTGGCTCAATTGTGAAAGGCAGATTTGGGTGTGGGGAATGGACACTGTCTTGCAGAGATCTCTATGGGGCGAGGTAGGAAAATGGTTTAACACTTAAAATTGAAAGATATGGAGAAATTTTAGACTGGTGAGGAGTCGGAGAGGGCATGAAAGACTCAGGGATCCTCTTCAAACAGCTGAAAACATAGATAAGTAAACAAACCCTAGGTAGAGCACTGCAATTTCAATGTATTCTACCTTTATCCTTGTTTGATTTAGTTAAGATGAAGCAAAGAGAGATAATGGCATACATAAAACACATGTAAAACTTGTAATTACAGAAGGAAACACAATACCAAATCAAGATGCCACAAGAATCCCATAAAGTGTTGCAAACCCTAGTCAACTCTTTTGCCAAACTGTTGAAAATGAATGTACAATAATGCTCAAAGCATTCACAAGATTCCAACCTTTACCAATGACTGAAAAACTACTAGATATAGGCATCAAAAAACTCATGCTAGGCTTTAGGGGTCGAGTTCATGAGTTTAGGAGTTTTTTCAACAAGATCTAAACTAAGAACTGAAAAGTAGGTAGTGGAACAACATGCCTCTAAAACCTAGGAAACTTATTCATTCAGTTGCAAACTACTTTTTCATGATGAATTTACCTCTATGAGTGAAAATTTAGCATAATTACATCAAAATCCATCAAGTCACATTAAATTATATCATGAGTTTGACTATTAGAAAGTGAAAAGTCAAACTTTGAAGAAACTAGGGGAAAAACAGAGTTTTTTGGCCAAAATGAGCAAATTTCCTCCTATGCGCCGAGATGGTTTCCCTATGCATAGTGCCTATTTGCAGCTGATTTTGGAGGCCTTCTGATGCACCACATTTGCTCCAACTAAGCTTGTTGGAAAGGTAGGCCTATCTACTTTCCAAAACAAGTGTAATTTCTAAATTTGGCCTCAATTTGCACATCCAAAATTGAGTTCTCCCAACACTGCTTCATGTGTGTCCAAAAAGGGGCAGAAATGTCATTTTTGAGGTGTTTTTGACCTTTTTGGAAGCTCAAAACCTGTCAAAATTTCTTGGCCAAGTGAGGGCATTCATATTTTCCCATCAAAAATCCAAAAATGCTGAGTTTTCCTCAAAAGGAGGCCTCTAGCAAAAGCAGGCGCCAAGTGGCACGACGGATGGGCAGAACAACTTGTTTTTTAGGCCAAAAATTTCAAAATTGCAAAAAGTTTCCCAAATTTCTTCAAATTTGGGCTGAGTGATCCTCATCAGGTGTTGTGTTGGGCTAAGGAAGCCTCAATGAAGATCTGGAGTCTATTTTTCTCTTTTCTCTTCCTCATGGTTTTCTTCAATTTGGCCTTCAAATTCTTAATTCCTGCTTTGCACACCATATTTCTTGACAAGTAGTGCTATGCCATGTTCCTCAACATGTTTTTCTCATTGTTGGCCTTCTCTAGCATTCCTTCTAAGTGCATGTTTTTCCTCTCAAGCCAAGATTCACGATCAACTTGAATTTCTTGCTCAAGTGTGGTCAATTTGATTTTCCTCCTCTTGGCAGCTTCATAATTTGCCCTTATGTTTTGGAGCTCCATGATGGTTTTCTGATCTTCTAGCTATTTTTTCCTTTGCTCCAAATAATTAATGATCCACTTGTCTCTTTCCAGGTTGAGAGACAAATGTTAAATGTCATCTTGCTGCTCCTGAATGATCTCTTTAAGCTTTGAGCTTTGTGAGCCCAAATCAGTGTCCTCATCCTGAATGAGGATGAAATCTGTCTCATGACCTCTTAAAGGTCCCTCATCATGCAACGGCTACTTGCCCTTGTCCTGTACCTACTCTGCTAATGGAGGAAATGAGACCTCTTCCACACTGGGTGAAGATAGTACTCATTTTGCTGTTGCAAACAACCTTCTAGTGCCCTTTTGATATGTGACAAATACTAGCACACTAGAGGTTTGTGTCTCATGAATCTCTGGCTGATGTGAAGGCTCTCCTGCATCATGAAAAATTTTTGGGGGTACTTGAGGACTTGTAAAGACCTCATGTGCAATGAAATCCTCCCATGAGATGTTCAGTAAACCAAGCTAATGCAAGACCACAATTTTGATTAGTGAAAAATGATATATGTTGTTATACTGCTGCTGAAGAGGCTTCTTTTGAACTAAGGTAGTCATCTTCTCAATGTTCTGTCAAATGAAATAAGGGAGGTTCATCATCCTCACCCTAGTAAAGTGCATCAACAATCTGATATTATAGGCATACAAATGAGAAAATCTACCCTCACAGCTGAAATATTTAATTATGACTTTCATCAAGGGAGCATATGTGTCTTAAATATACTTGAAAGGAAAAACTCTACTGATATGTCTCTGAAAACCAGCCTTGATGTAAGGCTCATAATGATCTTTGTCTATTAGCTGACTCTTATACCATTTCTCACCTACATTTGGAATGCCCGTTGCTTGAGCAATAGTCTCAGGTGTCAAGGTGAATGTCACACCTGCCAAAGTGACTTGGCCATTTTGAAGATGGAGCACAAACAATCTGGCCAGCTCAAGGTGAGACTTGATTCTCTCCACCATCTCACATAACTAATAACAAGATTGGTGTTGAAAGCATGTGACAACAAGAGGACAGACCAACAATTCAGCAAGTGAAGTAGGCTCCTGCTGGTTATGTTTTCCACCCTTGTGAGGCCTCCTTGGTGCATGCATTTCTCTAGAAGAATCACTGTCTGGCTCCTCATCTCTGTCATAGGAAGAATCTGACTCCATGTTTGCGAATGTTTGAGTTTTCTTAGATGAGTATGAAGAGATTTTATGGTGTTTTTAGGTTTTTTGCTGCCAAGGATATGAATGTATGAGGAACTATGGAGAGAGTGTGTATGAGGGATTTAGGAATGTTTCTGACAGGTTTTTGAGGAATAGAAGGGTTTAGGGGATGGTTTTTAGAGTTTGGGAATAACAATTAGGGTTTGGGATAATGGGATTAGAGATTTAGGGTTAGTTGTTTAGGGATATGATGAATATGGAATGGGTAAATGAGAATGTAAAGAGAGGGAGAAAATGAAGTGAAGGAATGAGGGAATGAAGGAGTGAGGGAGTGAAAAATTCTTAGGAGTTGAATTAGCAGCAAGAAATACAATTTATAAACCCTATGCAATTGTTTTTGACAAAAAATGCGAGGTAGGGTTTCAATTTTTTCCCATTAAATCACCATAAACACCAAGATAAACTCATTCATTGGCCATAAAGGAGTGATAACTTACTTGGATAGTGAGGAATTTAGTAAATTTGTGAGTTTGGAAGAGGTTGGGAGTGATTTCGGGCCTTGTAGCCCTGTGCGCCATGCCACCTCATAGGTGCATCATGCCCTCTCTATGCGTCGCGCCCGTTACAAATTTTCACTACCAACTGTTGCCCAATATGTAGCACTCGATGAATGCACCACGCTCATGCCCCAGTGCGCCGCGCCTGGCTTTTCTCTTGTTTTGGCACAAAACTCACTCTCTTGGCTTTTGGAAGACCAATACACTTGCTCTCTTTCTCTTGAGGACACAAATGAACTTTTTAAACATGAAAAATAGTTTATATACATATAGTCTTGATTTTTCATTTACAAAAACCCACTCTTCTAATGTTTGCTTTTAACTTTCTTTTAAAACTCTATTTTTGGGAAGTTTGCTTTATTTTTGCCCTTGATCGACTGAATGCTTTGACTTTTTGTTTTGTTTTGTAGGTGGTGAAGTTGCAGAGGCTTGGCAAGGTGACCAGGGCTACCTTTGAAATTATTACATATGGAACAAATGAAATTACATCAAATTTGTACATGAAAACATAAAAAACTCTGTTTTGAGGAAATATTAATCACTAAGCATGTGATTATGGAAATTATTGTTGCTGAAACTTTATTTGACCTCCTCATGCACCTGCTGACTATTATTGAGTGTTTTGAAGACCTTGTTGACGAAACCCTAGACCTAAGGTGACCTAAAACCCTAACAATGACTTTTGTAAATTTAAAGACAAAAATTGACTGCAGATGATCTAGATGTATGAAAATGGGCTAGTAGGTAAAGGACATGAGGGAAAATGTATGATATACCACTACCATCAGAGGATCCATGACCCTAATGGAATGCAGTTGATCGAGTGAGACACCTAACATGCAATGCAACAAGAGAATTTGATGACCAATGGAGAGATGAAGATACTGACACTAACATTGGCTCCAATGGGGATGGTAGCTCCTTGGAGGTGCCAAGAACTATAGACCTCTGGAAAGCGGACAGTGCCTTCTTCCATTGGGTTATGGAGTCAATAACTTCAACAAACTAAAACCAATATTTGACTCAATTTCAGGACTGAAATCTGACTCAAAATCGACTCAATTTCAAGACTGAAATCTGACTCAGACTGACTCAAATAAGCCAAACAAAAATTGAAATCAAACCTTTAGTTTTATAGGCTTCACTTTGGGCCCCAAACTGAATGAGTAATTATAGTACACACTTACAATGAAGGAAAGAAAATGGTATATACAGTGATACATATGACAACAAAAGATATTTCAAAGATGGTACCATTTCACCAGCTGACCATTGACCGATCCACCAGGACAATCTTCTCCATCCATTTCTTTCAGCAAGAAAGCATTCTGACCTCGATATGCAGCAATTCGAAAATATCCTTTCCACAAGTTCTCGAACTTGCCGTGTTTCCCTATGTCTTCGTTTCAGGCATCCCATTTCAGCACTATGTTTTCAATTTGAAACTTGTCCGCCTTTGCCTTTCGATCATATATATTTTTGATTCTCTCTTGTAACTTTAAGGTATTATGAAAAACCTCCTCTCTTGTCTACTGTAAATGGATCATTTGATTGATTCTCCACTGCAAATGATCTTCCTCACTACCAGCTTCCTGTAGAAGTTTAACAACCGGAACTGCTAGAGATGTAGGAAAAACTGTGTCCACACCATACATGATCTTGAAAGGGGACATGCCTATTGACTTTTTCTGACTCACTCTATCCGCCCCTAGTACATTGAGAAATTTCTTGTACCATCTCTTCTTGTTTGTTTCCAACAACTTTTTGATGATGTTGACTAAATATTTATTCGAGGATTCCACCAAACCATTACCTTGTGGATAGTATGCAGTTGAGTGGCCCAAGGTAATTTATATTTTATTACAAAAATCAATCATATTTTTAGATTTAAAGGTTGCTACATTATCCATAATCAGCTTATTAGGACAACCAAAACATGAAAAAATATTGTTCTCAAAAAACTGAATTATTACCATATCAGTGGCCTACCGAGTAGGAATCATCTCTATCCATTTAGTGAAGTAGTTTGTCACTGTAAGGATCCTTTTATGTTGTGCTAAAGAAGTAGGATGGATCTCAGCAATAAAATCTAAACCCCATTGCTGAAAAGGAGCGCTTACTTCAACCGGTTTGAGTGGCAAAGGCTGTAATTTTCTCTTACCTTGAAAAATCTAACATTTGCGGCAGCTTGTAACCATTTTGTACACATCAGAAAAGAGAGTTGGCCAATAATATCCCTCTCAAAATTTTATTGGTTGTCGTCTTCCAAGATAGATGACCTCCACAATCTCCTTTGTGAAAATCATCCATGACCTGTTTTGCTTCTTCTTCAACCAAATAATTCAATAAGACACCACTCGGATCTTTCTAATAGAGTGCATTATTCATTATACAAAACTTTGCAACCTTTAATTTTAGGGTCCTAATTTTGTTCTTAGCCAATCTGGGTGGCGGTGAAAGATGTTGGAGCACATAAACAATATCTGAATACCAAGGAGAAAGTAAAAACATTTCATCTACCTGAACAAGAGAACTTTCCTCATCGTCTTCGGACATAGCAGCAATGACATTTATGTCCAAGGCATGTAAATTAGATTCTGCCGTTAGTTTGGACAGCCCCTATCCTTTGATGAACTTTGTTGGTTTGATCTTCACATCATATTCTAACAAAGCAGTGATCCATTTGCCTCGTCTCCCTTCTGGATCTGTTTGCACTAAGGAATCTTTAACGGTAGAATTAGGAACATAGGCAAGGATATGAGAATGTAGAATATAAACTCGAAAATATTTCAATGCCTTTACCAAAGAAAGGGCTCACTTTTCAATAATATTGTACTTTAAGGCTACATCTCTCATCATTCTGCTGAAAAAAGCAATTGGTTTCTCAAGCTGGTCTCTTTTCTGCATTAAGACCGCTGCCATAGTATGATCCGAAGAAAATGAAAACAAAATAAAATCTTGGGAATAATCCATCCTTATCAAAATTGGAGCTGAAGAGAGGGCTAGCTTTACCAAATTGAAAGAATTGATGGCTTCCTCGGTCCACTTCACAACACTATCCTTCTTTAACATGTTTGTGATCTCCCTCAAATGTTCTGCAAGATTTGGCACAAAACAACGTAAGAAATTCATCTTACTGTTAAATGACTGGATCTCCTTTTTACTTAGTGGAAAATCAATTTTCTAAATGGCATCCACTCAAGATGGATCAATGTGGATGCCCTCCTTGGATATGATATGACCGAGAAGCTTGCCTTCATCCATGGCAAACAAGATTTTCTTTGGATTGAGGGATATGCCATAATTTCTACACCCCTGAAATACAATCTTCAAATGATAAAGGTGCTCTTCATATGAATTAGAAAAAACTATAAAATCATCAAGATAAACAACTAAAAATACATCTTTCTCATTTGAAAATGCAATATCCATAGCCCGCTGAAAGGTTGCACCAGCATTCTTCAATCCAAAAGGCATCTTGGTGTAATGGAAAGTTCCCCATGGAGTGGTGAATGCTTTTTTGTCTCTATCATCCTCATGGACTAGAATTTGGTTATAACCAGAATAACCATCGAGTAGCGACATGCGAGATGCTCCAACTACTCGCTGAAGTATGTGATCCATATTGGTCAATGCATAGTTATCTTTAAAAGATACTTTATTCAGATTTTTGAAATCAATACATAATCGAATCTCACTTGTTTTCTTGCGCATGGGCACCAAATTAGAAATCCAATCTGAAAATCTTATGGGAACAATTATACCAACTTTGTATAATTGATTCACTTCCTTCTCTATTGAAGGCAGTAGTTTTGGATTTATCCTTCTTAACTTCTGTCAAAAAGGCTTTTGATTTGGCTTGATCGGGATGATGTGCTGAATTATACTCTTATCATACGCCTTCAAATCTGAATAGTCCCAAGAAAATAAATCAGTAAATGAACATAATAAACTAATGTATTTTTCCTTTACCTATGGAGGTAAAGCCTTTGATAACTTGACCATTTTAGGATTTTCTACTGATCCAATGTTTACATCTTCAACTCCTTTCTCGGTGGGTGTCAAACTCGATTTCTGGGCTACATCATCTTGATCAAACAACTCCTCTAAAGTTATTAGGCCTTTAGGAATGACATTGTCCTTGTGCTGCAAAATGTCAATCTGATTTAATTCCATATCTACTTCACCATCATCATTTTCTCCATCTATAAAAGTGTCTTTGTATTGGCCTTCATTTTGTAGAAACTCCTCAATCTCCTTATCATCTTGAAACACCTGCCAATATCTTTGGTTATCTGGGACAACAGGGCGATGTTTCACATGAATTTCAAACTTATTGTTTGAATTCATCGGAATCTTCAAATTACTTGCAGTTGTTGCAAGCAAATCTGCAATAACATTCTGAACACAAGGGACACATGTCAAAGTGTAATCTAGTAACATTCTCAAAATATCTAGCACCGCATTCCGATAAGCTCACATGTGAGGATGCTTAGCTTGGTATTCACCTTTCACTTGCTTGATAACTAACTCGGAGTCGCCATATGCTGAAATTATTTTAGCATTTAACTTCTTAAGGATTTTCAGACCATCAATTAAAGCTTCATACTTAGCCTCATTATTTGAACAATCAAAAGCCAATTTATATGAACATACCCTTACATAACTTTGCACTTTGTTTGGAAGAAATGGAGGGCTGCGTATCCAAATGCCAACTCCAACACTTTCTCTTCTTACCACGACATCAATGTCCATGTTCCACAACCCAGCCTCATCTTCCAAATGCTGAAATTCATTTTTCTCTTCTTCTTTTGCTTGCTTTCCATCAACTTTTTGCTGTTGTTGGAAGGCTGATTGCTCAGTGGTACTATCTAGCTTTCGTCTTTCTTGATCTAGTACAACACTAAAATTTTCAATGATCTCTAGAATATCTTTTACTTCAACTACTTGACTATTTACATCATTAAAACTATCAGAATATAAAACAAAAGATTCCAAATCAGTATGTACATAGTTGATTGGATGATTTAGAGGTTTCTCCTTGCTAGTGATGATGTACTTAATTTTTTTCTCCTGGTATCATTTCCTCAACTGACCAAACACAGGAATATTAGCATAGGAGAAATCACGTTGAAATGTCCCTTTGATTTTTTCTCCCCAAGATATGGAAAGAAGCATGCCAAATCTAGGAGGAATATCCGCCACAACTACATCCATCAAAACATTCTTTGTCGGGATCTGATCTAAAGTGACAACCAAATCTTTAATAAGCCCAATGCATCTGACCCTACTAGAATCAAAGGAATATAGATCATGGTACTTGCGCATGATATCTAGACCCAATTTTTCCATGATTGCTTTAGGCATGAGATTATGAGAGGCTCCGCAATCGAACATGGCATTGTGCAATAAAAAATCATGCAGTCTAAGGCTGATGTAAAATAGAGCTACATCACTATCCTCAGACTGACCCTCTAATGCTGGCCCAAAGATAAGTTTAGGCTGATCATCCTCCACATTTACCATATCAGATAATGGATCCAAATTCAAAATCTTAGACACCTGACCTTTATAGCTATTGTTTTTCATTAATTCAGTCAAAGGAATTGAAACTTTTAATTTAGCAATTTCATTTTCTAAGCTAAAGGCTGATGTTTTCTCTACCTTTTGATTGGAGCATCCTTCTTTTCAGTCTTCTCCTTTGATACACTTGACTGATTTGATATTTTGTTTGCTGATTGTGTTTTTGTGGTGTTAGGATCAGCTGTCTCCTTTCCCTTTCTCTACGCTATGGGAGAATCGTTCTTTGGCAGTGACACTTCCTTCCTTTTCTGAATTGGATTGATGGGAACTTCTCTACTCTTGATTGAATATTGTCGCTGCTGTGCTGTCAAAGCATTCATGTATCCCCTCTAATATTCATTAGACTCTTCTTTAAGAACTGTTTCATTTGCCAAGATGAAATTTTCGTCTTTTTGTACAGCTGGGCTTTTTGAATACTCTTCATCTTCGGTGATATAAATGGGCAGATCATCAGGTGTAAAGAAATGATTCTCCTCACCAATTATGTTCTCATCATCATCTAATTCTAGACCATGTACAAAATTCTACTGTAGGGGTGTCTTCACTTGATGTTGTGTCACTTGGTATTGTGCTCTTTGTTCTCATTGCTTGATTCTGAATTGTGGTTGCTACTGGCCATGAAAGTTTGGATTTATGACTTGTGCTTCAGGCTTATCAGAAATTGTGAGCCTATCAAACATCTTCTCAATCTTATGAAGCAAATGATAAGAGGAAGAAGCTTCCTCTTTTATGGTCACCTTCTTTTCAGCCTTTTCTCTAGCTCTCTTGGCAAGCAGATTTGCCTTGACGCTGACTGCAATTTTCTGCATGTCCTCCAATGTTGCCAGATCTCTCTCCATTAATTTATATGCCATGTCAGGATTGAAACCATCAGGAAATTTAATCAAAGCCAAGCCCATAGGTGGCTTTATATCAGCAGGAATTGCATTGTAAACAGTATTGAATCTGACACAATAATCTTGGACACTCTCACCAACATTCCTCTTGATGTTCTCATATTCAGAAAGAATTTGAAGAGGGTTTTTGATTACCTCCCAGCAATCCAAGAATTGTCTCTCAAGATTTGTCAATGTAGTGATACTTGCAGTCGGCAAAGCTCTGAAACACTTCTGCACTTCACCTCCAAAAGTTTGCACAAATAATCTCATAGTCACATTTTCGGCATCAATCTCATGAAGGTCAAAGAAATCTGTCATCCTATCCACATGTTGCTGAGCTGTAATTCTTTGAGGAGTGCCATCAAACAATGGGATCTTGCTTTGGTATTCAGTGGGCATGTCATCCAAATTTTGAGGCAACACAGGGGGTGCATATCGGGCAGCCATTGCTCTAGGTGGATTTACAACTGGCCTTGGAGATGTAGGAGGAGTCAGAACAATTGTAGTAGCTGACGATGTATTTGGTGTATGAGGTGTCGATGGAGGGGATGAAATGCGAGATGTTTGAGGTGTTGATGGGGTTGATGGGGGAGAAGAGACATGAGGTCTTTGATTTGATTTAGTGGGATGCACGAGAGTGGTGGGAATGAATGGAGTTTCAGTAGGATATCCTGAACTAGATGCAATTGCTGATGAACTAAGAGTTGCTGATGCAGATTCTAAGAACTTGGGAATATTTGAAGCCACAATAGAAATATGAAGATTCAAGATGTAACTGTCAATTGATCTATATTCCCTTTCAATTTTGAGATCTTTGACAAACTTTGGATTTAAAATAGTGGAACCAACAACACTTTGAGATTTAGTCTCAAACAATGACAGATCAAAACGTTCGTCAAATTCAAGATCTTCAAGATATTAAAAAACAATAAGACATGAACGAGATTTAAACACGGGAATCACAGAACTTTCTTGTTGAAGAATTCTTGGGATGAGATTTGGATTTTCATACACAGGAGGAGGATCAGCATCAGGATTAGCTCTAGTGTATCGTCTGGAAGCCAGTTTGTTGAATTAATCCCAAAAATCAAACGGACAAAATAAATTTTTTTAGCCTACCAAATTCTAAACTCATCATCTGAAGTCTAGAATTGCTTAATGATACTCGGGTAATCGTTTAGATCAGCTGTTCAGTTTATAGACTAGACTGGAGATTGACTGAAGTAGCATTCATCTACTTTCGCTAATGCAAAGCAAGACCATTTCGAAAGCTACTTGGCTAAATTCAGGCTCTGTTTGTAGTCTACAAAGCAAAACAATGATAATAAACTTTTAGTTCCCCAGTACGGTCGCCACTATGTTATGGCCTAAATCTACCTCAGGCTAAGAAAGGCAGGATCTAGGGTAACATCAAACCACGCTTAACCTGGTAGCTAGCCCTACCAGGTTGGGAGAGGGCTCTCTCCTTGTTAATATCAGAAAATATAGACAATGAAGCTTGAGATGACTAATTTAATAATTGATTTTAGGCTAGGTATGTGTACAGAGGTGTTTGATTGAAATTAAGATGGGTTTGCTAGCTCAATTGTGAAATGCAGATTTGGGTGCGGGGAATGGACACAGTCTTGTAGAGATCTCTATGGAGCGACGTAGGCAAATGGTTTAGCACTTAAAATTGAATGAGATGGAGAGCTTTTAGACTGATGAGGAGCTGGAGAGGGCATGAAAGACTTAGGGATCCTCTTCAAACAACTGAAAACATAGATAACTAAACAAACCCTGTGTAGAGCACAACAATTTCAATGTATTCTACCTTTATCCTTGTTTGATTTAGTTAACCTGAAGCAAAGAGGGATAATGGCATACATAAAACACATGTAAAACTTGCAATTACAGAAGGAAACACAATACCAAATCAAGATGCCACAATAATCCCATAAAGTGCTGCAAACCTTGGTCAATTCCTTTGCCAAATTGCTAAAAATGAATGTACAATAATGCTCAAAGCATTCACAAGAGTCCAACCTTTACCAATGACTGAAAAACTACTATATATAGGCATCAAAAAACTCATTCTAGGCTTTAGGGGTCAATTTCATGAGTTTAGGAGCTATTTCAACAAGATCTAAACTAAGAACTGAAAAGTAGGCAGTGGAACAGCATGCCTCTAAAACCTAGGAAATTTATTCATTCAATTGCAAACTACTTTTTCATGATGAATCTACCTCTATGAGTGAAAATTTAGCATAATTACAAAAGAAATCCATCAAGTCACATTAAATTACATCATTGGTTTGACTATAAGAAAGAGGAAAGTCAAACTGTGAAGAAACTAGGCGAAAAACAGAGTTTTTTTTGGCCAAAATGACCAAATTTCCTCCTATGCGCTGCGCTGATTTCCCTATGTTTAGTGCCTTTTGCAACGGATTTTGGAGGCCTTCCCGTGCACCAAATTTGCTCCAAGTGGGCTTTTTGGAATGGTCTGCCTGTCTAATTTCTAAAACAAGTGGAATTTCTGAATTTGGCCTCCATTTGCCCATCCAAAATTGAGTTCTCCCAACACTACTTCCTGTGCGTCCAAAAAGGGGCAGAAAGGTCACTTTTGAGTTGTTTTTCACCTTTTTGGAAGCTCAAAACGTGTCAAAATTTCTTGGCCATATGAGGGAATTCATATTTTTCCATGAAAAGTCCAAAAATACTAAGTTTTCCTGAAAAGGAGGTCTCTAGCAAAAGTGCACGCCAAGTAGCGCCGCGCATTGGGAAAAAAAACCTGTTTTTTAGGCCAAAAATTTCAAAATTCCAAAAAGTTTCCCAAATTTCTTGAAATTTGCGTTGAGTGTTCCTCATCAGGTGCTGTGTTGGGCTAAGGAAGCCTCAACCAAGATCTGGAGTCTATTTTTCTCTTTTCTCTTCCTCATGGTTTTCTTCAATTTGGCCTTCAAATTCCTTATTCTTGCTTTGCACATCATATTTCTTGACAAGTAGTGGTATGCCATGTTCCTCAACATGTTTTTCTCATTTTTGGCCTTCTCTAGCATTCCTTCCAAGTGCACATTTGTCCTCTCAAGCCAGGATTCACGATCAACTTGAATTTCTTACTCAAGTGTGGTCAATTTGATTTTCCTCCTCTTGTCAGCTTGCTGGTTTGCCCTTATGTTTTGGAGCTCCATGATGGTTTTCTCATCTTCTAGCTATTTGTTCCTATGCTCCAAATAATTAATGATCCACTTGGCTCTTTCTATGTTGAGAGACAAATGTTGAATGTCATCTTGATGCTGCTGAATGATCTCTTTAAGCTTTGAACTTTGTGAGCCAAAATCAGTGTCCTCATCCTAAATGAGGATGAAATCTATCTCATGACCTCCTAAAGGTCCCTCATCATGCAAGGGCTACTTGCCCTTGTTCTGTACCTACTCTGCTGATGGAGGAAACGAGACCCCTTCCACCCTAGGTGGAGATAGTCCTCATTTTGTTGCTGCAAACAACCTTCTAGTGCCCTTTTGATATGTGACAAACACTGGCACACTAGATGTTTGTGTCTCATGAATCTTCGGCTGATGTGAAGGCTCTTCCCCCTCATGAAAAATTGCTGGGGGTACTTGAGGACCTGTAAAGGCCTCATGTGCAATGAAATCCTCCCATGAGATGTTCAATAAACCAAGTTGATGCAAGACCACAATTTTGATTAGTGCAAAATGATATATGATGTTATACTACTACTGAAGAGGCTTCTTTTGCACTAAGGTGGTCATCTTCTCAATGTTCAGGCAAATGGAATAAGGGAGTTCTATCATCCTCACCCTAGTAAAGTGCATCAACAATCTGATATGATAGGCATACAGATGAGAAAATTTTCCGACATAGCTTAAATATTTAATTATGACTTTCATCAAGGGAGCATATGTGTCCTGAAGATACTTGAAAGGAAAAACTCTACTGATATGTATCTAAAAACCAGCCTTGATGTAAGGCTCATAATGATCTCTGTCTATTAGTTGCCTCTTATATCATTGCACACCTACATTTGGAATGCCAGTTGCCTGAGCAATAGTCTTAGGTGTCAAGGTGAATGTCACACCTGCCAAAGTGACTTAGCCATTATGAAGATGGAACACAAACAATTTGGCCAGCTCAAGGTGATACTTGACTCTCTCCACTCTCTCCGCCATCTCACAGAACTGATAACAAGATTGGTGTTGAAAGCATGTGACAGCAAGAGGATAGTCCAACAACTTGGAAAGTGAAGTAGGCTCCTCCCGGTTATGTTTTCCACCCTTGTGAGGCCTCCTTGGTGCATGCATTTCTCTAGAAGAATCATTCACTGTCTCCTCATCTTTGTCATAGGAAGAATATGACTCCATGTTTTCCAATGTTTGAGGTTTCTTAGATGAGTGAAGAGATTTTATGGTGTCTTTAGGTTTTTTGCTCCCAAGGATATGAATGTATGAGGGACTGTGGAGGGAGTGTGTGTGAGGGATTTAGGAATATTGCTGACAGGTTTTTGAGGAATAGAAGGGTTTAGGGGATGGTTTTTAGAGTTTGGTAATAGCAATTAGGGTTTGGGATAATGGGATTAGGGATTTAGGGTTAGTTTTTTAGGGATATGAGGAATATGGAATGGGAAAATGAGAATGTAAAGAGAGGGAGAAAATGAAGTGAAGGAATGAGGGAATGAAGGAGTGAGGGAGTGAAAAATGCTTAGGAGTGGAATTAGCAGCAAGAAATACAGTTTATAAACTCTATGCAATTGTCTTTGACAAAAAATGCAAGGAGGTAGGGTTTCAATTTTTTCCCATTAAATCACCATAAACACCAAGATAAACTCATTCATTGGCCATAAAGGAGTGACACCTTACTTGGATAGTGAGGAATTTAGCAAGTTTGTGAGTATGGAAGAGGTTGGGAGTGATTTCGGGCCGTGTAGCACTGTGCGCCGCGCCACCTCACAGGTGTGCCACGCCCTCTCTATGCGTCTCGCCCGTTACAAATTTGCACTGCCAACCATTGCCTAATGCGTCGCATCGGATGAATGCACTGTGCCCATGCCCCAGTGCGTCGCGCCTGGGTTTTCTCTTGTGTTGGCACGAAACTCACTCTCTTAGCTTTTGGAAGACTAATACACTTGCTCTCTTTCTCTTGAGGATGAAAACAAACTTTTTAAACATGAAAAATAGTTTATATACATATCGTCTTGATTTTTCATTTACAAAAACCCACTCTTCTACTATTTGCTTTTAACTTGCTTTTAAAACTCTGTTTTTGGGCAGTTTGCTTTATTTTTGCCTTTGATGGACTGAATGCTTTGACTTTTTGTTTTTTTTTGCAAGTGGTTAAGTTGCAGAGGCTTGGAAAGGTGACCAGGGCTGCCTTTAAAATTATTACATATGGAACAAATGAAATTACATCAAATTTGTACACGAAAACATAAAAACTCTGTTTTTCCTCAAAATAGGGTTTTGAGGAAAAATTAATCACTGAGCATGTGATTATGGAAATTATTGTTGCTGAAACTTTATTTGACCTCCTCATGCACTTGCTGACTGTTATTGAGCATTTTGAAGACCTTATTGTTGAAACCCTAGACCCAATGAGACTTAAAACTGTAACAATAACTTCTGTAAATTTAAAGACAAAAATTGAATGCACATGATCTAGATGTATGAAAATGGGCCAGGAGGTAAAGGACATGAGGGTAAATGTATAATATACCACTACCATCAGATGATCCACGACCCTAAGGGAATGCAGCTAATCGAGTGAGACACCTAACATGCAATGCAACAAGAGAATTTGATCACTGATGGAGGGATGAAGATACCGACACTAATAATA
The DNA here is from genome assembly GCA_031772625.1 of Pinus tabuliformis. NCBI lineage: Eukaryota > Viridiplantae > Streptophyta > Pinopsida > Pinales > Pinaceae > Pinus > Pinus tabuliformis. The sequence continues at coordinate 1,487,273,706 of CM062817.1, forward strand.
TGAATCTTTTAATGTTGCATAATAACATTAAATTCATCTTTCATATTTTACTTTTACATGCAAAGCCAATTTATTTCATATTCATAATAACATGCATAAAGAGTATTTAGGCACGCCTCTTTCTAGACTCACATGCATGAATTAAAAGCACATAATTTCAAAAAACATATATATTTATCTATACATGTGCACGACTATGAAAATATGTCTAATCATCGAAATGTCACATGCATAAAATAAAATCCATAAATATTACCAAGGCATGCCAATATATACATACTTCACATGCATAATAAGAAATGGGAATAGTGACATTTTACATGTGCTCACAAGAACAAGGTAATATTTTAAAAGACTCACCATGGCTATCACTATCTCTTTGTACCAGAATATGGAAATCATTTCAAAGATAATCACCACAACTACTATTATTTCTATAACACATTCTTTCTCAAAGGAAATACCACCAAAAGTACCCATATTTTTTTAAAATAAAAATAACACAATAATTATTATCTTTATGCATACAAATACATATTATTTTCAAGAAAACTAACACAATAGCTATTATTTTTTCATCTCTCTCTCTCTCTCTCTCTCTCTCTCTCTCTCTCTCTCTCTCTCTCTCTCTCTATATATATATATATATATATATATATATATATATATATATATATATATATATATATATATATATATATTATTTCATACACATTTCTTTTCAAGAAATCTAACACAATAACTATTCTTTTCTTGTATGCAAACACATATTTCTTTTTCAAGTAGTAGCATGGTTATTTTTTCAATCACCTATGTCTCTATGGTTTATAATAGGTCAAAGCAAGTTCACTTTCTTTATTATTTCCATTTCATGTTAGCCACTTTATGTAATTGTATTCATCAAATACATACCAATAAAAAGGCATCGTCGCATACCTTAACATCCCAAAAATGTAGTGAAAGTGTGTCATGCATTTCCAAGCATTGTATTTCCTTAACATTCCTCCACTGATGTTCGCATTATGATTTCCAGCACTAATATCACTCTATGTTTGATGTGCTTGTGGAATAATATAACTTCTACCCTGTCAATAGCCACGGAGTTTTTGTTCTTCAATATCATGGGTTTCACATATGAACTGCCATCATTAACACTATCTTGTATTTCTACATAAGAAAGCTGAAGTATCCACAATCCATATTCGAATAGCTAGGTAGAATAACTTCTTTGTGCAATAAATAATTGAAAAATAACTCCATAAATCATATTTAAAGATCAAAATTCCAGAAAGCACATTTTCTACCAAATGTACAGACAACCATACTATGCCATGGTAGGAGTAGAGAATAAAGAATTTGCTTATTGAGCTTGATAAATTTGTGGTGCTAATGGCATCCTTTAGTACTTACTCCCTTTGGATCAACAAAACTCCAAGACTCACAGAAGCATTAAAATGATAAGTGCCAACCAAGAAACAATAAAATGAATGTTGTGGATACTCCCACGGTCACTGAAAAGAAACATAACCTAAATAATTATTGATGGCTAATATTCATTATATAAATTAATAATGTTTTCATATTTTCACATGTTCCGTGGTAGGGATATTACATAGATAGGGAACACTGTGAGGGTTTCTTGACCTAGAGAATAAGGAAATAGGCATATACAAGTTTTAAGAAGTTGTAGATAAAATATGGGATAGACAACAGATCTTACAAATACAAAAAACTTACGTAGTGGATGTCATACCAGGTTCAGAATGGAAAGAGTCTCTTTGAGCCAAATAAAGCTCTCATATCAATGTTAGACTCACTGCAATACAAAATAATTTTTATATAAACATAATGTTCATTTTATTATATGATACACATATAAATACAATTTTCCTACCCTTGTTTTCATCTCTCAATTATTATCTTTAACTTCTCATGACTATTCAGCTTCTTTTGTGGCTTGTCACCTTTCATATAGGGTAATATTTCAAATTTACATAACCCCTAAGGAATATGTTTTCAAGATGTGTAATTAGTCTACAAAATGAAATTTTCACTTCCTTTATCAAACTTAATAGATTTTTAGTAAATCTAGTATACATTCATCTTAATCATGGACCTAGGAAGTGCTAGAGGGATCAAATCTCTTGAGGTGAAAACATCTTTTAAGTTACAACACTTGAAAAAATGATATATATATATATAGGTATATATATATATATATATATATATATATATATATATATATATATATATATATATATATATATATATATCATTTTTTAGATTGCATTTTTGAATGCATGGATGAATTTAATGCCTGAAAAATCTCAAAAAATGAATATTGTAGATTATACTATTTATTTAGCTCTACATATATATTTTATTTATAAACAAAGTTAAATTATTATTATTATTATTAATTTTCAAATTTCACATATTAACTTGATATTAAAAGTAATATAAATTACATATTTCCCTTTTATTACTCTTTCATTATCATTATTAATTTTTGAATATCATAATAATAATAATAATAATATATTATGTTCAATAATAATTTATATAAATATATAATTGATATTGTAATAAATTAACTAATATAGATATTCAAATCATATATATATATATGTATGTATGTATGTATATTACTTTTAATTATTTTATCTTTCTAAAAGTTGACATAAAACAATTTATTTAAAGTTAAAAATGAAAGTGGATATTTTTATCTCATTTCCATATGAATAGATTATAATATTAACCATCAGGTTAATGTAATGACAATAATATTATTGATATTTTATAATACTTTCAATTAAAAACTTACCAAAACAATTTAATAGCCGGCATTGCTTTTTGATTTATAATTTTTTCTATTTTTAAATTAAAATAAACACTTGCCAAATCTTTATTGAGCAAAATCACACTAAAAAGATGTGCCTCTTCACACAATGAAAAAATAAACTTTTAAAAATCTTATATTAGATTTAAAAATTATGAATATTATTCATAGCCTAATTGAGCTTCATATATCATTAGATTTAACATCTTATTTGTTGTTTGCCTCGGTGGTGATGTGGCCACATGAGAGGAGTTGCCCTTCTTCCTCTGTATTGGTCAGTGTCCTCGACAAGGGCCCGAAAAGCCTCCCCTAGCAACCATGTTCATCCTTGTGTCCTCCCTTTTCTATTATCGATGTCGAGAGTTGGGTTTCGTTGTCATTCCACTACCATGACCCTCCAAATGGGAGATTTGACATGGGGCCATGTGTGATAACTTCCAAGGTGAGTGTTAGTGCTTGTCAGTCGTGTTTGTCACCAGTGATCAAATATGCTCTTACAAGGTTTTGTTAGGGTCTGAAGTCAAATTTTTATCATTTCATTAGGTTTTCAAAATAAAAATTTGGTCACTGGTTAGGTTAGTTAGGTCATCACTACTCATTTTACTTTCATGGTCAATGGACATTAGGATGGTCAAGTCATTCCTTGTTGTAAGAGTGTCATAGGCATCATAGTCATCATTTAGCCCATTCATCCATGTAGTGTCATCATTAGTGTTGGAAATAATACTCAGAGGGGGGCGGGGGGTGAATCAGTGTTAGCAATTTAACAATATTTCATTTCCATGAGCACATTTATGTACGCTACTTCTGTTAATGAAACTTTCATGTATATGAAACTATGCTTAGAGAGACCAGCGTATAATTTGCGAACATATAATTTAGTTATTTGATCTTTAATATGTGAATGAGAACCATATAACCAATAATCAAGTGCAGTAAACAAAACAGACAATCACACACATGAACACAAGATATAAGTTGGAAACCCAATATGGGTGAAAACCCCCTGCTGCAATCGACTCTATCTTTCTTGAATAAGAAACTTCTTTTTACAAATTTTGTACTGGTGCAGCCTTATACTAGTACGTGGCTTCTACCTGCAGAAGGCTACAACCTTCTCTCGTTCTCCAGCTTTTCCTAGAAGGGAGCTACAACCCCCTTAGCTCTTGTACTAGCTGAAATGTTTACTAGTACGTAGGTGCTAACCTCTAGAAGGCTACAACCTTCTCTTTTCTTCCAGGGACCACGTTTCATAAATTTTCAAACTGGATCCATCAGTAACATTAATCAAACATCAAATATATCTACATCAACCAATCTCCTTTGCACCAACCAAAACTGAATCAAACAATTACTTTTCTAAATGCTGTAACCAGAATACGGTAACAGTAACCAGAACCTATTCCAGAACCTAGAACACTGCAAAAGCAAATAGAAGTAGCTAAAACATATTTTATGAGACGTACGCTACTTCAATGTGTTGAACCTGAATTCATACGGTGTTATCTAAAGGGAGACTTGCATATACACCATTTTGAAAAGATGAACCAGTGTGTATACGTGCCTCTGCTATACTAAACCTGCGTACAGATCTGTAGAAGATGATTTGACCTTTACAACTATTTAGACATCAGTTATACCCAGATCATCAGATTTACAGATTATGACATGTGCCAAATATTAAAGATCAAAACCACACCAAGATACTTCTCTTGTAGCCTAAAGATCTTGACTCATCAATAGAACTTATCCTTCTTCAAGTGCTCAGGTTCTTCCTGGATTCAAATCCAGCTATGCACCATAACCCAATGACTAGTATTATAGATCTTGCTTTTCATTAGATATTCAATGCTTGAGTACACTTGCCTAATGATCTCCTCCTCCTTTTATAGTCTTAGGGCTTACTCAATACCATGGTCCAAAACCACTTTAGAATCAATACCTTGGACCAAATACCTGGGGTCAACACTTTGGACAAGATACCTTGGACCAATACCATGGGTCAAAATACCAAGGACCAAAACCAAGTTTTCCAATATGTACGCACTTTTCCTTGCATGAAAGTGCGTGTATATGCATACGTGGTTTTTGGTCTACAAAGCCATGTGTATATGGGGTTTGGTCAAGGGGATCATGCATATACCTCTTTTTCCTTCATTCTGTGATCCTGAACTGTGATCTGTCATCTGAGTGAGTTGCCATCAAGGAAAACACCTATGTCATAGCACCAAACCTGTGTGATAATGCCAACAATCTCCCACTTTGTACTTGATGGCAACCCTAAGTCATTATCCTCCTTTGTCATCAAGGGCAACGAGTTATCCTCCCCCTCAGTACATGCTGAATTCTCTCATATGTTGAAGTGTGCTGTTCATGGTCCCTCCGACTGTAAGCAAGGTCTGTAGAAAGATGTTCTACAAGAAGAACATGACTCTATACATCACAAATGACCTTCCTATCACCAAAGAATCATACATACATCCATCTCCTAACTAAGTGGGGATATACCAAAACTTTATACATGATAAAACAAGAACATTACATCATCCATCCTAGGCATAGTGGGGAAACAAAATGGGAATTACATGACCTTGATAATAAAAGATATACATGACATAGAGACAAAATATCTAAAACAAGATAGTTATCAACAACTATCGTCAGCAGTATCTGTCACACACCATTAGCAACCATGATCTCGCTCTGCACCTATTCCACCTGAATAAAAAACAAATGTGAAATTGTACCAAGATCTTCTAAGATAATGCCAACAATGCATTATTAGAAGTATATGCTCCCCCTGAACTTGTGCCAAATGATCACTGTCAGACCTATATCGGACTCTTTTCATCCTGAGTCTGACCCATTGATATTCTTCAAACCAACAAATACACGGCTGTATCAATAGAAACCGGCGTATGCACGCGGATACGCTTCATGAAACTCATGTACAACCATTGTTCTTTGAAACAAATAAGTGTCAACAACAAGATGATGCTTCAGCTACTCGCAGCTTCTGTCTAAGGTATTCAAATGTCTCTCTCGGAAGTGGTTTGGTGAATTTATCAGCAACCTGTTCCTTGGAGGGAACATACTCCAATTTGACCTTTTGTTCAAGCACTTGTTCTCGGAGAAAATGATATTTGATCAGTATGTGCTTGGTCTTGGAATGCATGAATGGATTCTTGGAAATACTGATTGCACTTGTATTATCACATAGAATGGAGATGGGTAGAGTACATGTGATCTGAATGTCTTGCAATGTTTGCATCATCTAAAGGAGTTGTGTGCAACAAGATGTAGCAGCCACATATTTTGCTTCAGATGTAGATAATGAAATTGAACTTTGTTTCTTGCTAAACCAACACACTAATATGGAGCCCATATAGAATGCACCACTACTAGTGCTTTTTTCTATCATCCACGCTTCCTGCCCAATCTGCATCTGTATATGCATGAAGTGTAAGATTTGTATCTCCAGGATACCATAAACCAAAGTTTTTTGTTCGTTGAAGATATTTGAAAATCCTTTTGACTCCCTGAAGGTGTGCTTCCTTTGGATTTTCTTGGAATATTCCAACAATTCCCACTGCATGCATGATGTTTGGTTGGGTAATTGTTAGATAGAGCAGACTACAATCATGGATCTGTAGGTTGGTTGATGTACTGCTGTTGATTCATCATTTGCGCTGAGGCTGCATCCTGTTACCATAGGGGTACATACTGGCTTCGAATCTTCCATGCCATATTTCTTCAAGATCTACTGAGGTATTTGGTTTGTGATAGAAAAATACCATCTTTATTTTGTTGAACTTGTAAACCAAGAAAATATGTGAGCTCACCAAGCAGGGACATTTCAAATTCTTTCTTCATTACCAAAGCAAAGTTTTGACTCATAGCTTCTTCATTGCTACCAAAAATGATATCATCAACATGCACAACAAGTATTATTAATTTATCATTGTCAATTTTTATATATAGATTGCTATCAACTGATCGTTTTGAAAAACCTTGTTGATGAAGGTATTTGTCAAGATGATAATACCAAGCCCATGGAGCTTGTTTTAGGCCATAGAGAGCCTTTCTGTGTCGGCATACAAGTTTTGGATCATTTCCAATGATGAATCCATCTGGTTGCTCAATATATACTTCTTCTTCTAGGTCTCTATTAAGAAAGGCATATTTCACATCCATTTGATATACTTTGAACTTCTGAAAGCTAGAAAGAGCAAGGAACGTTCTTGTGGCTCCAATTCTAGCAATAGGTGCAAAAGTTTCTTCAAAGTCTATACCTTCTTGTTGATCATACCCTTTACAAACAAGTCTAGCCTTGTTTCTAATAACTTCTCCATTTTCATTCAGCTTGTTTTTGAATATCCATTTGGTTCCTATGAAATTCTTATCATTAGGTCTAGGAACCAATTCCCAAGTATTATTCTTTTCAATCTACTCAAGTTCTTCATTCATGGCCTTGACCCAACATTCATCTTTGCATGCTTCATTTACATTTTGTGGTTCGACGGAGGAAAGCAATGCTAGATAGCTTGAAGCTTCTATAATAGTTCTTCTTGTCTGCACACCTGCCTCTTTATGCCCCAAAATTTGAGTCTCTAGATGATTCTTCTGAACATACCTAGATGGAGTCTTTTCTTCTACCCTTATCTGTTCTTTTGGTGCCTCATTAGTTTCTTCTTCAAAATTAGTCTGATTTGATGTGGAAGGATAGCCCTCATCTTCTTCGTAATATTCAATTTTTACCTGCTTTGGATTTTTGCCCGATTCATCAACCACAACATCAATACTTTCATCAATTTTCCCATGTCTTTTATTATAACACTTATATCCTTTACTTCGGGAAGAGTAACCAAGGCAAATGCCTTCATCTGCTCTAGGTTCAAACTTGCCAAGTTTTTCATCGGCCCTTCTGATGTAACATTTTCTTCCAAAAACTTTGAAGTATTTTACAGTAGGAGTCTTACCATACCAAAGTTCATGTGGAGTTTGAGTGTTGTTTACCCAGACATTTGTTTTGTTGAGAATATTGACGGAAACAAATGCAGCTTCACCCCAGAAGGTTGCAGGAGTTCCAAACTCATCTAGCATAGCACAAGCCATTTGTTGAACAGTTCTATTCATCCTTTCTACCACTCCATTTTGCTGAGGAGTTCTTGTGGTAGAGAATTCCCTTCATATTCCTTGTTCTTCACAGAAGTCGAAGAATTCATCCAAGGTAAATTCCCCTTCTCCATCAGACCTCAGGCATTTGATTTTGCGTTCTGATTCATTTTCAACGAAGGCTTTGAAGGCTTTGAACTTTTCGAAAGCTTCGTCTTTATGCTTTAGAAGTCCCATCCAACACATTCTTGAAAAATCATCAATGAACAATATAAATATTCTTCTCCACGAGGTGACTTTTTGTCAAAAGTTGTTTTCTCTTTTATGTTTTATTTCTTGTTTTGCGTCATTGTATGCAGATGGAGCGATTTACATTTCTTAAGAAGTCAGTCTCAATCTCTGCTGAGGTAGTCTATATTGTTGCTTTCACAGAGGAGGCTCCTTTTAATATGTGATGAATGTGGTAAATGTCGTACTCTTTGTTTATTGTACGTTTTGTCTCTTTAGCCTTTTCAAAAGAATCAATGTTTGAAAACCGATATATTGCATTTTCTGCAGCTGGAAGGCTCTAAGTTTTAAAGCAAGTCAATCTCAATCTTTGCAAAGGTGGCTTATATGGTTGGAGGCTCCTTTTTATATGTGAAGAATCCTATAAATATCATGCCTAATATGTGCACGCCTTATCTCCTCTGCCTAATTGAATTACAAAGAGTCAACATTTGACAAACTGCATTATCATGACAATAGAGGCAGCCTATTGATGTCAATTTTTTTTGTTTTTGAGATGGAATATGTTAATATTATTTTTGTTTAGATTCCAATGTTATTGTAATTTAAATTAAATAGTATTTTAAGTATAAAAATTGATTTGATTCTTTAGAAAATCTGCGAGAAATTCAATGTACTTAACCACATAAAATTAAGATTTTCTCAATTTTCAAATTTGTAATAAATTGACTTAAAAATCTACTTAATTACATTTCAGCAAAATTGAGTAAAAATTATATCCCAATAATACAAAATCACTATTTCTTTTTATATACTCAACAATTTAAAATTAAATTCTTTTTCAGTTTTAATGAAATTTTTAACCGAATTAAAAAAAAAGAAATAAAAATAAAATAAAAATAAAAAAAATAAAAACAAAAATTTACTTCAGTCAATTTTTGTTAATTGAAAGCTCTTTTCCAAATTTTCTTGATTAAAACCTCTTTTTCGGGCCAACAAGAAAATTATTGTTTTCAAAAGCACTCAATCATTCTGAAATCAATCATACTCTTCTTTAAATAGTAATCCTAACTTTTTTCATAGAAAAAGGTGGTTTCCTCTTATTTGTAGGGAAAAAACTTTAAATAATGAGTATGCTGCCTATTATTGACTTGTTTTTGATCATTTTTAAAAAGGACCGCATGGAGCAAAAGAGGAGTGAGCTGGAATCTACTTAACATATCAAAGAAAAAATATTACCATATTGGATCCTCTTATATGAAGAGGAAATCACTTTAAAATATTTTCTCAACACACATACTAGACTCTTGTGCAAAGTAACGATAAAACATGGGAGTGAAAACAAAGCTTATAGAGAGTCTAATTTTAAAAACCATTTTTATGATATTTGCTACTATGTTTTGATTCTTTTGCATCAAATTTTGTTTGGAACAATATCTTCTAGAATAAGTGATAATATGAAAGAAGGTCTAGAATCAATAGGTCATTCATTTGTTTAAGAATTATTTTCACACACTAGAGTTTTTGGAGTGAAGTTTGTCCCCATTTTTTTCCTCGATATATTCCAAAAAGACTTGTTTCAAGAGAAGTAGCTGATCAAGCTATTTCGTATGGGCAACCCAAACAACTGAGTAAGATGTAAAAGAAACTATGGCCTAATTTCACATTAAAATTTAGTGAAATTAATATCCTAGACAGAGGGCACTGAATCAAAGAAGCTGAAGAGCTTGAGGAAATTTGGTTATTTACTTTACCCCATTATGACTATGATCCTCAATATTTCATTGAAAATCATTATAAAAACAGTGACTTATATTAAAAAAATTATTCATCGTGAACCACCTTTTGATGTGGTTTTTATACGCATTGATTATTTTAAGCAAGCCATCCAAAGAAGCAAACTCCCACACTATGAATAAAGACGACAATCACAAGAATTTAGAGAGGAACTGTACATAAATTTCCTAAAGGAAAAGGCTCTACATCTCAACATTTCATTCGAAGAGTTAAATTCTACTGAATTTTTGCAATTTAATTTCAATGAACTCACTTCAGAACCTCTATTGTTTCTCATAAGGAAAAAATAGTAGAAATTGAAAAATTAGAATGTTTTGTTGTCACAGGTAAAGAAACTTAATCCATATCAATATAAATTTTGAAAAAGGGATAGAAAGATACATGAAGAGAAAAGACTCCAGAAAAAGAAGAAACAACTAAATATGATATTATTGTCATTAATTTTCCTTAGAAAATATAGCAAGAGAAACGATAACCTTAAGAAATCAAAGAAATGGAAGTACCTAAGGAGAAAGAAAACAAGGCATCTACTGAAACCAGTACCTAGGAAAATAAGAAAAAAAGGAATCATATAACAAATTAGATATTATATCTATTGTATTTCCTCAGGCATTAGTAACATCGATCTACTAAGATTCCTTGGGAACCATTTTTGTTTACACAGATTTATGAATTAGAGCCAATTGTAGATATTATTCCTTCTTAGATAGATTATTATTTTAATACTTAAACAAAATTAGTTGTCCTAAGAACAAAGAAAAGAAAACATGATACTCTTGAAATTGTATATGAATTCAAGTGACAGTCTCAAGGAAAAAACTAAGGAATATTCACAAGCTTTAGGAGCTTTTCTCAATTACAATCAATATTATTTGAATGAGCTTGTAGCATCATATGAGGACTGTTTACAGAAAATTAAAGCTTTGGATGAAAATTTGAATAAAAATGAATTGTTTAATGAAGAAAACTGGCAGCGAAATTCTGCTAATTTAATTCAAATATTGAGTGTAGAAAGACACATCTTGTAGAAGATTTTTTAGAAACAATTGGAACAAGTGAATCGAAAACATGAACAAGAGATTCTTGAATTGAGAAAATTACAAGAAGATCAAACTCGTATGTGGAAGGAAGAAGAAAAAAACAATTATGTCATTATCTCCACACCTTTGCAACAAGAAATTGAATCTCTTAAATATAAAGTGAATGAGAATCAACATGAAAAAAAGTGTCTCGACATTTTCAAAGATTAATATTTACAAATTTGTCTAATTTTAAGGAAGAATCAATCAAACATCTATAAAAAAAATGCATAAAATCTCAATGTTTTATCAAGAAATTAAATATTCAAGTGAAAGAATTGACTCATTGGTATAAGAAGACAAATCAATTAAAGGAAAGTTTATGTCTATACTTGACTGGGAAAATGAATTTCAATCTAACAAAATTCCAAGAGTTTCTAAGAAAAACTAATTATTGATGTGTGCTTCACTAAGTTGCATGGAGAAAGAGAAAAAGTAAATCAGGGCATGCATACAAAGGAGATATGAGAAATTTTTATCAATTTGGGAAAAAAGAATGGACATTATAGAAGAATTTGGCCTATCAGGTAGAAATTCATTAAAGGAAGCACTTAGGGGAAACAACCCACAGAAGAAATAAAAAAATTTATAGTTTGGACACAACAAAGTTTCCAAAAATTTCTGCAACTACCTTTTGAGCAAATAAGGCTTATTGCCAAATTTGAGGTCAAATATGAGAAGAAGAAGAGAAAGGCACAGTGACTAATTGCCAACTGCCAGATCAACATCAATCAGTTTCCTCCCATTAATTTCTCTACATTATACGAATTATATTCACAATGGGCAGATTATATCGAAGTGCATGCACCTGACCGGCTACTTAGTGTCAATTACGAAGACTCTGAAGATGAGGAGAAGATGCCTCCTTGCATGCCAAATTTCAATTGAACATACAACATTTTAGAATTGAGTATTTACTTTCACAAAAATTGTTGATTTTAATGTTCCAAGACCTATTTTATTCTATTATATCTGATTATTTATAGACCTTTATGCATTGGTGTAAAGGGTCTAGAATCACTGAGGATTGCATAATTGGATGTTTTTAATCAATTTTGAAATGTGAGCTTATTTCAATACCATTTTCAGTGCTCATGTGTAATGAATTGTGGCATTTATGTTAGTGCATAATTTTAATTACTTAATAAATGCCTCTGATTTTCCTCTTTGACTTGTGTTGTTTGATTCTGAATGAATATTTGATAATCCTGTTTAAGATTCCTTATGAAAATTTTACAATTTACATTTTTTTATAATCATAAATTAAAAAATTGTAGATTTACTTATTCCTAGTTGATCATTGAAATACGATACTCAAATGTAGGCAAACTTGCTCTCCTCTATGGCATATAATTTTTTATTAATTTTATTTAAATTATGCATGTATAGATATTCCAGAAAATACTAAAAAATTTGGTTGGATATTATCAAAATTTGAAGAATTTTTTTAGTTTTTATGTAAATCTTCAGCCAAAACTTATATATTCAAACTTCTGGATTCAATTCCAATTAGGAATTTAAATTTCATGATATTGTGCATGGTGCTATGCTCATTTAAACCGTTTAATGCGGGTATTTATTTTGATTAAATCATTTTTTAAATGGGCATTTGTAGTTGATATTGGTACATGCATAATGTATACAACTTTGGAGCAAGCGTTTCATGAATATAATCTCAAGAAAATATCTTTTGTTCTGTATTGTATATATTTGTTAACATCGAATAGTTCGCAAATTCATTGCATTACAAAACTTTTTTCCTCTATATGTCGATATCCATATGGTAGTAATGAGTTTATAGTATAATCTTGTGAATCACTTATACATTTCTATTGTTCAATGTTTCTAGTATTTGAGTGTTGTTTTAAGAAATTGGTAGTAGTATTATCATTGCAAATGAAACAATTATAAAAAACTTGTACAATCCTTTTCATATTAAACATATCAAAACATGGTAGAAATGTACAAAAGACTCAAACAAACAGTCATCAGATTCATTAATATTTTGTCCATAGATCTACAAACCCTTTTCAAGTAAGATTTGTTCAATTGACAATATGTCAAAGTGTCGAATTGAGAATTGGTATGCACATTTGCATGAGCCAATTGCTTCAATTATTGAAGCTAGAATATCTATTATGCTATGTAACAGGAGCGACCCAAATTTTTCACATACAGAATTTTGACTATCTTGCAATATATTATATTTGTGGCCATCAATGACAGAATTGAACTGTAGATCTTAGCTTAATTTTAGTTCTATATAAACAACGGGACCTTCGTTATAGGTGTTATGCAGCCATGGCAAATGAAAAAAATAAAATAATTGGAACTTTGATCGATCACATACTGAATTGTTCCAAGAGGATGTTTTCCACTTGTCAACAATTCCTTATGTAAGTTGGATGCAAGCATATCAATTATTGTAGTCGTAATTGTGCCTTGATCCCTATTCACATTCTTAATGGTTATAATATCGAAGACTCATCTATTTCTTGTTAAAATGTTTATCACTGTATATGGCACATTAAATTAGTATTCTTTTGAGCACTTTTGTACAATTTTCCTAAATAAGATAGATTCCACTAGTTTTCGTTGCACTGTTGTTTCTTGTTATGTATGTGTGTCATTATGTGCATGTAAACCAGTATGCCTATAATATGGAGAACAATGTGACATTAGATTCCATGTTGAACCTAGGTTGCACACTGAGTGTGGCAAGAGCCCCAGTAGAAGACTTATTATACACAAAAGTATCACAAGGAGTTGGAAAAATACTTGCACATTTTGTCAAAAACTTCTTTGTCAATTACTATGTTCTTATATTAAATTGTCTAAAGTATTTAGCTCTTAGTGCAGCTGCAACTACAGAACTCAGAGTTATCAGATTGTTGTTCTAACAAAATAGGTCTTTTCATAACATATGTTATTTCCCCATCTCGATGAGTCTTCATGAAAATGATTCTTCTAGAATCTGAATACAAAGACAAACACAAAACAATGTGCATTGCTTGTCCACTTGACATTTGTTGTATATTAAGTAATGTGTTTCCAAGTTTGTCAATAACTTCAATTTTAGTTAAGCAACGTCTTTCGATAGAAATCACATAAGAGAATTTTTTGGCTGAAGAGTTTCGAACCAACAAGTGTGGTTCATCATGAGGACCAGATGATGTACCACACTTGTTGGTTCAAAACACGTCAGGCAAAAAATGCTCTTATGTGATTTCTACCGAAAGAATTTGCTTAATTCGTTATGGATCATAGAAGCTTGAATACAAAAAAAAACCTTCAATTTTTTTGTCTCAACAAGACATACGATTTTTTGTTGAATTTGTTTAAATGTAATTGTAATGGAGCAATCCATTTTTGTCATATAAGAGCTGCAATATGTTGTTGCATGATAGGGATCTAAAATAGAATGATAATTTGTGTTTCCTTGCTACACTATGTTCTTGTATTCAATTGTTTCAAGTGTTTTTCTCTTAATACAATTGTAACTAGATATGAATGTATTCTATATATAAATGTAAACACAAACATACAGGGAATAGACGTGTGATATTAATAACTAAGTTGAGAGTCAAGAAAATAATTTCTAGTATGCACAGAGTAAACTCTTTTCACAACTTGTTGGACAGAGGAAAATTCAGTGTTACATATTTATTTGTTCTACAATTTTTTGGTGTCAAACCTATAATCTAAATATTCACAGAATAATTTTCATTTTTGTTGTCATGTTTACAACTAGTTTTTTTTTCCTTTTGTGTCATGAAATCAGTATAAAAAAAGACTTAAACAAATATTTCTATTTCAGAAGAGTTAAGTGATATGTTGGATTCAAAAAAAAAAAAATGCAAGCTCCTCACTACCCGACCTTCCGACCACGTGACTAGGAACTTGAGTTGACCATGTTCTTTTTATAAATAATCTGGCCAACCTATAGACCTCAGTATTTCCAAACTGTAAACATACATGGCCTAATGAATTCACTTGACAATGGTCTACTCCTGGTCATGATAGAATAAACAAATCAAAAAATAAAATGTCGGCCTCTTGATTGCAAATTCAGCTTAGAAAAAAAAAAAAACCATGAAAATCCCAAAATAATCGTGTACTTTTCGTGCTTTCAGAGTCAGTTACTAAAAGTCTAGTCTCCTCTATTTGAATGTTCTGCAATTTTTTCCTTTTTTTCATCATAAAATGCATAAAAACAAAAGCCTCAAACAATTTTATTTTTTGAAAATCAAGTCGGAAGTCAAATCCATGAGTAACCGGGGCATTTGGCTATTGACAGGTACTTGTGATCCTCATTGCCAATCTCACTATGGCAGAAATAGAGGCTCGTGCATAATAAAGGCTAAAGCCTGTAGAAACACTACAACAAGACATCATTGGCGCGAGTACATTCCTTTTATCTTTCACATACTATTTTCCTGTCAGGATAGTATTTTGTAAACAAATATCTTAATGTACACATTCACCATCTCTATGAAACAAATCATCTCTAGTATAGATTTGTACATTAATACATAGAGTCTCAGAACCCAGTTGTTCTAACTGATATTTCTTTTCAATTTAAATAGATAGTTGAGGTCCTTAACTTCAATTATTGAATTATTTATGAGATAATTAAGCATTTAGGAAAAAAAATTATGTGACTCTTCTTCAGTCTAAACTTTAGACGCTCTGTAATTACTATTGTTTACTATATTGACTTATTCACTCTTTCATAGAATCATAGGACACATGTGCCCTTGAATAATCATAACCACACTGAATATACGAATTAGGAAAATATCAGTTCATAGATGAATCACATATATATTCAAAACAAAACATATTTCACTTCTTATTTATCCATATATATTACAATGACAATGCAACATAACCTATTAATTGGAAATTGTAGACATGCAATATTTTTGTATGTAGTAAAATTGAATTTTGCACTCTATCCACATCATCTCTTCCAAATGCCTTTATTCCTTCTAGAGAAAGTTTTGTTTCCCTCCCTTACTACTGCATCATTTCTCTTGTAATCAATCCATAAATTTTGTTGCCTTTTGCTCCTTGTATTTTTTCAAACAAGCATGGGCCTGAATATTCTCCTAAGATAATTTAATTTCACGAACCATCCTCTTTACTCCATGGACTACTAAGACTTTAATTCCTATCATGAAGTTCAGTTTTCTTCTTTTCACAATAAACTATATCATCCCTACCAGGAATTCTCCATTCCTAGCTCTACAATCTATGTCCTGAGAATCACACACCTCTTTTTTTGTTATTCCAAATAACTCTACCTACTAGACACTACTCAATTGATTAAGCTTAATTCAAAACACAAGATTGATATAATTTTCCAATTCTATGCAAAAATATCACATCATCAAGATGATTAAATAGGAAAACACATAAGTGGACACTCATATACCCTAGAAACTCCAAATGGGAAAACTAGTGAACCTTGTTTTATTTAATGTTTTGTAACGGATTTCACCCCTCACTCAATGGCAACAAGGGAGTTCATCCCTTGTCCATTGTTAGAATATACAAGTGAACATAATCCTTAATTCAAACATAATTAAGTAGAGATCAATACATTTAACATAATGTCATATTTCTCAACACTTTGCCCTACATTTCTTGAGCATATTATCTTCATGGCATGATAAGTTATCTCTTGTAAACTATGTTTAAGGATCATTCACTCTGCATGATATAATAGTCAAACATGTTGACTTCGTTACATGTCACACTGTTAGTTATCATCCATATTTTAGTTGTTGCAAAAAATATATATTAGAAGCTATCAATTCTTTCTTCGCATAAAAAATTATTCTTTCATGTAATTTCTATCGTCAAAAACTCTAATGTCATGGTTAGGTAAATTAACAAAACCCCAATAATCAATCTCTACCATATATCATTAATAATATTCCATGCGATATGAATCTTTTAATGTTGCATAATAACATTAAATTCATCTTTCATATTTTACTTTTACATGCAAAGCCAATTTCTTGAATATTCATAATAACATGCATAAAGAGTATTTAGGCACATCTCTTTCTAGACTCCTCACATGCATTAATTAAAAGCACATAATTTCAAAAAACACATATATTTAACTATACATGTGCACGACTATGAAAATATGTCTAATCATCGAAATCTCACATGCCTAAAATAAAATGCATAAAGATTACCAAGGCATGCCAATATATCCATACTTCACATGCATAATAAGAAAAGGGAATAATGACATTTTACATGTGCTCACAAGAACAAGGTAATATTTTAAAAGACTCACCATGGCTATCACTATCTCTTTGTACAAGAATATGGAAATCATTTCAAAGATAATCACCACAACTACTATTATTTCTTCAAATAAGAACACATTCTTTCTCAAAAGAAATACCATTGCACGTACCCATACTTTTTTAAAATAAAAATAATACAATAATTATTATCTTTATGCACACAAACACATATTCTTTTCAAGAAAGCTAACACAATAGCTATTATTTTTTCATCTCTCTCTCTCTCTCTCTCTCGCGCGCGCGCTCTCTCTCTCTCTATATATATTATTTTCATACATATTTCTTTTCAAGAAATCTAACACAATAACTATTATTTTCATGCATGCAAACACATATTTCTTTTTCAAGTAGTAGCATGGTTAATTTTTCAATCACCTATATCTCTATGGTTTATAGGAGGTCAAAGCAAGTTCACTTTCTTTATTATCTCCATTTCATGTTAGCCACTTTATGTAATTGTATTCATCAAATACATACCAAGAAAAAGGCATCACCGCATACCTTAACATCCCAAAAATGTAGTGAAAGTGTGTCATGCATTTCCTAGCATTGTATTTCCTTAACATTCCTCCACTAATGTTCACATTATGATTTCCAACACTAATATCACTCTATGTCTAATGTGCTTGTGGAATAATATAACTTCTACCCTGTCAATAGCCACAAAGTTTCTGTTCTTCAATAGCATAGGTTTCACATATGAACTGCCATAATTAACACTACCATGTATTTCTCCATTAGAAAGTTGAAGTATCCACAATCCATATTCGAATAACTAGGTAGAGTAACTTCTTTGTGCAATAAATAATTTAAAAATAACTCCATAAAGCATATTTAAAGATCAAAATTCCATAAAGCACGTTTGCTACCAAATGTACAGGCAACCATACTATGCCATGGTAGGAGTAGAGAATAAAGGATTTGGTTATTGAGCTTGATAAATTTGTGGTGCTAGTGGCATACTTTAGTACTTACTCCCTTTGGATCAATGAAACTCCAAGTTTCACATAAGCATTAAAATGATGAGTGCCAACCAAGAAACAATAAAATGAATGTTGTGGTTGCTCCTATTGTCCTTGAAACCATACATAACCTAAATAATTCTTGATGGCTAATATTGTTGGCATTATGATTATGGTATGGCTCTATGTTACAGATGTTGTACTTTATGGCAACATCCTCAAGTGGCAATGTTCTGATCAGGCTCTCAAAATGTTGGAAATTAAGAGGTACGCAGGTGAATGGTTAAAAAAAAAGCATACCCGCAGGTACACCGGCTAGGAAGTGCGTGCACACACGCAGGTCACCCGTTCATGAGGTGCGTACCCCCAGTTCACTCACTTCAAGGCAGAGAAGGGCGCTCACATGGGGTTTCTTATGTTTGGCCCGTGGTATTTAGCCCGCCATTCTTGATTCTATGGTTTTGGCCCGTGGTATAGGATCTATTTTTACCCCGGTTTGGATCCCTTGTATTGGTTATTGATGGTTTTGTCCCATGGTGTGAATAAGGGCTTGACTATAAATAGGGAAGGAGATCACTTGACTAAAGCATCTTTTACAAATTGAATATCTTAAGATCTGAAATATTGGGTTATCGGTTTAAAAGCTTGATCTATATACAAGTGAGGTTGAAAGTGAATCTATGAAGCGTGATCTCTTGGGCGCATGATCAGATCTGGCCATCTGACTATCTGTGGCACACTGGGGGGACTGTCATTTCGGCCCTAATCAGAGGTACGCAGGTGATTAACAGTCCAAGTGCGTGGGTACGCAGAGCAAAAGAAGGCGCAGTGCATGGGTACACAGAGCAGAAGAAGGCGCAGTGCGTGGGTGCGCACAACAGAAGAAGGTGCAGTGCGTGGGTACGCAGCGCGATAGAAGGTTCAGGTGCGGAGCTACAGTAGAAGTACGTGGCGTGATAGAATTCGCAGGTGCATAGCTACAGTATATGTACGCGGCGCGACAGAAGGTGCAGGTGCGTGGATACGCAGTACAGCAGAAGGCTCTCTGCGGGTATACGCAGGGGAGCAGAAGGTGTAGTGCGGAGCCACGCAGGCCAGATAAAGAAAAATTGTGTACTTGTCTTAAGGCATTTATTTGACTTACTTTTCTCTGTTGATAAGGTGTTCTGGGCTTAGTTTACTGTTACTATTGATCTGGTTACTACAGTTGACTGGGTGATTTACTTGTACTTGATGATCATTTGATGTTCTTGGATCCAGTTTGAAAATTTATGAAAAGTGGTCCTTGAAAGAAAAGAAGTAGGGGGTTGTAGCTCCCTTCTAGGAGAGACTGGAAAACGAGAGAGAGTTGTAGCTCTCTGCAGGTTGCAGCCTGCGTACTGGTAAAGGACTACACCAGTACAAAACCATTGTAAAAGGAGTTTCTAATTTGAAAGAAGATAAAGACATATTGTAGCAGGTGGTTTTCACCCACATTGGGTTTCCACCTTATATCTAGTGTTCTTTGGTGTGACTATCTGTTTTTCTTGTTCATGCTCATTATTTTATGGTACTGACATGCAAAAATAATTCAAAGTATAAATAAGGAAGATTTATTAAAAGAACTTGATAATATGGATTCACCCCCCCCCTCTCAGTATTATTTCCAACAATTGGTATCAGAGTCGGTCCTTATGAGAAGCTTGATCGCTTGAAGGAAGATCATTCATCATGAGAAATTACAAGAGGGAAGCATCAATCAGGCCACCAATTATTGATGGGACAAACTTCAATTATTGGAAGGTAAGAGTTACTGCCTATCTTCAATCTCTTGGTACAGAAGTTTGGGATAGCATAGAAACAGGCTACACTTTTCCTTCAGCTACTCCTATAGATTCGGCCGAGAAGAAGAAATATGAAACAAATGCTAAAGCAGTCAATACTCTGCTGGGATGCTTATCTCAAACAGAATTCGTAAAGGTTATGCAATATAAATCCACAAAGGAAATATGGGACAAGATTGTCTTGAGCTACGAAGGAGATGAACAGGTAAAGCGTGCTAAACTTCAAACCCTCACGATTCAGTATGAGAATCTCAGAATGTATAATGATGAAAGTGTGGCTAACTATTTTCTTCAGGTAGACGAGATTGTTAATTGCATGAAAAACTTGGGTGAAGAAATAAAAGAGGCTATTGTGGTTGAAAAAGTTTTAAGATCATTGTCCCCCAAGTTTGAATCTAAAGTGTCTGCAATAGAAGAAAAGGAAAATCTACGAATTCTTACTATGTCTCAGCTACATGGAATTATAACTGCTTATGAAATGGGAAAGGGAGGTCCATCAGACAGGAGAGAAGCTGCTTTCAAGGCTTCAGGCAAAGGAGACTACTATGAAGCAAGTCACGTGCCAGAAGAAGAAGAAGAATCAAATTTTGTTAGAAATCTTCAATGAGGTACTGGAAGTTTCAGAGGTAAGTTACCTTTTAAATGTTTTTCTTGTGGAAGAGTAGGTTATTATGTTGCGAAATGTCCGAATAAGGATAAGGTTGAGAAAGGAAAGGAACCTGCTAGATGGAACAAGAAACAGAATGCAAATAAGAAAAGCTACTACACTCATGAAGATAGTGATGGTCTATCAAATAGTGATGAAGATGAACGAGGTAATGACTATAAACTTTTAATGGCATTTGAAGATGATGATTACATGGATGCTATAGATGTGGATAGCTTTTATGAAGAAATTTCTAGACTCAAGACATGTATAGAAGAAAAGAATATGATCATTGATACCCTACAATCTCAAATTGATGAAAAAGAAAAATATCTTGAAATGTTAGAAGGTGAAATTGTCGGTCTTAGAAAAGAGATTGAGAAAACAAAATCTATTAATATTAAGTTTGTCAAAGGATCTGAAACTCTGGATGAGATCATCAATGTACAACGTTCTCCTCTAAACAAGACAGGTCTGGGCTATAATGGAGAAACTTCTCAACCATCCACCTCAAAGAGTTATCTTGATGCAGCAAGAAGGAATGAGCAAAAGCACAATGAAGATCACCAGGCAAAGGAGGGACGAATTACATCAAACAAAGACTATCAGGTAAACCAGGGGCAATCCGTCCTAAGGATGAACAAAAGCTACAACCAGCCACAGGTAAAATCCTCTCAATTTGCTTTAAGAATGGATGACAATAGAAATTACAATCAATTGGCTGGAAGATTTAATAACCGCAGAAGTTTCTTCAATGGACAATGCTTCTCTTGCCATAACTTTGGTCACAAAGAAGCTCAATGTGTTGCATATAAAACAATCATGACTAGAGAAGCTCAAAAACAAAGAAGTATGACTGGGATTACAAAAAGGACCTATAACAACTTTTCGGCTCTTGAAAATGAAGTTGAATGTTCTATTTGCAATAACTTTGGTCATGAAGATTCTGAATGCAGGAGCAGGTTTTAGTAGACAAAGGAACAAGCCTCAAGCACCAAAACATGGAGAATAAAGGAACCACAAACAGAAAGATGTGGGATAGCATTTTATGCAGAGGGACAGGAAAATCTTTGGTACATTGACAGTGGATGTTTGAAGAATATGACAGGTGATAAAGAAAAACTTGAATCATATTCTGCTTTAGAAAAGGGAAAGAAAGTTTCTTTTGGAAATGATACTCCTGCAGCTATAAAAGGAAAAGGCACTGCTCAGTTAAAAGAAAAAGTCAAAGCTGGAAATGTTTTGTATGTTGATGGACTGAAGCATAATCTTTTGAGTGTCAGCCAGATGTGTGATCAAGGAACCGAGGTGATATTTAGATCAAATGGATGTCTTGTTCGTGATCTTGATACAGGTAAAACGGTGATCAAAGGTGAAAGAACTCCAAATAATCTATACATATTTGAAGAAGGACAACAACAATGCTATCTAAGCAAGGATGATGAACACTGGTTATGGCACCGGAGGTTGGGGCATCTAAGATTTTCACAAATAATGAAAGCATGCAAATATCAGGCAGTTCGCGGTCTTCCAAATATCAAAATTCTAGACAACACCATATGCAAATCATGTTAGTTTGGAAAGCAAACCAGAACTAACTTTCCAGAGAAGGAAGGATCAGCTAGCATGCCTCTTGAGCTTGTACATACAGATGTATGTGGACCATTCAGGAAAAGGACACCTCGAGGAGAAGAATACTTGATATTATTCATTGACGATTTCTCCAGGTTTGTCTGGTTAGGACTTATGAAGCACAAAGATGAAGCATTCGAAAAATTCAAATCCTTTAAAGCCTTGGTTGAAAATGAATCAGGATAAAAAATTAAGTGCCTCAGATCTGACAGAGGTGGGGAGTTTACCTCAAATGAATTTTTCGATTTCTGTGAAGAACATGGGATAAGAAGAGAATTCTCTACAGCTGGAACTCCTCAGCAAAATGGAGTAGTGGAAAGAATGAACAGAACAGTCCAACAAATGGCTCATGCTATGCTTGATGAGTCTGGAACTCCCGCAACTTTCTGGGGTGAAGCTGCATATGCTGCGGTTGTTATTCTCAACAAAACAAATGTCTGGGTGAACAACACTCAAACTCCTCATGAGCTCTGGTATGGTGAGACTCCTTCGGTAAAGCACTTCAAAATCTTTGGGAGCAAATGCTATATTAAGAATACTGATGAGCAACTTGGCAAACTTGAACCTAGAGCAGATGAAGGCATTCTTCTTGGTTATTCTCCACACAACAAAGCATACAAGTGCTACAATAAAAGACTTGGAAGAATTGTTGACAGCATTGATGTAGTGGTTGATGAGAAGGGATACATTCCTAGGCAAGTAAATCATGAAGATATCGAAGAAAATGAAGACTACCCTCAAAGACAGAATGATGAAGAAGAAGAACCTCAATAAGAACCAGAGGAGCAGATAAGGATAGAAGAGAAGACTCCATCCAGATATGTTCAGAAGAATCATCCAGAATCTCAGATTTTGGGGCAGAAAGAAGCAGGTGTACAAAAAAGAAGAACAATTGCAGAAGCTTCAAGCTATTTGGCATTACTATCTTCCACTAAACCACAAAATGTGAAAGAGGCATGCAAAGATGAATGTTGGGTCAAAGCAATGGATGAAGAACTTGAGCAGATCGAAAAGAACAACACTTGGGAGTTGGTTCCTAGACCAAAAGATAAGAATGTTATAGGGACAAAATGGGTCTTCAAAAATAAATTGAATGAAAATGGAGAAGTAATTAGAAACAAGGCCAGACTTGTTTGTAAAGGGTATGCACAGCAAGAAGGAATAGATTTTGAAGAAAATTTTTCTCCTGTTGCAAGACTTGAGGCCATCCGAATGTTCCTTGCTCTCTCAAGCTTTCAAAACTTCAAAGTATTTCAAATGGACATGAAATCAGCCTTTCTGAATGGAGACTTGGAAGAAGAAGTATACATTGAGCAGCCAGATGGTTTCATTCTTGGAAATGATCCAAATCTTGTATGCAGATTGAAAAAGGCTCTCTATGGTCTCAAACAAGCTCCAAGAGCTTGGTACTATCGTTTGGACAAATATCTTCATCAACAAGGTTTTTCAAAAGCATCAGCAGATAGCAATCTTTATATAAAAGTTGAAAACGACAAATTGCTAATACTTGTTGTGTATGTAGATGACATTATCTTTGGCAACAATGAAGAAGCTATGAGTCAAAGCTTTGCCTTGGTAATGCAGAAAGAATTCGAAATGTCCTTGCTGGGAGAACTGACATATTTTCTTGGTTTGCAATTCCAGCAAAAAGAAGGAGGGATCTTTTTGTCTCAAACCAAGTATCTCAAGCAGATTTTGAAGAAATATGGCATGGAAGATGCAAAACCAGTATGTACACCCATGGTCACAGGATGTAGCCTCAGTGCAAATGATGAATCAGCAGCAGTGCATCAACCAACCTACAAATCTATGATTGGAAGTCTACTTTATTTGACAGGTACCCGACCAGACATAATGCATGCAGTAGGAATAGTTGGAAGATTTCAGGCAAATCCAAAGGAAACTCATCTTCAGGCAGTCAAAAGAATCTTCAAATATCTTCAAGGAACTCAAAACTATGGTTTATGGTATCCTAGAGATACAGATATCACACTTCATGCTTATACAGATGCAGATTGGGCCGGAAGTGTGGATGACAGGAAGAGCACAAGTGGTGGTGCATTCTTTATGGGTTCCAGATTAGTATCTTGGTTCAGCAAGAAACAGAGTTCGATTGCCTTGTCTACAGCTGAAGCGGAATATGTTGCTGCTGCATCTTGCTGCACTCAACTCCTTTGGATGATGCAGACCTTGCAAGATTTTCAAATCACTTGTATTCCACCCATCTCCATCTTATGTGATAATACAAGTGCAATCAACATTTCAAAGAACCCAGTCATGCATTCAAAGACCAAGCACATACCAATCAAGTATCACTTTCTCCGGGAACAAGTTCTTGAACAAAAGGTCAAGTTGGAATATGTTCCTTCTAAGGAACAAGTTGCTGATATACTCACCAAACCATTACCCAGGGAGACCTTTGAATACCTCAGGCAAAAGCTGGGGGTTGTTGATGCATCATCATATTGTTGAATCTCTTTTGATTGTTGGTTGTACGAAAGGCTCATCTGGGGTATATGCGTACATGTGCTGGGTTGCGGATTGGTCGAAGATCGAATGGCCCAGGTTCAGGGGGAGCATATTATGCATTGTTGGCATTATGGAGGACGTACAAAAGGAGATCATGAATGCTGGTCTAAATATTGCTGCAATATGTCTCTATCTCTTTCATGGTCATTTATGGTGTTTGGTGGATTATGGTTCTTCTTTGCAGATCTGGTTTATACTCAGGGGGGACATGCTCTTAGGGGGAGCATAACCCTTTGCCCTTGATGTCAAAGGGGGAGAATGACGTAGGATCTTGAGGTTGCCATCAAGTCCAAAGGGGGAGATTGTTGGCATTATGATTCTGGTATGGCTCTATGTTACAGATGTTGTACTTGATGGCAACACCCTCAAGTGGCAATGCTTTGATTAGGCTCTCAAAATGTTGGAAATTAAGAGGTACGCAGGTGAATGGTTCAAAAAAAAGTGTACCCACAGGTACGTCGACCAGGAAGTGCGTGCACACACGCAGGTCACCCGTTCATGAGGTGCGTACCCCCAGTTCACTCACTTCAAGGCAGAGAAGCGCGCTCACGTGGGGTTTCTTATGTTTGGCCTGTGGTATTTAGCCCGCCATTCTTGATTCTATGGTTTTGGCCCATGGTATAGGATCTATTTTTACCCCGGTTTGGATCCCTTGTATTGGTTATTGATGGTTTTGTCCCATGGTGTGAATAAGGGCTTGACTATAAATAGGGAAGGAGATCACTTGACTAAAGCATCTTTTACAAATTGAATATCTTAAGATCTAAAATATTGGGTTATCGGTTTAAAAGCTTAATCTATATAAAAGTGAGGTTGAAAGTGAATCTATGAAGCATGATCTCTTGGGCGCACGATCAGATCTGGGCATCTGACTATCTGTGGCACACTGGGGGGACTGTCATTTCGGCCCTAATCAGAGGTACGCAGGTGATTAATAGTCCAAGTGCGTGGGTACACAGAGCAGAAGAAGGCGCAATGCGTGAGTACGCAGAGTAGAAGAAGGCGCAGTGCGTGGGTACGCACAGCAGAAGAAGGCGCAGTGCGTGGGTACGCAGCGCGATAGAAGGTTCAGGTGCGGAGCTACAGTAGACGTACGTGGCGTGATAGAAGCCGCAGGTGTGTAGCTACAGTATATGTACGCGGAGCGACAGAAGGTGCAGGTGCGTGGATACGCAGTACAACAGAAGGCTCTCTGCGGGTATACGCAGGGGAGCAGAAGGTGTAGTGCGGAGCCACGCAGGCCAGATAAAGAAAAATTGCGTACCTGTCTTAAGGCATTTATTTGACTGACTTTTCTCTGTTGATAAGGTGTTCTAGGTTTAGTTTACTGTTACTATTGATCTGGTTACTACAGTTGACTGGGTGATTTACTTGTACTTCATGATCATTTGATGTTCTTGGATCCAGTTTGAAAATTTATGAAAAGTGGTCCTTGAAAGAAAAGAAGTAGGGGGTTGTAGCTCCCTTCCAGGAGAGACTGGAAAATGAGAGAGAGTTGTAGCTCTCTGCAGGTTGCAGCCTGCGTACTGGTAAAGGACTGCACCAGTACAAAACCATTGTAAAAGGAGTTTCTAATTTGAAAGAAGATAGAGACATATTGCAGCAGGTGGTTTTCACCCACATTGGGTTTCCACCTTATATCTGGTGTTCTTTGGTGTGACTATCTGTTTTTCTTGTTCATGCTCATTATTTTATGGTACTGACATGCAAAAATAATTCAAAGTATAAATAAGGAAGATTTATTAAAAGAACTTGATAATACTGATTCACCCCCCCTCTCAGTATTATTTGCAACAAATATTCATTATGTAAATTGATAATGTTTTCATATTTTCACATGTTCCATGGTAGGGATATTACATAGATAGGGAACATTGTGAGGGTTTCTTGACCTAGAGAATAAGGAAACAGGCAGATACAAGTTTTAAGAAGTTGTAGATAAAACATGGGATAAACAACAGATCTTACAAATACAAAAAACTTACGTAGTGGATGTCATACCAAGTTTAGAATGGAAGGAGTCTCTTTGAGCCAAATAAAACTCTCATATCAGCATTAGACTCACAGCAATACAAAATAAATTTTATATAAACATAACGTTCATTTTATTATATGATACACATATAAATACAATATTCCTACCGTTGTTCTCATCTCTCTATTATTATCTATAACTTCTCATGAGTATTCAGCTTCTTTTGTGGCTTGTCACCTTTCATATAGGGTAATATTTCAAATTTACATAACCCCTAAGGAATATGTTTTCAAGATATGTAATTAGTATACAAAATGAAATTTTCACTTCCTTTATCAAACTTAATAGATTTTTAGTAAATCTAGTATACATTCATCTTAATCATGGACCTAGGAAGTGCTAGAGTGATCAAACGTCTTGAGGTGCAAACATCTTTTAAGTTACAAAACTTGAAAAAAGTTTGCACCTCTAGAGACTCAAACATTTTGGTTGATTTATATATATATATAATTTTTTAGATTGCATTTTTGAATGCATGGATGAATTTAATGCTTGAAAGTTCTTAAAAAATGAATATTGTAGATTAGACTATTTATTTAGCTCTACATATATATTTTATCTATAAACAGGGTTAAATTATTATTATTATTATTAATTTTTAAATTTCACATATTAACTTGATATTAAAAGTAATATAAATTACATATTTCCCTTTTATTACTCTTTCATTATCATTATTAATTTTTAAATATCATAATAATAATAGTATATTATGTTCAATAATAATTTATATAAATATATAATTGAAATTCCAATAAATTAACTAATATAGATATTCAAATCATATATATATATATATATATATATATCTATATTACTTTTAATTATTTTATCTTTCTAAAAGTTGACATAAAACAATTTATTTATAGTTAAAAATGAGAGTGGATATTTTTATCTCATTTCCATACGAATAGATTATAATATTAACCATCAAGTTAATGTAATGACAATAATATTATTGATATTTTATAATACTTTTAGTTAAAACCTTACCAAAAAAATTTAATAGCCGACATTGGTTTTTTATTTAGAATTTTTTTTTTTAATTTTTAAATTAAAATAAACACTTGCCAACTCTTTATTGAGCAAAATCAAACTAAAAAGATGTGCCTCTTCGTAAAATGAAAAGATAAACTTTTAAAAATATTATATTATATATACAAATTATGAATATTATTCATAGCCTAATTGAGCTTCACATATCATTAGATCTAACATCTTATTCATTGTCTACCTCGGTGGTGATGTGGCCACATGAGAGGAGTTGTTCTTCTTCCTCTGTATTGGTCAATGTCTTCAACAAGGGCCCAAAAGGCCTCCCCTAGCAACCATGCTCATCCTTGTGTCCTCCCTTTTCTATTATCGATGTCGAGAGTTGGGTTCCGTTGTCATTCCACTACCATGAGCCTCCAAATGGGAGATTTGACATGGAGCCATTTGTGATAACTTCCAAGGTGAGTGTTAGTGCTTGTCAGTCATGTCAATCACCAGTGATCAAATATGCTCTTACAAGGTTTTGTTAGGGTCTGAAGTCAAATTTTTATCATTTCATTAGGTTTTCAAAATAAAAATTTGGTCACTCGTTAGGTTAGCCAGGTCATCACTACTCATTTTACTTACATGGTTAATGGGCATCAGAATGGTTAAGTCATTCCTTGTTGTAAGAGTGTCATAAGCATCATAGTCATCATTCATCCAATTCATCCATGTAGTGTCATCATTAGTGTTGGAAATAATACTAGGGGGGGGTGAATCAGTATTAGCAATTTAACAATATTTCATTTCCATGAACAGATTTATATATGCTACTTCTATTAATGAAGCTTGCGTGTATACGCAACTGTGTTACCAGCGTATACCTTGCAAACTTATAATTTAGCTATTTGATGTTTAATCTGTGTATCAGAAACATATAACCAGTAATCAGGTGTAGTAAACAGAACAGACAATCACACAAATGAACACAAGATATAAGGTGGAAATCCAATGTGGGTGAAAACCACCTGCTACAATCATCTTTATCTTTCTCTAATAAGAAACTTCTTTTTACAAATTTTGTACTGATGTAGCCTTATACCAGTACGTAGGCTTCTACCTCTAGAAGGCTACAACTTTTTTTTGTTCTCCAGCTTTTCCTGGAAGGGAGCTACAACCCCCTTAGCTCTTGTACTAGCTGATGTGTTTACTAGTATGTAGATGCTGACCTACAGAAGGCTACAACCTTCTCTTTTCTTCCAGGGACCACATTTCATAAATTTTCAGACTGGATCCACCAATAACATCAATCAAACATCAAATATATTTGCATCAATCAATCTCCTTTGTACCAACCAAAACTGAATCAAACAATTACTTTTCTGAATGTTGTAACCAGAATACAGTAACAGTAACCAGAACCCAATCCAGAGCCTAGAACACAGCAACAGCAAACATAAGTAGCTAAAACATATTTTATGAGACGTATGCTACTTCAATGTGTTGAACCTGTGTTTATATGTTGTTATCTGAAGGCAGACCAACGTATACTCCGATTTGAAATGCCGAACCAATGTGTATATGTGCCTTTGCTATACTGAACCTGCGTACAAATCTGTAAAAGATGATTTAACCTTTACAACTATTCAGACATCAGTTATACCCAGATCATCAGATTTACAGATTATGACATGCGCCAATTATAAAAGATCAAAACAACACAAAGATACTTCTTTTCAAGCCTAAAGATCTTGACCCATCAATAAAACGCATCCTTCTTCAAGCGCTTAGGTTCCTCCTTGATTCAGATCCAGCTATGCACCATAACCCAATGACCAGTATTCTAGATCTTTCTCTTCATTAGATATTCAATGCTTGAGTACACTTGCCTAATGATCTCCTCCTCCTTTTATAGTCTTAGGCCTTACTCAATACCATGGTCCAAAACCACTTTAGAATCAATACCTTGGACCAAATACCTGGGGTCGGCACTTCAGACAAGATACCTTGGACCAAATACCACAGACCAAAACCAAGTTTTCCAATATGTACGTGCTTTTCCTTGCGTGAAAGTGCGTGTATACGCATACATGCCTTTTGGTCTTCGAAGCCACGTGTATATGTGGTTTCGTCTAGGGGAACCTGTGTATACCTCTTTTTCGTTCATTCTATGATCCTGGACTATGATCTGTCATCTAAGTGAGTTGCCATTATGGACAACACCTGTGTCATAGCGCCAAACCTATGTCATAATGCCAACAATCTCCCCCTTTGAACTTGATGGAAACCCCAAGTCATTCTACCACTTTTTCATCAAGGGTAAAGGGTTATGCTCCCCCTGAGTACATGCTAAATTCTCTGATATGCTAAAGTGTGCTATTCATGCTCCCCCTGACTGTAAGAAAGGTCTGCAAAAAGATGTTCTATAAGAAGAACATGACTCTATACATCATAAATGACCTTCCTATCACCAAAGACTCATACATACATCCAACTCCCAACCAAGTGTGGATATACCAAAAGTTTACACATGACAAAACAAGAACATTACATCATCCATCCCAGGCATAGTGGGGAAACAAAATGGGTCATTACATGACCTTGATAATAAAAGATATACATGACATAGAGACAAAATATCTAAAACAATATAGTTATCAGCAACTATCATTAGTAGCATCCGTCACACGCCATCAAAAACCATGATCTCCCTCTGCACCTGTTCCACCTGAATAAAAAAAAACTATGAAATTGTACCAAGATCTTCTAAGATAATGCCAACAATGCATTATTAAGAAGTATATGCTCCCCCTGAACCTATGCTAGATGATCATTGTTAGACCTATATCAGAATCTATTCATCCTGAGTTTGGCCCACTGATATTCTTCAAACCAACATATACGAGGCTGTATCCATAGAAACCAACATATGTACGTGGATACACTTCATGAAACTCGCGTACAACCATTGTTCTCTGAAACAGATAAGTGTCAACAGAAAGATGATGCATCAACTACTCCCAGCTTCTGTCTGAGGTATTCAAATGTCTCTCTAGGTAGTGGTTTGGTGAATATATCAGCAACCTGTTCCTTGGAGGGAAGATACTCCAATTTGACCTTTTGTTTAAGCACTTGTTCCTGGAGAAAATGATATTTGATAGGTACGTGCTTGGTCTTGGAATGCATGACTGGATTCTTTTAAATACTGATTACACTTGTGTTATCACATAAAATGGAGATGGGTGGAGTACATGTGATCTGAATGTCTTGCAATATTTTCATCATCCAAAGGAGTTGTGTGAAATAAGATGCAGTAGCCACATATTATACTTCAGCTGTAAATAATGCAATTGAACTTTTTTTCTTGCTGAACCAGGACACTAATCTGGAGCCCACTAGTGATTTTTCTGTCATCCATGCTTCCTGCCGAATCTACATCTGTATATGCATGAAGTGTAAGATCTGTATCTCTAAGAGACCATAAACCAAAGCTTTGTGTTTGTTGAAGATATTTGAAAATCCTTTTGACTGCTTGAAGGTGTGCTTCCTTTGGATTTGCTTGGAATCTTCCAACAATTCCCACTGCACGAATGATGTCTGGTCGGGTACCTGTTAGATAGAGCAGACTACCAATCATGGATCTGTAGATTGGTTGATGTACTCCTGTTGATTCATAATTTACGCTGAGGCTGCATCCTGTTACCATAGGGGTACATATTGGCTTAGAATCTTCCATGCCATATTTCTTCAAGATCTTCTTGAGGTACTTGGTTTGTGATAAAAAAATACCATCTTTATTTTGTTGAACTTGTAAACCAAGAAAATATGTGAGCTCGCCAAGCAGGGACATTTCAAATTCTTTCTACATTACCAAAGCAAAGTTTTGACTCAAGGCTTCTTCATTGCTACCAAAAATGATGTCATCAACTTGCACAACAAGTATTAGCAATTTATCATTGTCAATTTTTATATATAGATTGCTATGAGCTGATCCTTTTGAGAAACCTTGTTGATGAAGGTATTTGTCAAGACGATAATACCAGGCCCTTGGAGCTTGTTTTAGACCATAGAGAGCCTTTCTGAGTCTGCATACAAGTTTTGGATCATTTCCAAGGATGAATCCATTTGGTTGCTCAATATATACTTCTTCTTCTAGGTCTCCATTAAGAAAGGAAGATTTCACATCCATTTGATATACTTTTAACTTCTGAAAGCTAGAAAGAGCAAGGAACATTCTTATGGCTTCAATTCTAGCAATTGGTGCAAAATTTTCTTCAAAGTCTATACCTTCTTATTGAGCATGCCCTTTACAAACAAATCTAGCCTTGTTTCTAATAACTTCTCCATTTTCATACATCTTGTTTTTGAATATCCATTTGGTTCCTATGACATTCTTATCATTAGGTCTAGGAACCAATTCCCAAGTATTATTCTTTTCAATCTTCTCAAGTTCTTCATTCATGGCCTTGACCCAACATTCATCTTTGCATGCTTCATTTACATTTTGCAGTTCAACGTAGGAAAGCAATGCTAGATAGCTTGAAGCTTCTGTAATAGTTCTTCTTGTCTACACACCTGCCTCTTTTTGCCACAAAATTTGAGTCTCTGGATGATTCTTCTGAACATACCTAGATGGAGTCTTTTCTTCTACCCTTATCTTTTCTTCTGGTGCCTTATTGGTTTCTTCTCCAGAATTAGTCTGATTTGATGTGGAAGGATAGCCCTCGTCTTCTTCATAATCTTTAGTTCTTACCTGCTTTGGATTTTTGGGTGATTCATCAACCACAACATCAATACTTTCAAAAAATTTCCCATGTCTTTTATTATAACACTTATATCCTTTACTTCGGCAAGAGTAACCAAGGAGAATGCCTTCATCTGCTCTAGGTTAAAACTTCCCAAGTTTTTCATCAGTCCTTTTGATGTAACATTTTCTTCCAAAAACTTTGAAGTATTTTACAGTAGGAGTCTTACCATACCAAAGTTCATGTGCAGTTTGAGTGTTGTTTACCTGGACATTTGTTTTGTTGAGAATAGTGATGGCAGCAAATGCAGCTTCACCCTAGAAGGTTGTAGGAGTTCCAAACTCATCTAGCGTAGCATGAGCCATTTGTTGAACAATTGTGTTCATCCTTTCTACCACTCCATTTTGTCAAGGAGTTCTTGTGGTAGATAATTCCCTTCTTATTCCATGTTCTTCATAGAAGTCAAAGAATTCATCCAAGGTAAATTCCCCTCCTTGATCAGACCTGAGGCATTTGATTTTATGATCTGATTCATTTCCAACCAAGGCTTTGAAGGCTTTGAAATTTTTGAAAGCTTCGTCTTTATGCTTTAGAAATCCTATCCAACACATTCTTGAAAAATCATCAATGAACAACATAAAATATTGTTCTCCACGAGGTGACCTTTTCCTTGATGGTCCACATAAGTCAATATGAGCAAGTTCAAGCCTCTTACTAGTTGATCCTTCCTTTTCAGGGAAATGTCTTCTGGTTTGCTTACCAAATTGACATGATTTTCATATTGTATTTTCTAGAATGTGGATATCCGGAAGATCACAAACCACTTGGTATCTACATGCTTTTCTTATTTGAGGAAAGCTTGGATGCCCCAGTCTTCTGTGCCATAGCTAGTGTTCATCATTTTTGCTTAGATAGCAATGTTGTTGTCCTCCCTTGAGTATGTACGACTTGTTTGGATTTCTTACACCTTTGATCACTATTTCTCCTGTATCAAGCTCACGAACAACACATCCATTTGATCGAAATACTACTTCATTTCCTTGATCACACATTTGAGTAACACTCAATAGATTATGCTTTAGAACATCTACATACATAAAATTCCCAACTTTAACTTTTTCTTTTAAGAGAACGGAGCCTTTACCTTTTATGACTGTAGGAGTGTCATTACCAAATGAGACCTTCTTTTCCTTTTCTAAGGTATTATATGACTGAAGTTTTTCTTTATCTCCTGTCATGTGTTTCGAGCACCCACTGTCGATGTACCACTGATTTTCTTGTCCTTCTACATACAAGGCTATACCACATATTTCTGTTTGCGATTCTTTCTTTCTCCATGTTTTGGGACCCAATGAAGCTTGCTCCTTCTGAGATGTTTGCTGAAATTCACTCTTGCATTCAGAATCTTCTTTACTGAAGTTGTTACAGATAGAGCATTCTATTTCATTTTCAAGAGAAGAAAAGTTATTATAGGTCCTTTTCATGATCCCAATCACATTCCTTTGATTTTGTGCTTCTCTAGTCATGATGGTCTTGTAAGCAACACATTGAGAAGATTTGTGTCCAAAGTTATGACATGAAAAACATTGGCCATTAAAGAAATTCCCGTGATTATCAAATCTACTGACCTGATGATTGTAGTTTCCATTGAAATTCATTCTTGAAGAAAATTGAGACTGATTTACCTGTGGTTGGTTATAGCTTCTATTCATCCTTGAAGTAGATTGAACCCGATTTACTCGGTGATCTGCTTTATGCCTTTACTGACGATTGTCAACCTGTTCACTTCTTGTTGCATCAAGATCACTTTAGGAGGTTGAGGGATTTTGTGCTTGAGATGCTTGTTCAGTATATCCAAGACTTATCTTTATCAGAGGAGAACACTGCACTTTGATAATTTCATCTAAAGTTTCTGATCCTTTCACAAATCTAAGATTGAAAGTTTTTGCTTTCTCAATATCTTTTCTTAGCCCCACAGTTTCACATTCTAACTTTTCATTATGTTTTTCCCTTTCAACAAGTTGGAATGTCAGAGTATCTATAATCATACTCTTTTCTTCTAAACAAATTTTAAATTTAGAAATTTCTTCATAGAGACCATCTTCATCTAAAGCATCCAAGAAATCATCATCTTCAAAAGCCATCAAAAGTCTATAATCATTACCATATTCATCTTCATCACTATTTGATAAACCATCGCTATCTTCATGCGTATAGTAGCTCTTCTTACTTACATTCTGTTTTCTATTCCATTTTGTCGGTTCCTTACCTTTATCAAGCTTATCTTTATGAGGACATTTGGCTGCATAATGACCGACTCTTCCACAAGCAAAGAATTTGAAAGGTAGTTTACCTCTGAATCTTCCAGAACCTCGTTGAAGGTTTTTGACAAAGTTTGCTTCTTCCTCTCCTTCTAAAATGTGTATCGATTCATTGAGCTCTTCTCTTCTTGAAGCCTCAAATGTGGCTTCTCTCATATTTGATGGACCTCCTTTTCTCATTTCAACAGCAGTTAGGATTCCATGCAGTTGTCTTATAGCCATACTCTGAAGATCCTACTTTTCTTCTATGGCAGAAACTTTTGATTCAAACTTAGAAGACAAGGATCTTAAAACCTTTTCAACTAAAGTAACTTCTTTTATCTCTTCACCCAATTTTTTCATGTGATTAACAATCTCATCTATACATAGGAAGTAATGAGCTATACTTTCATCATTGTGCATTTTGAGAGTTTCATATTAAATTCTAAGAGATTGTAGTTTTTCACGTTTTAGCTAATTGTCTCCTTCATAGCTTAGAACGATCTTGTCCCATATTTCTTTGGTGGTTTTGAGCTGCATAACCTTGACAAATTTTGATTGTGACAGACTCCCCAATAGTGTATTGAAAACCTTGGCATTTGTTTCATACTAATTTTTACTTGCCGTATCTGTAGGAATTGCTGATGGAAATGTATATCCTCCTTCCACAATTTCCCAAACATATGTTCCAAGAGAACGAAGATAGGTTATGGTTCTTACCTTCCAATAGACGAAGTTTCTTCCATCAAAGATTGGTGGTCTAATGGATCCCTCTCTTTTGTAGTTGCCCATGATGATAGATCTTCCTTGAAGCGATCAAGCTTCTTCCAAAGGACCTGCTCTGATACCAATTGTTGGAAATAATACTGACAAGAGGGGGTGAATCAGTATTATCAATTTAACAATATTTCATTTCCATGAACAGATTTATATACGCTACTTTTGTTAATGAAACTTGCGTCTATACGCAACTGTGTTTAGAGAAACCAGCGTATACCTTGCAACCTGATAATTTAGTTATTTGATCTTTAATATATGTATCAGAACCATATAACCAGTAATCAGGTGCAGTAAGTAGAACGGAAAATCGCACACATGAACACAAGATATAAGGTGGAAACCCAATGTGGGTGAAAACCGCCTGCTACAATCGTCTCTATCTTTCTTTAATAGGAAACTTCTTTTTACAAATTTTGTACTGGTGCAGTCTTATACCAGTATGTAGGCTTCTACCTGCAGAAGGCTACAACCTTCTCTTGTTCTCCAGCTTTTCCTAGAAGGGAGCTACAACCCCCTTAGCTCTTGTACTAGCTGATGTGTTTACTAGTATGTAGGTGCTAACCTACAGAAGGCTACAACCTTCTCTTTTCTTCCAGGGACCACATTTCATAAATTTTCAGACTGGACCCATCAATAACATCAATCAAACATCAAATGTATTTGCATC
Organism: Pinus tabuliformis; assembly: GCA_031772625.1. Classification (NCBI taxonomy): domain Eukaryota; kingdom Viridiplantae; phylum Streptophyta; class Pinopsida; order Pinales; family Pinaceae; genus Pinus; species Pinus tabuliformis. The sequence goes on from CM062817.1 coordinate 1,487,310,187, forward strand.
AAACAATCTCCTTTGTACCAACCAAAACTAAATCAAAGAATTACTTTTCTAAATGTTGTAACCAGAATACAGTAACAATAGCTTGAACCCAATCCACAACCCATAACACTGCACAGCAAATAGAAGTAGCTAAAAGATATTTTATGAGACGTACGCTACTTCAATGTGTCGAACCTGCATTCATATGCTATTATTTGAAGGCAGACCTGTGTATACGCCATTTTGAAATGTCGAACCAGTGTGTGTATGCACATTTGCTATACTAAACCTTCGTACAAATCTATAAAAGATGATTTAACCTTTACAACTATTCAGACATGAGTTATACCCAGATCACCAGATTTACGGATTATGACATGCGCCAATTATAAAAGATCAAAACCACACAAGGATACTTCTCTTCAAGCCTAAAGAGCTTGACCCGTCAATAGAACTTATCCTTCTTCAAGTGCTCAGGTTCCTCCTTGATTCAAATCCAACTATGCACCATAACCCAATGACCAGTATTCTGGATCTTGCTCTTCATTAGATATTCAATGCTTGAGTACACTTGCCTAATGATCTCCTCCTCCTTTTATAGTCTTAGGCCTTACTCAATACCATGGTCCAAAACCACTTTAGAATCAATACCTTGGACAAAATACCTGGGGTCAACACTTTGAACAAGATACCTTGGACCAATACCATGGGTCAAGATACCAAGGACCAAATACCATAGACCAAAACCAATTTTTCCAATATGTACACGCTTTTCCTTGCGTGAAAGTGTGTGTATACGCATACGAGCCTTTTGGTCTGTGAAGCTGCGTGTATACATGGTTTGGTCAAGGGGAACCTGCGTATACCTCTTTTTCCTTCATTCTGTTATCCTGAACTATGATCTGTCATCTGAGTGAGCTGCCATCAAGGACAACACCTATGTCATAGTGCCAACAATTAGGTCATAGGGTCAAAGGCATGCAAATAAGTCATTTCACTACCAAAACCATTATTTGAAGGAGTAGTGATAGGGAAAAATCTTCAATAAAGGTTCTAAACTGATTTTATGTCTTCCTTATGATGTAATATATCCTAAAAAGGTTCTAAAGTTATAGTTTAAAAATAAAATGTGAAAGGACATGGTGGGGCCTCTGCATCATCGAAGGAGAAAATCGATTTCCAGTAGCTACGCTCGCTTTCAGGGGTTTTCAAAGGGAAATTGAAGTTTCATCATCATTCTACAAGTAAGTTTAGGTCCCTAGACACCTTCTATCAGCTTTATTTCTTTTTTTTCATAGTGCATAGATTCGATTTGTTCCCATACTACGTTTATGGAAGTTTTCCTAGTTGGGACTATGCAGAAATTCCCTAGACAAAATCCTACTTCTTTTTCATCCCATTCCACTTCCCAGAGTTCCCTAATACCCTTAACTACTTCCATAAATTTTCCTACCCTCATTTCCCTTCCCTAAATCCTTCATCCTATCCCCTCACTCAATTCCCATTTTTCAACTTGCGTTTTCTCTTGCACACTATTAACAAAGAGGAAGAAAAGAAATATTTCAGTAATGGAGGTCAAATATCAAGGTATGAACCACTTAACACTCATGAGTTGATACCCTCCTCATTGTCCAAGAAAATATTTCATAATGTAGGGTGTTAAGGGTTCTATGAGCAGGTTCAACATGTCAAGTATCATGCCAAGTTGATGAGCTTGTTTGCCACTAACCTTAGGAGAGATGAGGTCACTGTTGCAATGGTCAGCTTCACAATTTCAACTGAAGTCATAGCAGTAGGCATAGAGACACCAAACAATGGATATAAATGTTTTAAGATCTTGGACTTGGATGTAAAAAACTACAAACCCTTCATCAATGGTCACTACAAGGTCAACATTAAGCAAGATTTTCCTTCTGGATAGCTCCTTGAGAAGTTTTATCCTTTGATGAAAATCATTATGAATTATTTTACATGTGAGGGTAGATTTTCTAGATTTTACAACTATCATGTCAGATATTTCATGCATTTCAGAGGGGTAAAACCACTTAACCTACCCTACTACCTCTACAAGAGCTTGGATAAAATGGCATAGAAGGTGCAACATAAACAAAATGATCATCAAACCAACCTTTTTCACTATGCCCTCATCAAAATCATTGTATTGTATCATCTTTCACAAATGAACATCACTTGGGAGACATTCATTTAGTCAAATGTCTTCTACTAGTCAATTTACAAGCCAAAGTACACCATCAACACCATCCAAGCACATGGAGATTGGCTCATCTAGCAGAACTATAGTCAAGAGGACACCTAGACCCAAGGTGACTCAAACATATCAGAGAGCAAGGAGGCTTGTGTTTTCTCCACACATTGTGGAAGGGGTCAAACTTACATTAGCAGAACATGGATCACCATCACAGCATGAAGCAACTTTTCAAGATGAGGAGTCATTCCATATTGACACTTATATAGTAGACTTGGAGATTAATGAAGAGCACAAGACAATAGAGCATGTCATCATGGAAAAATATGCTGAGATAAAAGCTCTTAAGGACAACTTGTCTAAGGCCAATTTCATGATTTCATTCTTAGAACAGGAGAATAAGCAATTGAAGGTAAACAAACTACTCTTAAGTAAGCATAAGGTTGATGTTGGAAAAGAAGATGTAAACTAAAAAGCAGTAGTTGACACAAATGATTTAGATGAGCATCAAGAGAAGACAAAAAGGAAGAGGTCAAGGACTAGAGGCCTCAAAATGGCACTTCAGCAACAAAGAGAGCAAACGCTTCAGTTGACCTAATTGTAGTAGAAATCAATGAAAATAGGGAATTTTGGCTTGATAAAGTGACTTTCTATCTAGAAAAGCTTCTTAAGAGGGCTAACAGAGAAAAAATGTTGCAAAGACACATGGCTGCTCATTACTACACATGGAATCAGGTCTCCAAAGTCAAGATCAAACATTTGAAGGAAAAACTCAAGGAAACCCTAATCAGGAAAAAAGGGAAGTTTAAGTTGCATTTTCTTGTTGATGATTCCCTCATAGCATAACATACCTTCTCAAGTCTTCATGGAGTAGCTCTAGACCAACTTTGAAGGAATTTGGAGAAATTTTGGTTTTTATGAATTTTTGGAAATTTTTGAGACAATCTCTAGGTAAAAAATGCAGTGTGCCCCACGCTGCCCTTTTGATGTGGAGCTCCAAATGACATCTCGTTTGCATATGTAGATTCCTCATCACTTATAAATCAATTATATCATTTGGGATTAGGTCCTCAGTAGGTTTTTTTTAAGGTCAAAAACGCTTAAAGCTACTCAAAAACACCTCTCTTCCCTCCTTTCGAAGAGCTCATTGCGCTTTTGGGAGTACCTATGGGAGAATGAATTTTGGAGGATCAGGAGAAACCTTTTTCAGTTCTTGAAAAATATATCATGTAGTAGACATCGAAAACTATCTCTGACACTTTTCAGATTAGGATTTGAACCTCAGAAAGGGCTCCAAACATCAATTCTTCCAATGTCGTTGCACTTTCTCCTCACACATTGTGCTTTTGACTGAATTTGTTGTGCTTTTGCCTATAACTATTGTTTCTCAGTTTAATCAGTTACATTTGAGTTTTTATGATGTAATTACTTATCCTTCATGTAATAATGATGTAATGAAAGGTAAATGAGACGCTTAGAATTATTTTCATGTATGTTTAGGCCTCATTTATGAGGGCATTTTAGTGAGAGTTTAAATGGAGGATTTGTTTTAACCTCTGTAGACATTATGGTTTTTGTTTAACACCTCATGTAATAAATTCCTAAACTGAAGGATTCAACCTTGATAGAGGGGGAAATGGTTTTGTCTATATGTATCTAGTTTTCAGTCATAGAATAGGTTGGACATTAGTGAATAGAACACTTGGAGCTTGTACTTCATCACCTTTGCAGAAATTGAAATGACAGTTGCAGCTATCATTCAGGAATTCTTGTGTTGTGAGTTTGTGATTATTTTTTCTCTAATTTATAGTCTTATGTGAATGATAATTCCATTCCCTTTCCATGCTTATGCTTTTCAATGATTTTCCTTAAAGGTTATAAACAAAATTCTTAGTTTTAAGCTCTGTTTTTTTAGGAACTTCATGCTTATGTCTCTTGCATTATGATAAATGAATTCATGCTTTCCATGCTCATTTTTATCTCTGCATTTCCACCCTACACTACATTGAAAAAACCCCAAAGTATCAGAAAAGCATACCTACCCTACTCCTTTATATATCTTGCAGTTGAAACCTTTGACCCCCTCACCTAGTTCCTTGATTTTCACTCTTGATCCAGCAAAACCCTAAAATATTCAAAACCCTAGAGCTAAACATATCTAGCCCAACATATTTTCCCATTCCAATCATCATTGGCTATGAATTCATAGAGAGATTCCACTCTGGATTAGCAGGGCTAGTTGCTGAACCCTAAGTGGTTTGAGGTTACCTCCTTCGATCTCCCTTCTCAGCCTTGGGATATTGTGGAGGATAACATTTTGGCACCATTTTCGAGGAACACAATATCATATCTTCCCTGGGAAAGAATGACAAAGATAAGATCTGATTGCTGATGGTGAACAGTTATCAGAGACAAGAAAGGTTATGCATATTTCACCTGGCGACTCTAGTGTTGAAGAATCCAAAGATTTAGAATTTTCATGGTGACTGCATTGTTCAGAAGCCAGTAGTTTTAAGAAATTATTGGTGGCTTAAATTGTTTTCAATATGGATTCAACTGCTCGAAGGTATGCTCCTATGAATCGAGCTCATATTCCTGGTTTTCCAAATCGAATTCCTTGCATAGATTAGCAAAGTAATTTGCCCAAATTCATAGATGGAAATGAGGATGAAGCTACTATGCATCTAATAAAATTTCAGTAGCATATACATAAGCTCAGGATTAGGTTTCATGAGGATTGTTTGATGAAATTTTTTATGGCTACCCTAGAAGGAGAAGCAAGATCATGGTATGAAGGATTGAAGCCGGGTAGCTTATTCTCTCTTAAAGAATTCCACACAACATTTTTTGAGTTTTATGGAAAATATCATCATTCATTCTTGTTGTTCAAAGATTTTTGTGAATCCTGTGAAAACTTCATTCAATACCTTTAAGAGGCTTTTGGTGATGAAGAATGTCTGGATTATGAGATCATAGAGGCCTTTTATGAATTTTATTCCCAATAGAAATAATAGAGATTAGTTTCTTTGATATAAAACATAACACTCAGCACACAGTAGCTTCCTCTTTGATTGATGAGGAAATAAATGATGAATATTTTTTAGATTCTCATAAAGATTCCCCATAGGAAACAATTCTGGTAGCAACACAACACATTGATTAGCTAGAGGTTAAGGAAGAAATTGAACATCCTGAAACTAATCAAAAAGAGGAGAATAATGAAAAAGAACATGTTATTTTAGATCCTATGGGTGTACACACTACTACTGTGGTTATCAAACAAATTCCTCTTACTAATCATCAGGTAAAAGTAATTGAGCATATCATGGAAGAATAATTCGTTGATTTGCAACAACCTTATGATCCACAAGAACATCTCTAATAGACAATATTTTCTTCCATGATTAAACATCAAACAAATTTGAATGATGAAAGCCAAGTTTTACTTCATGATTCTAATGATGAGGTGTAGCGACCTTGCCAACTTCTGTGTGATCTAGTTAATGATGAAGACATCCTTGTTTCATATGGTCTTACTATTGTGTTTGATGAAATTCAAGAAAATTCATAGACCTTATCTATTGTGGATGATTAAAATGAAAAAAGGTTTGTTCTCATTCCGTTTGATGGGAATCAGTTTCAACGTATAGAGAAACTAGCATTATGGAATAAGGTTTGTTTTACTACTTTTAATCATCTAGAAGATCTTATGTTGCATGCTTTCCATGATCCTCTCGTGAGTTTATTGCAGTCATAAGTAGAGGAAGAATTTTCCAAGTTTGTCAATACATGTATTGGATCAAGTGGAAAAGTTGAGTTGCAACTTTCTTTTTCCTTCTGCCTGCTAAAGGAGAGTGTGAGCAGAACTCATGTAAGTAGCCATTTGCTCGATTGGCTACATTGGAGGGATCATTTCACATGATTATATGTATATCTTCAGTAGGTGGTGGTTATCATTAGGATTTGAAGGCCGAGGTGAAGGACCTAAGATCCCGATGGTTTGCTACCATATGTAACTAAGTTTAGTTAGTAGTCGAGTTTTTGAGTTAAGTCAAGTCGGTTTCAGTTTTTCTTAAGTTTTGTCGGGCATTTTTCAATTTTGAGCTTGGTATTTTTGTTTTTGACTCCATGCCCAATGGATAAGGCTACTTGGTCTACAGTGTTCTTGACACCTCCTAAAGGAGATGTCATCCCCAGCTGGAGCCAATTTTAGTGCCTGTCATTCATGATAGTCACCAATGATCAAATATGCCCTAACAAGGTTTTGCTAGGGTCTCAAGTCAATTTTTTATCATTCCATTAGGTTTTCAAAATAAAATTTGGTTACTGGTTAGGTTAGCTAGGTCATCACTACTCCTTTCACCTTCATGGTCAAGTCATTCATTGTTGTAAGGGTCACATAGTCATCATAGTCATCATTCAGCCCATTCGTCCATGTAGTGTCATCATTAGCTCATAGGGTCAAAAGCATGAAAATAAGTCATTTCACCACCAAAATCATTATTTGAAGGAGTAGTGATAGCGAAAAATCTTCAATAAAGGTTCTAAAGTGATTTTATGTCTTCCTTGTGATGTAATATATCCTAAAAAGGTTCTAAAGATTCATTTTCAAAATAAAATGTGAAAGGACATGGTAGGGCCTCCGCACCATCAAAGGAGAAAATCGATTTCCAACAGCTACGTTGTGTTTTCACTCCAACAGTCACACAACTCGCTTTAAAGGGTTTTCCAAGGGAAATTGAGGTTTCATCATCATTCTACAACTAATTCTAGGTCCCTGGACACCTCCTATCATCTTTATTTCCTTTTTTTCATAATGCATAGATTCCATTTGTTCCCACATTGCATTTTTGGTAGTTTTCCTAGTTGGGATTGTGTAAAAATGCCCTCGACTAAATCCTACATCCTTTTCATCCCATTCCACTTCCCAAAGTTCCCTAATACACCTACCTACTTCACTAAATTTTCCTACCCTCATTTCTCTTTACTAAACCCTTAATCATATCCCCTCACTCACTTCCCCTATTTTTCCACTAGGGTTTTCTCTTGCACACTATTAAGATGGAGGAAGAAAATAAATATTACAATAAAGTAGGTAAAATATCAAGGTATGAACCACTCAACACTCATGAGTTGATGTCCTCCTCACTGTCAAAGAAATGCTTTCATAATGTAGGGTGTTTAGGGTTCTGTGATCGAGTTCAACATGTCAAGTATCATGCCAAGTTGACGAGCTTGTTTGCCACTAAACTTAGGAGAGACAAGGTCATTGTTGGAGGGGTCAGCTTCACAATTTCAATTGAAGTCATAACAGTAGACATAGGGATACCAAATAGTGGAGAGAAATTGTTTAAGAGCTTGGACTTTGATGTGGAAAACTACAAACCTTTCATCAAAGGTCACTACAAGAACATCATTAAGAATGTTTTTCCTTTTGGACAGCTCCTTGAGAAGTTTTCTCCATTGATGAAAATCATTATGAAGTATTTTACATGTGAGGGAAGATTTTCTAGATTGTAAAAGTATCATGTTAGATTGTTGATGCATTTCACAGGGGTAAAACTACTTAAGCTAGCCTACTACCTCTACAAGAGCTTGGCTAAAATGGCAGAGAAGGTGCAGTATAAACAAAGTGACCATCAAAATAGCCTTTTTCGCCATGCCCTCATCAAAATAGTTGTATTGAATCATCTTCTGCAAAATGACATCACTTGGGAGACATTCATTCAGTGAAACGTTTTGTCTTCTACTAGTCAATCTACAATCCAAAGTAAACCATAAACACCATCCAAGCACATGGAGATTGGCTCATCTAGCAGAACTATAGTCAAGAGAACACTTAGACCTGAGGTGAATCAAGCATATCAGAGAGGAAGGAGGCTTTTGTTTGCTCCACACATTGTGGAAGGGGCCAAGCTTACATCAACACAACACGAAGAAACTTTTCACCATCACAACATGAAGAAAATTTTCAAGATGAGGAGCCATTACATATTGACACTAATATTGTAGATTCAGAGGTTAATGAAGAGAATAAGACAGTAGAGAGGGTCATCATGGAGAAATACTATGAGATCAAAGAGGTTAAGGGCAACTTGTATAAGGCCAATTTCATGATTTCATTCCTAGAAGAGGAGAATAAGAAATTGAAGGTAAATCAATTACTCTTGAGTAAGAATAAGTTTGATGTTGGCAAAGAAGATGTAAAGGAAAAAGCATTAGTTGACACAGATGATTCAAATGAGGATCAAGAGTAGATGAAAAGGAAGAGGCCAAGGACTATATGCCTCAAAAGGGCACTTCAACAACAAAGAGAGAAAATGTCTTCAGTTGACCTAATTGCAGCAGAAATCAATGAAAATAGAGAGTTTTGGCTTGATAAAGTGAATTTCCATTTGGAAAAGCTTCTTAAGAGGGATAACAAAGACAACAAGTTTCAAAGACACATGGCTGCTCATTATTACACAAGGAATCAGGTTTACAAAGTCAAGATCAAACAGTTGAAGGAAAAACTCAAGGAAACCTTAATCATTAAAAAAGGGAAGTTTAAGCTGGATTTTATTGTTGATGATTCTGTCATATCATAAAGTACCTTCTTAGATCTTTATGGAGTGGCTCTGGACCAATTTTGAATGAATTTGGAGAAATTTTGGTTTTTATGAATTTTTGAAAAATTTTGAGAGAATCACTAGGTCAAAAACACAACATGCCCCATGCTACGCTTTTGATGGGGAACTCCAAATGAACTTTCATTTGCATATTTAGATTCCTCAACACTTTTACATCACTTCTAGCCTTTTGGATTAGACCTTTAGCAAGTTTTGGTAGGTGGAAAAGGCTGAAAACTACTCCAGAAACACCTATGTGCCATCTTTTTGAAGAGCTCACTGCGCTTTTGGGAGTACCTATAGGAGAATGAAGTTTTGGTGGGTTAGGAGAAAATTTTTTTAGTTCTTATAAATTATATCATGTAGGAGAAATCCAAGCCTATCTTCATCACTTTTCAGATCACGATTTGGACCTCGGGAAGGCCTCCAACCATTAATTCTTACAATTTTGTTGCGCTTTTGATTAAATTTGCTGCGCTTTTGCTTGTAACTATTGTTTCTCAATTTAATTAGTTAGATTCAAGTTTTTATGATGTGATTACTTTTCCTCAGTGTAAGAATGATGTAATGAAAGGTAAATGAGATGGTTAGCGTTATTTTCATGTAAGTTTAGGCCTCATTTATGAGGGAAGTTCAGTGAAAGTTTCAATGGAGGATTTATTTTAAGCTCCCTAGACATTAGGGATTTTGTTGAACACATCATGTAATTAGTTCCTAAACTGAAGGATTCGAACCTAAGAGAGGGAAAAATTGTTTTGGTATATATGTATATAGTTTTCAGTCATAGAACTTGTTGGACATTAGTGAGTAGAACTCTTGGAGCTTGTACTTCATCACTTTTGGAGAAATCCAAAGGACACTTGCAACTATTATTTAGGAATTCTTGTGTTGTGAGTTTGTGATCATGTTTTCTCTCAGTTATAGTCTTATATGAATGATAATTCCATTCTCCTTCGATTCTTATGCTTTTCAATGATTTTCCTTAAAGGTTATAAACATAATTCTTAGTTTTAAGCTCTGTTTTATTAGGAACTTCATGTTTATGTGTCTTGTCTTCTTATAAATCAATTCATTCTTTCCATGCTCATTTTGATCTCTGCATTTCCACCATACACTACATCAACAAAACCGCAAAGTATCACAAAATCATACCTACCCTGCTCCTTTATATCCCTTGCAGTTGAAACCTTTGATCCCCTGGCCTAGTTCCTTGATTTTCATTCCTGATCCAGAAAAACCCTAAAATATTCAAAACCCTAGAGTTGAACATATCTAGCGTAACATCTTTTCCCAATCCAGTCATCATTGGTTGTGAATTCATAGAGAGATCCCTCTCTGGTTTAGCAAGGCTAGCTGCTGAACCCCAAGTGGTTTAAGGTTACCTCCTTCGATCTCCCTTCTTAGCCTAGGGATATTGTGGAGCATAACAATTACCACTCTAGCAGCAAACCCCACACTACCCCCTAATGTACACCACATCTCAATGCCCACATGTATCCTGTTTCACCTGCAATCCTCCCCTAGACCACCAAAATCACCTTGACAATTGTGAAATCAACCAGTAGTTCTACCTCCATCCCTAAATTCAACCACAGGTGTAACAAAATTCCTTAAATGAGCATGATGTACTTTGTCACCAAACCCCTTCCACGTCCAATTATGGCCACAAGACATTGGTTCAACCCTAGAAGAGCACACCATCACTAGCTAAGATGCTTGTACACAAAGCTCCTCCAAAGGTTACACACATATGCATCGGTGGGTCGAAGAGCCATGATATACCACAAACCCAATGCAGTAAGAGGAAATTGGGGTAAATGCCTCCCCAATTCCCCTTTGATACTTCAATCAACTGCACCAACATTTCTAGGAATGGACCCTGCGATAAACCATAATTCAAGCAAATTTCCAGGTGAGAGTCTTAGGAAAATTGGACTTTGAAAGCTCACATGGTCAATAGGATGCCACCGAGAATGTAGGAATATACAAAAAGTCGAGGGGCCCAAGTCTCCCTTCTAAAAATGTATGGTACCCTTGTCACAATACTATCTATGGCAAGATGCCCCTTCAAATCTCCAATGCTCATCAAAGAGGAATGAGCTTGGCTTAAGGAAGGATTCTAAAATACACACCTAAACTATCATTTCCATAATAACGTTTTGATACCCATCAATCATTGTATGAGACCCATTGCCCACATGCCTCAACATAAATATGCTCAAGAACTGATGGAAGGTTTCACATAGGCTTATTGTTGCATGACCTGCCCTGCAACAAACTTTCCTATCATTCACATGGGGAGTTTTGGGGAAGGCCAGGCATGGCCCTTGACATCCTTGGGTCATCCACTGACATTGATGTGAGATAAATGGTTTTCATTTTATGGAATATTCCTTAAATTCTTGATCTCCAATGAGGTATCCTTAATTTATTTTAAATCCAAATTTTTTTATTCGAGGCAAGATTCTAGTTAAGGTGGATATTCCTTTGAAATTAGTAGATGTTTCTCCTTGGATTCAACCCACTAGGTTGGACTTTTTTGTTGCTTCTTAGCTGTCCTTGGACCTTTTTAAAACTTTTCTCCTAGGAACCATGTTACAAAGGATGTTATACAATGAAACAAACATGTTCATAATGTTGGAATATGAGATTCCCTAACATGTTCTAGTCAAAGACAGCGAAATTCGAGTCACCCTCAAGATATGCAACCCCCAAGGGATCCTCTTGGCCCACTCATGGGTAATTTTCTCATTAATGGACCAAGAGAGGGAAGAGGGATTCAAAATTCTAAATAAATAGGCCATTTTATGAACAAAGACAAGGCAATGTTATAGAGGAAAATTTTTTCCCAAGCAATATTGCATTCCATTGTTGAAGAAGAAGTAGAGCGCTATTATCTTGGCCAAATTGTTTCTCAAGAATACAACATTTTAGTGTGGAGAATATTTCACCATTGAGAGAGACTTGATACTTCTTTGAGAGAGAGGAGAATCTTGCAAAGAGAGGGGAGAAAGGAACCTCCCTGTTGAGTATTTTAACCACCATTTCTCAAAAAATTCTCTACAAGTGTTTAATATTAATCTATTTTATTCATGTTCTACTTTCAGCAGTCAATAAAGGGAGCCCTTTTCCATTAATTTGTTGACTTGTTTCCTTCATCAGGCATTACTTGTGTGTTTTCTCCTTATTTTTTAGTTTTTTTGTGTACATGCATTGCCTTAACCATTTACAATTATTTGTTTAATTATTTTTGTCCAATAACAACAACCAATTATATCTATGATTTCTTTGCAAGGAACAACCAGCTGCTAAGAAGGTGTCTTTATTAGGCCCATCCTTTTCTGTCTCATCATACTCCATTTCAACCTCCTTTGTTTGGTTCTTTTCCTTTCAACCCACCTATGAGTTTCTCTTGGAAATTGTCCTTGGCATTAACCATGGCTGAGTCTGCTTTGGCTTCCTAGTATGTATCTTCTACCATGGATGAGAAAACCCCAATTGTAACCTCATCCATGTTTGTAACCACACTACAGGCACATTTATATGGTGGCCCATCCATCCTGGCTAGTTACCAATCCTTGGATGGTACCTTCTTTGGTGCAACAACCAATCCATGGACATCTTCCATCACATCTACATCTGGAATTTCCTCTGGTACTTTATTAATGAGCACTACACTATCTGTTCCTCTTCCTCTATCTACGCCTACAATTAAGCAACAGGTTGGCCCTTATGTTAGTAGACATGGTTATTTAAAACATCCCAATGCATCTCCTATTGGGAATCCCCTACTTTGGGGAAAGTTGCCTCTATATTACCCTCTTCTTTCGACAAGGGGAAACCTATTGTAGGTTGATTTCCATCTCATCAAATTAGTGATAAAACTCAAATGAGTCCTCATTTAGGAATGTCTGCTAGTGTTTGGAAACCTAATTTTCATATTCAACCTGGTTGAGTTGTGGCTTCATATTTAGCTTCTCAACATGTTCCATCTACCTCTCAAATTTATGTTCAGCAACCCATGACTCAAACTGTCCAAACTCAAATGAATGTGAGTGACCCTTTACAGGTTGTACCTTTAAGTGAAACCATCCCATTTGTATTTGGCGCATCACTACCTATGTATATCCAGCCTCTTCAAGGTAACTTACAATAAAAAAAAATGGATAGGCCATTCCTCAAGCTCATATGGGTCAGAATGTGTATGGTATCAGACAAGAACAAGTATAACTGAATCCACCTTATGTTGGGATGATGCAGAAACCCACTAGGCAACCATATCCATTGTATCAAGGTATCCCTTAGATGCCTTACAGAAAACAAGTATAAACTTAGTCGTTCCAACCTTTGCAAGGTTATCCTAGAGCTAGACAACAAATTTATGTGTATAGTGGCTATCAAAATCCTCCTTATCCTGGGACAGAGATACCTATTTCTCACACTATTCCTTCTTGTCCAGGATATTCTCTACCGGACCTTAATAGAAAGTTTCCATTTATGGCGACTCTTGAATTGTCAGATTTGACCAAGGTTAAAAATGATCATATTTCTCATTCTCCTTGGTGGTCAGTTATTCCTACCAAATTTCCTTCTGATATTCCTAAATTCAAAGGAAATTGTGGAGAAGACCCATCCACATATATAGTTACATATCATTTGTGGTGTTCTTTGAACTTCCAAATGATGATTCTATTCATTTGTGTCTCTTCTAGTGTACACTCACTAGCATGACAGCTAAATGCTACATAGAATTACCTCAAGATTTGTTTGATAACTTTGGTACCTTAGCTACTACATTCATAACACATTTCTAATTACCCATTAGATATGATATTGGAACAAAACTCTTAACTAATTTAAAACAGACCAAAGCCACTCACATTTCTAATCATATTCATGAGTGTTGATGTCATCATCGTTTGGTTAAGACTTTCATTCCTAATCAATTTCTAGCTGAATGGTTTGTAAACTGTATGTTTCCATCTATTACAAAAGACATAGCTAAAGGAAGAGTTTTAACTGAAGAACAGGTGATCACTAGTGCCCATTACTTGGATCTCATTGATACCCAATCCAACACATTGTGTGATAATATTAGTGATGATGCATGACTTACCGATACTGTTTCTCAAACTCCTGGTAAATAATAACATGCTATAGATGATTTGATTGGTTCTACCAGCTATTAGTCGACGTGTAAACCATCTGGTTCAAATCTTCCTCTCTCTCTGCTCAAAACCATTCTTCCACTACTAGAACCTCTACTTCTCAGATTAATGTCGTTCAATCATCTAAAGGAAAATATCTACAGCCAAGAAGTAAGAATAAACAGAATAAGAAGAATGAAAATTCTCTATAGGGTAAGAAAAATAATCAATCTCCTAAAGAGAAGAGGAAACCTTGTTACCTGTTAGAGTCCTATAGTGATAGGATTCATAATTTTGAATTGGCTGAGGTTAAAACCTGTAATATTGTACATACCTTTGCTTTCTGCAAATGTTTTCCATATTAAAATTAAAAAATGTAAAGAGGGTATTTCCTAAAAGAAATATCAAAGGACAAGAAAAATAAGAAAAGATCAAAAAATGAAAAAAATATGAACCCAAGCAAAAAACAGATCATGAAAGTGTGCAAGTCCAAGTGCCACTACTCTTTACTTTATTGTATTAAATAATAGTTGTGTGCAGCTTGTCATACATGCCACAACCCATGATAGTCAAAATTTTTAATCTTAACTACTTCATGCTTTGAATTTCATGTTTATAGCTAGAGAATAAAGATCTAGCCAAACAATTTAATCTTGGCAGATTAGTAGATAGGTAGAGAAATGAAAGGAGCTCATCAATTTAATCTGAGCCCTTGGAAGATATAAGGTTAGAAATGGATAGTTTGTTTCATAAAAGAAAAGGAAAGAAAAGGGTTTTCTAGCTTAAGTGCACCCAATAAGGTGAAGAAAAAATATTAGGGTGAGTAAAAGGGTAAGTAGAAGAAAGGTTGCAGAAATACAAGCTATTTGGGGCATAAGCACATCTATCATGTTTAATCATGTGTTTCAGTGTGTAGGAGCAATTGTGAAAGAAAAAGGATGCTCATAAGCTGAGTTGCCTAATTTCCCCCATGGCATTTCACCCTCCACTATATACTTACCAATTTCACTTTTACCCCTTCATGGCTAGTGAAGACACCATTTCCATTCATTTTGACTCCTACACCTTGGTTTCACACATTCCCTAGCCAATTTACCTTCTAAATTGATTCCCTTTCCCAAAAATCCCTTTCCCCTAGTGTGAAACCCTTTTCCCCTTGGAAAAATTACTTGCCCTTTGTTAAGTTCCCTAAAAACCCCAAGAAACCCACTAAACCTCTTATCCTAACTATTATTTCCCCCTCGCATTACTTTATTAATCCCAAAAATTGACTTTTACCCTTTATATTCCATAAACCCGCATTACTTTATTAACCCCACATTTATACAGTCATTAATTACATTTAAGGGTAACTAACCATGGGCCCCACTAAATCCCACCCCCATCTCCCATCGTGCATCTCCGCCATGCGATGACCGTTGGATCATCCACCTCGAGATCCTACGGGCCTCGCCCATATCGTGCCCACTCACTGCTCGGCCTTTACCGTCCTAAAAGCACATGATATGGGCAGTATTGCTCGAGCCCCCTTAGGTTACGTGGCGGCACCACGCTATGTCGCATTCTCTGGGGAAAATACCGCCCGACCCCCATAAGCGGTGTGATATCCCCCAAATACCACCTCCCTGCCATATACCAAAACCATCACTATTCATAAAAACATTTTCCTCGCCAATTTTCTAACTATTCACGGTTAAAAGCACAGAGACCCCCATTTTCACTATTTTAATGCATTTTCTCTGACAAAGAGTTCTAAGCTCTCTTGCGCCACTGAGCTTTTGCAGCTGGTTCCAACTACCAATTGCAGCCTGAAGAAGCTCTAGACACCCATTTCAGCCATCCAGTACATGATTGAAGCCACAAAAACCCTCTACAGCCATCATTCAAAACCAGTTTGCAACCTCAACCATAAATTCCAGGTATTTCAACACAGAACCAGAACGACCCTCTCAAATTCAAAAGCATACAGTAAATTCAAGAAATAACTAATTGAATTTAATAAATTTCCATTTAATTTAGAGTATTTCCCCTCAACTACTGAAAACCCCTATCCTGTAAACCGCTAAATACACTATCCCTATACCAGAGTTTCTAAGAGTCCATTTTCATAGGTTGTATAAGTATAATTCCCTTATTTTATCACAAATATGGCTGCCCAAAACTCACTAGATGTCATACCAGTGACAACCCCTCATTTAGACATTGACCATTTGGGCCTAGCAGACAGGGATTTTCAAATTAAAGACATTGCCACCCTAGGCCACCTTCTGAGAATCCACTGCTGGGCCAAGGATAGGTTCCTATACCATGTTGATGACATAAACATTTTGGAATCTAATTTGCCCAAATATACATTCCTAGAAGTCCACCCATTGCCAGAAATAGTACATTTTTGTCACGCCTTTTATGTTCCAAGCCATAGGGCTATTGACGCACCAAACCATGAGATATTATTCATCATCACTGCTGAATCCATCAACCAGATGCTTCAAATCCATCCTAGTCCTAATTTGACCTCTTTTTCCATTGGACACCTGTTGGACCTGTACATCACACTGGTCCCAGTTAAAATCACACAAATATTCCAGAATTTCATCATTGAGGAGAACATACTCCTAATGACATTCCACCTTATTTTGCCCCTATTTTTTCAGAGACAGGCAGGAGAATAATCACCATGCTCTTACGCATCCTAGGATTCACATCAGATGATCATGTGGATGAGGTCATCATGGCCTTCTTATCAATTTTCACTCTAGGCAAGCCTCCTGCTATCATGTATGATTATGCCCAGTTCATTGCAGACATAATGCATGAATAGTTCACTAGATTTTCCACTGAAAGATTCTTCAAATACTCTTCAGTGTTGTTTCATATGTTCTTGCATTATCAGACAGATAATTTCCCTTCGAGGATCCAGAAATTGGACACGAAGGGAAAGGAGAGATCAGTCATCTACTCGACACCCTTGGTCCACAAGTTTTCCCTTTCATTCACCTACAAGGACTTTATAGACTCTTTTGTATACCCAATTATGAACATGCTCACTTCTAAGACTCAGCCCAGAATCAACCCTGAAATTAAAAGAGTACTGCAATTGGCCAAGAATAGCAAGATGGGAGATTGGTACTTGTACCAAAACCACACTAAAATTAGGATTTATGGCTGTGAGCTAGCCCCCTACAAGTTACCCAAGTAACTCCCAATGAGTATATTTTCTCTTGAGTACTTTACGAAAATGATCAACTCTGATGAGATCAACTTCCTAGCTTATAGGAAGAAAACCCAATTCAAAGTGAAGAAATAGACGGGCCCATTTATTTGCAACAACAAAGAAGCTGGACCAAAGGCCAACAGGTTACTTTAACTAATGAAATTTGAAACCAGTTTCATCTAGCACTATGACCCTCGTGGGGTCAAAACAAGCTCAGAATCAAAGTCAAGTTGGCATCATACATCCACCACGCAAGACCTGACATTAAACAGTATGCTAACCAGTCAGAGTGGGTGGAGAACACCTTGATTGACATGGACAACACTGCTGTGGATATAGAGAATACACTTATTGATTTGGAAAGACAATTTGACCACAACTCCTTCATACAGCTTCCAGAACAAGGAGGGCCAATGAACAATCCTCCTATCATACAGACTCCACTAAATAAGGGGAAGAATCCTAAGAGGAGTAGAGATGAGGCATCTAGCTCTACTATGGAGACCACTGATGAGCTGATTGAGCTAAGCAAGAGGCCCAAGTTGAATTCTGTCTTTGAACAGGAGGATAACGTTACATGAGAAGAAATAATTGAGACTGAGGCAATAGGATAGAAAGGAAGAAAACCAGTTGCATCCGAGGAGACAAAACAACCCTCAACATCCAACACACAGTTGGTAGATAGACAGCCGAGTATGGAGATCTCTTCCTATGTCAAGCCAACTAACAAGGAACAAAACATTAAAGATAGATTCAACGAAATCAAAATGAGGAATGAGAGACTGAAGGAAGAAACATATGCACAATACCTCAAGCTCACACCACCAAACCAAACTAGACTGATGTCAGCCTTTGACATCAAAGAAGGAAAAATGTAGGTCTCATTCCTACAGCCCACTGTATAGTAACCAAAGACCTCAGCAGACTACAAGAAAACCAATTTTGAGGTCTTAGCCAAGGATGTTCATCCCATTGATCAGATTGAATTTCACAAGCAGGTTGGAGAGATGATCTACTCCACCCTCACTACAAAGGCCATGGCTACTTGCAAGCTACAAGGTTCATTAGACAATGTGACAGCTCAATTCGAGCTGGAGAGCCTCTTCACAAGCTAAAGACACCATGATAAAGTCCCTTGAGGACTTGGTTATTGAACTAGGCCATGACCCAAGTGATGTAAAGGCCATAGAGAAACTAATCAAGAAGAAGAATGAGGACATAGCAGCCCTCAGGAAATAGCTCAAATTGCCTCACTTGCAGCACCCACAGAAAAAAGAAGTCCTAGAAAGCCAGACCAATCATGAGGAGATGATGGACTTGGTGCTGCAACTGAATGACTGATTAAAGGAGATGGAGAAGGAGTTGGATAGCTTGATCCAGCTCAAACAAGCCAACATTGATAATGCTCCTACAACTATCATTCCTACAGAGACCACAACTGTACCTTCTACTCTGGCAGCAGCACTAGCTCCCACTGCTCCAATGGCCACTGCATTATCAACATCTGCCTAGACTACACCAACAATATGATCAACAACAACAACCCCCACAAGTGAGGAAACAAACAGACTGGTCAAAGAAATGGAAGAAATGTCCATTCAGACCAACGAGATGATCAAAATGAAGGAGAAACTCAATAGCCTTGAGACAGATTGTAAGCTTGCCCAGATTAGGCATAAGGAAGAACAACAAAAGGCTGCAAGGATGAATGAAAGGATAAAAGGCCTAGAGAAAGAACTGACCTTGATTGAACCTATAGGGAAGGCTAAAGAGCAACTATGGGCCACTATCAACATCTCCCTAGACTAGACTAACAATATGATCAACAACAACAACCGCCACAAGTGAGGAAGCAAACAAGCTAGTCAAAGCAATGGAAGAAATGTCCATTCAAACCAATGAGATGATCAAAATGAAGGAGAAACTCAACAACCTTGAGACAGATTGTAAGCTTACCCAGATCAGGCATAAGGAATAACAACAAAAGGCTGTAAGGATGAATGAAAGGATAAAAGGCCTAGAGAAAGAATTGACCTTGATTGAACCTATAGGAAAGGCTAAAGAGCAACTATGGGCCAATATCATTGACTCTGTCAATGATATTTGGCCATCCATCCAGGTCATTTTTGAGCAAATACATTTAATAAAGCAGGCTATAGAAGCCATTGAAAGGGTTAAAATAGAACTTGGAGATATGCCAGAGGATGCAACAAGAATCATCCATTTCCTCAACTCCAAGAATAAATATGAATTGCAAGAACTAGAGATACCTGACAGGATAGGTACAATTTTCAAAGTTAGAAGAGTCCTCACCAAGAGGAATTTGATGTTGAATTTAGAAGATAAGTGTCAGAACATGCAGCTAGCCATTGACAAGTTCATGGCTAAATTTGAACTTTTGAAAGAAAATGGATTACCTAATCCCTTAGTTATAAATGAAAAATTAATGACACACGCATATTACAATAGGAAGATCGGTGAAGTAGCCAAAGAACAGGTGATCACTTCATCCATGAAGGGCATGCCAATAGACAAAGTCTTGTACCAGACTTTTGAAAACTTTGTTTAGTAATCTTCGGCAAAATCACATAATCAATCTTTTGTCGACGCGTTTTGAAAACTTATTTTACCTCCAGCATGAGGTAAAACACATGTTTATTGATAAGCCCACTTTTGCCAAATATACAGAGGTAGATGAGATACACAGAAAAATGATCAATATCCAATTACCAGATGAAGAAAGATGGGAAAAATTGAATGATTTACTGTAATAAAAGGACATTGAATTATAAATCTATAGTAAAAAGTGGAACAACAAGGTAAAAGGATATTGACAGGTTAGCAGAGTCAAAGTGTATCAGGTAAAAGAGTATCGGATGGAATATGAAAGTAAAACAAAACATCTAGCATGAAAGGCCAAATAGCCTAGCAGCTTAAAGGGCTAAAAAATCAAAGATACAGCCAGTAGAACCAAAATAACAGGGACAACATGAAATAGTTCAATAGCTGTCTCTATCTTCTTGCATGAAGATATTTTCCATTTCCTAGAATAACTCTCAAAGTAGTTTGAAATATTTTGTAAAAATGTTTTGTATAAATACTTCAAAATTCGAAGTATTAGGGTGGATTATTTTACATTTGTAGAGTTATTTTGATCTTAAACCTAAGGGTGATTGTACCATTTTCAAGTCAATAGATTGGAGCAAGTAATAAAAACATTTCGCTACAGGATTCATGAAATGAGCCATTTACAGTGAAGTACTTTCTTTATGTGATTTTGTTACCTTCTTATGTGTTTCATAATCTTAAATGTGTTCTAAATTTGAATGAATTAACTGGAAATATCACTCAGAATTTGTTTAATTACACTATGTTTTGCACAGTTAGTCATTTACATGTTTTCCTCTGATATCTGTATTTTAGAACCCTTAATTGCTCTCCCATCATGGTTGACTTCTTTCATTCCTTCCATCATCTGGCTTAGGGAACCCTTAATTTCTCCTTGGATCTGATTTGAAACCATTCCACCATTTAGCCTTTGAGAACTATGGTAACTTATCTACCTTGCCCTGTAGACACTATTTTTAGAACTGAATCTAGTCTTGTTTGTGTGGAATTAGATTCCATAACCCAATGGTATAATCCAAACCTCTGTTCATATAAGTAAAGTGATCCCACCACCCAATTTCAAAACAAAACCCAAGTGCAACCAATAACTAGCCTAAAATCATCTTAACTAAAGCAAAGTTAAATTATAAAGAGAGAGCCCTCTTTGAGCATCAAGAAGGCTAGGTCCCAATCTCCAAAAGTGGTTTGTGGTTACCTTTGACTTTTCTTTCTTCATCGACTTCAAAAGAAATATTAGAGTGATAACATTACCCATGTATAATTTGTAATGAGGAGCACTTCACTCATGATTATCAACACCGGGCAGAGGTGAATCAATTCCTTAAATCCTCGCTACAACTGTTGTGTTTACAAACCCATTCCCAATCAGGAGACCAATTTGCTTGCCCAAGACCCTACTTCCTTTAATTCGGTTTTAATTTTTTCATCCACTAATCCTAAAAATGATATTATGGTGGCTACCCAAAATAAGGACTATGGTAATTTGAATCCTTCAAATGATCACGCTACTGATCAACTTGCCTGGTTGACCGCATCTCCATCAGACTCTACCTCAAATGTCATACCTATTGAATTAACGATTAAGTCTCCCAAGGGTGTTATTCATAAATCAACATTCAAACCTCATGCAAGAACAACTCAAAATTATAACATAGTTGAAGATTTGGCTCAAGCTCCTGTTAGTGTCAGTATCTACATACTTCCATCAGGGATCAAAATTTGCTCTTTGCATTTTCATTTTAGGGGTCCCATACTGAAATTTTTACATCATTTTATTAGGTCATGTCAAGTTGATCCACTGATGGTTGTCTTCTCTTCAGAAAATCTAATTTTTCCCCCATAAAGTATACTTGCTGACCCATCTTCAGGATTGTCTTCAGTCATGGTTTCATGGTCAAAATGCAATCATGTTTTCATTAGGTCTTAGGGCATGTTTTCATTAGGTCTTAGGGTTTCATTTCCAAGGTCAAAGGCATGATTTAAAGGTGTAAATAAAGGGCAGCAAGCGGATGAGGATCATAAATAAGTCAAGAATGATGGCTAGTAAGTCATAGTCTATATAATTATCTTTTTAACTAATGTAATTTTCACCTCAAAAAACATGTTTTTGAGGTGAAAACATAGTATTTTGAGTTAATTTATATTTCTTATGTAATTTAAGTCACTTTATGTAATAAATGATCTTGGCTGCATCAATGCATCTCTCCTTGCTATAAGAAAATGAACCACAAGACAATGAACCACTACAAAAATCAGTTTAAATTGAGCATCATCCACCTGAAAAGGAACAATGAACAAAGGCATTAAAACAAAGATTTTGAAAAGGTCAAAAAACATTAGAAAGTGGGTTTTTCTAGTGAAAAATCGAAATCTACTCCTATATAAGGTGTCACATTTCATTTTCAAGCTTATCATTCTTATTTGGCAAGGAAGGAGTCCAAAAGTGAAGAAGAAAGGAGAAGTTGAGTGAGTTTTGGGCCAAGGAGAAGTGGCGCTATGCTTCGGGAGTTTGGCGCTACACGTTCATAGGGTGGCGCTACGTGTTGAGCGATTTCGATAGTGTAAATAACAACAATGCTGCGCTTTTAGGAGGGCGTTGTGCGCCTGTAGCAAGTGTTGCGCGTTGAGCTAGCAAGGGCTGAAAAAACCTCCAACTACCTAAAAACATAAGAAATCACCCTCTTTTCCCTCAAGCAAGTAAGTTTCCTCATTGTACTTCATCATTGGTTTGCAATTGAAGTTTTTAAAGGTACTTTACAATGGCAAAAGTGAAACCCTAAATTCTCCCTTCATTATGCCTAAACCCTAACCCCAATTATTCCTCCTATCACCTATCACTAAAACTCTAAACTCTTTCCCTATATCATTCCATAACATCCACATCCATTTATGCCTCTTCTCAAACAGCAATATCTTAAACAAATCAAGCCCTCCCTCTCATTTTTATGACTCATACCCCCCCCCCTCCCCTTCATTTTCTAAGCTCACAAAACACTTCACAAGGTCATCTCCCATTCCCTTATTCCTAATCTCTCTTGCTCACTTCCTTCATCCCTTTTCTAGGAGTGCACAACCTCAAAATTTGCAAACATGGAGAGAGAAGATAGAGACAATGAGGAGGAAAACACCGAAAATGACAGTTCAACAGATAGACCTATGTGTCAGAGAAAACCAATCAAGGGAGGTAGAATTATCAGGGAAGAGCCATCAAAACGCAGAGAATTGAAGGCCTCTCAGTTGGATGTCACTTGTTTCAGACATCTACGGTGCTATGAGTTCTGTCAGCAGGTAAAGAGAGTTCAACACCACCCTGAGCTCACCAAGATTTTTGTAGCCAATCTTCAGGAAAACAAGGTGACTCTTGCTAGGGTGACATTCACAATCTCACCCTCCATCATTGCAGATGCAACCAGGATTTCAAATGTAGGGGAGAAGTGGTACAAGGCACAAGACCTGGATGAACACTATTATGAGCCTTATATCAAACCCAGGTACAGAAATGAGGCAAAAAGGATTTTTCCTTTCAAATTCCTCAAAGACAAGTATGGTCCCATGATGAAAATAATCATGAAATATTTCACTTGTGAGGGCAGATTTTCCAGACTGTACACCTATCACATTAGGCTTCTCATGCATTTTACCAGTATTTCTTGTTCAAGATTATTGAGAAGATGACCCACTTTGTGGGAAAAAGCCATACCCTTGGCAGATGAGTAGTCTTTATCATTATTCCCTAATCAAGATGATTGTGCTTCATCATCTTAGCCTCCTCAACATCTCTTGAGAGACATTTATTGCTCATGATATCTTTGGGGGTCCTCAAAAACCTCCACCATTGTCTCAAGAATCAGGAGGACCTTCTAACAGTGCTTAGGTGAAGACAGATGAGAAAGCCAAAGAGACTAGAGCTACTGAGGTGCCCAGGACCTACATGACATACTAGAAGGGCACAAGAAAATTGTTTGCAGCTGATAGGCAAGTGTGTTACTCCACAGGGTGTGGAAGGGGCTTTTCCTTCTTCATCAAGACAGTAGGAATAGGTGCAAAATCTGCACCCCGAAGAAGCATTATACTCATCATGGCATGGAAACAATTGACTTGGAGGCTCAGGATGAAGAAACAATAAAGGACATCATCATACAGGAAAAGGAGGCTCAAGTCCAAGGATTGATGGACAATTTGGAGAGAGCCAAGTATGTCATCACATATGTGGAACAAGAGAACAAACAATGGAGTGACAATTAGCTCCTCATGGAGTTGGAACTTCACAAGATAAAACGACAAGGTGACAAGGGTAAAACTGTTATGCAAGAGGAAGAGGCACCTGTCACTTTGACTCCCATTGAGAAGGAAATTGGGGGTGATAGAGAGATTTGGCTTGAAAGAGTCAATTTTCACTTGGAGAAGCTATTGCAAAAGGCCAATAGAGACAATTAGATCATCAGGCACATGGCCCACCATTATAGGACCCAAAGTAAAACTTGCAACATGAGGGTCAAACAGATGAAAGCTAAGCTAAGGCGGGCTCTAAAAGGAAAAAAAGTGTAGGATAAGCTTAGCTTGCTTGCTAAAGCTTCTTTGGCTCATCAAGATACTTGATGATGGTGCTTCTCACCAATTTCGGTCAAGTTTGGAGGAGATTTCTTTTTTTGGAAAATTTGAAAATTTCACACACAGAAAACCTAGCTCAACGCTCACCACCACTGGCGTTGTGCTTTTCCTAGGGCCCCCCAATGGAAAATGGATTAAATTTTTGGATTCAAAGCGATTAGTACATGTACCCTATGCATTTTCTAAGTTTTTGGGGCAGAAATGATCCACCAAAAAGTCAAAAAACACCCCAAAAGTGACCTTTCTGCCACTTTTTGGACACATAGAAGCAGTCTTGGGAGAATCATATTTTTAGGGGTCAAATGAGATTCGAAAGATGACATTATAGGTGTTTCAAAAAGTAGACTTGAAGATATTTCCAATGAGATATCATGAGCTCAATTTGGGTGCCAGGAAGACCTCCAAAAAGGACTTGAAAGTGGCGATGCGCGTTGAACCAATGGTGCTGCGCGTAGGACAAATTTTGCACAGCATGGCCATTTTTCTGAGTTTTGACTATGTTCATGGTTTTTCTCTCATGGAGGATGTTTTACTATTGTAAATTATGACTTGGATTGTAAATATGATGGATAATTAGTAGCAGAGGGTAGATTCACCAGATTAAAAGTCATTTTGAGCACAAATGAATTAGTGTCCTCACTTTTTGAGGCAAGTTGTTAGGATGCCTATATTCTAGTTTCTTATTCAGTGTTGGTTAGATTATCTCCTCATCCTATGGATTCAACCCCTAAGGATGGGAGGAGGTTGAATTCATTTCTATATCTTCTTTTTCCTTCTCATTGTAAAGGGTTGGACTCAATTAGATGCTTATGGCTTGATTGTACATCATTTTGTAGCAATTTAGCATGAGATTAATAAAAATTGCAGCTATTTCTTTGGGATCGATGTGGTATGGAGTTTAGTTTAGTTTCTTTTCTTGTTATCATATTTTAATATGTTTTGTGTACTTCACTAATCATTTCATTGCTTCTAAGTGAATGTTTTCAAGTTGATAGGAAGAATTCATAACATCACTGCTCTGATTTGGGGAAATATTCACCATTATATGTTTTCTACAGCCTAGGGAGGATCCATGTCAGTCACATGCTCTTCCTAGCTCCTCACTAGTATTAAAACACCTCACCCATCAAGCCCTAGAGTGCTAAGCCTTATACCTACCTTGCCCCATTGAACACCCTGCAATTTTGACCTAATTCCCTAGCCCTAACTGTCTGGCTCCTCCTGATCCAGCAAAACCTCTTCAAAACAAATCAAACCTTGTACTACTATACCTAGCCTAATATCATTTTCCTGATCCAATCATTTTGGTTGAGATCCTTACGGAGAGAGCCCTCTCCCGGACTAGTAGGGCTAGCTACTTGGCTAAGCGTGGTTTTTGGTTACCCTGGCATTGCCTTCCTTCAGCCTAAGGTTCAATCTAGGTGATAATATAGTGGCAATCATACTGGGGAATGGAAGATTAATCGCCATGGTAATATATTTCATTTGAATTCTTAAGCTTGTGGATGATGAGTTTTAGAATTTACGAGGCTGAATTGGAAAGTTGTAAAGCAATATATAAGATTTCAAAATTGAGCATACTAGCTTCTCGAAAGTACACCAGATCCAATCCAGATCCGAATCCTCCAATCATTGTTAGTGATCATCATAAAATTGGGTGGAAATCTAAGAAAGCTATAGTGAAAGGAATTGTAGTAGAAGAACAACCAAGTGAGGTTTTCATTCCTCGTGTTCTTTCATTCCTAGAAAGGTTAGACACTTTGCAAGATATTGAGTTTGATGTTCATTTTGAGCAAAGTCTATTTCACAGTAAATCTTTGAGTTGGATTGATCAAATAGTTGTTGATTCCTCTATATCTCTTGATAACCCTGTTGAAGACTTGTTTACACAAAGTAAATCAGGGTCACAGCTTATTCATGCTCTCGATCAGTTACAGAACCTTACTTCAAGCGTAGACACTTGGGTGAAAAATAGGCCATCTTTTGATTTTTGAAATATCTCCTTTACATCTACTGCAACCCAGACAATCCCTTACCCACTGCTTTCATCTTTACAGATTGTTCACACTACTCCAGCTGTTGTTAATTCCCCTTTGAATATACCGAGTACCCCAATCCTTGCTTTAAATCCACCTCCCCCACCTCGAGTTATGGCTACCCGATATGCACCCCTTGTTTTACCTCAAAATCTTGGTGCCATGCCTGCTGATTATCAAACCAAAATACCTTTCTTTGATGCCACTCAAACCATTACAGCTCAGTAGCATGTAGATAAAATGAATGATTTCTTTGACCTCCATGAAGTAGAAATTGAATATGCGACGATGAGGTTGTTTGTACAAAGCTTTGGAGGTGAAGTTCGGAAATGGTTCAAAGCCTTACCAGCAACTTCTATCACCACTTTACCAATCCTCCATAGGCAATTCCTGGATCAATGGGAGGTGAAGAAGAATCCCCTTTAGATTTTGTCTGAGTAAGAGAACATCAAAAGAAATTTTGGCAAGAGTGTGCAAGACTATTGTGTAAGGTTTAATGCAGTATACAATGTTATTCCTACAAACATTAAACCACCAAAGGGATTGGCTTTGCTCAAGTTTCCGGATGGATTCGATACTGATATGGCATATCAGTTGCGGGAACGTGATCCTACAACACTAGAAGACATGCAAAAGAATGTTGTGAGCGTAGAAGCAAACTTGTTGGCCAAAAGAGAAAGAATGAGATCCAAGAAAAGAGTGACCATGAAAGAAGAGGCATCTACTTCAGATGTAAAAATGGATACACTAATTTGAATAGTGGAGAGGATGGTTGACTGGTTATCCATCACAGATAGACTTGAACCTCAAATCCGCAATCCAAATTTTAGATGCCAGTAGTAGCCCCAATTCTAATTCAAGAAGAAAGAACAAAAAGCACCAGAACAACCAGCACAATGACAACAGCAGATCAAAACTCCCTTACAGCAGAATTATGTTCAAGGAATGGAAGAAGAAGATGAGAACGATCCAGTAATTGAAACAAATCACTTTTTCACTGCTGATGGTATGCCCATATTTCTGACCGAAGATGAAGAGTATGTAGAATTTCCAGACATTCAAAGGGATGAGGACTACATCTTAGCAAATGATGTGGTTTTGGAGGCTGAGTTTTATGATTATCAGCGTGGTTATATGAATTCTTTGACTACACAGCAGAGGTAGTACTCTTTAAGGAGCAGAGATGTACCGGTCAATCCCATTCAGAAAATAAAGGATGCACAATCAAAGAATGATTCCTCAAACATTCATAAGAAAGGAAAAGAGCTTGTTGATCCGAATTCCAGCAAAGTACCATCAACAAGTACTGCTGCAAACGAGAAGAAAAATCAGCAAAAAGCTAGTGCAACAAAATATCAAATAGATAAGAAGGACATTGGTGTCAAAGAGGTAGAGAATGTTTCATCTTTTAATTTAGAAAGTGAAATTGGTAAATTAAAAGTGTCCATTCCTTTGACTGAGCTTGTTAAGAAATGCAACTATAAACACCATGTATCTAGAATATTGCAAATAGATCTTTTGTCTAACATGGTGAATGTCGAGGATGATCATCCTAAACTCATTCTTGATCCAGCCATAGAAGGTCAACCTCAAGATAGTGAAGTCCCTCCATTTTATCTGAGTCTTAGACTGCATGAGTATATTCGCCATAATGCCATGTTAGATTCTGGAGCTTCCCACAATTTGATGCCCAAAGACATTATGGAAAATTTGGGCCTAGATATCACCCGAAAATATCATGATTTGTACTCATTTGATTTTGGTAGAGTTCATTGCATTGGTCTCATCAAAGATTTGGTGGTTTATTTAGATCAAATCCCAGCCAAAAATATCTTGATGGATGTGGTAGTTGCTGATATGCCACCACGATTTGGTATGCTCTTATCTAGATCGTGGGGAGCTAAACTCAAAGGCACTTTACAAGTTGACTTCTCTTATGCTACAATCCCTACTTTCGGTCAATTGAGGAAGTTGTACTGGCAAAAGAAAATGAAATATATGATCACTAGTAAAAAGAATCCTATGAATCATCTGATAAATGATGTACATACTAATTTAGAGCCTTTTGTTTTGTACTCTAATAGTGGATTGAATGATGTAGATATTCAGCTTGTAGAAGTAGATGATGTACCAGAAATTTCCGAGAATTTTAGAGTAGTTGTTAATCAAGAAAAAGAAAAGATAGAAATTTCTTCTGAGCAGCTTACACAGCAGCAAAAGATCAGTGAAGAGAAAAAAAATGAAGTAATTAGTGAAGGTAAGGTCGAGAATGAAACAAAATTCTAGCATCTAAAAGATGAAGCCAACCATTCGAGCATGGACTTCGATGGTGCTGTGGGTAAAGATGGTGCCAGTATTGGAATTTGGATTTGAAGCCCTACTTTCCAGCCTACCAAAGTCCCAAGTAATGTTAGAGTATGTTCCTACAAGTTAGCTTTTGATTTCTCTAATAATGAAGCGGAGTATGAGGCATTGATTACAGGTCTAAATTTTTTGAAGAAACTGGGCACGAAAAGGATTTCTATTTATGGTGATTCAGAGCTGGTGATTAAACAAGTAAAAGGAGAATATCAAGCAAAGCATCCGTGGATGAGAGCCTACAGAAATGTAGTTCTGGATATTTTGAAGATGTTTTTGGAATACACCTTGACAATGGTACCCCGAAGTCAAAACATCATTGCAGATTCACTCGCCACTGCAACAAGAAATTTGAAGATTCCAATGAATTCTAGCAATAAATTTGAAATTCATGTGAAACATAGGCCTATTGTTCTTGATAATTTGAGGTATTGGCAAGTTTTTTGGGATGACATTGAAATTAATGCCTTTTTCCAGAATGAAGGAAAGTTTAAGAATGCCTTCATTGATGATGTTTGCGATTCCGATGAACAAGATATTGAGGTAAATTAGATGGAGGTTTTACAACTAAAGGATAATATTATTCCTAGAGGTCTCATACCTTTAGAGGAGCGCTTTGATCAAGATGATGTGGCGTGAAAACCAACCTTGGTTCATACAGACAAAGGAGTTGAAGATGTAAACCTTGGAATAGCAGACCAGCCCAAGCTTGTAAAATTATCAAAAACATTGTCTCCCAAAACAAAGGCTAAGTATGTTAAGTTACTTTATGAATTTTCTGATGTTTTTGCATGGGATTATTCAGATTTGAAAGTGTATGACAAGAACATCATTCAGCATACTATTCCTATCAAGCCGGATAAAAAACCTTTTAGACAAAATTTGAGAAGAATCAATCCAAAGCTGCTGCCATCCATCGAGAAAGAGGTAAATAGATTGTTTAAAGCTGGCATCATTATTCCAATTAGATTTTCTGATTGGATTTTAAATTTGGTCCCAGTACGAAAGAAGACCAGAGAGATAAGGTTGTGCATGGATTTTTGGAACCTCAATAAAGTGTCCTTAAAGGATAACTACCCTCTTCCTAAGATGGACCATATTCTACAAAGAGTAGTTGGAGAATCACCGATGTCACCACTAGATGGCTACTCGGGCTATAATCAAATCTTGGTGCATGAAAAATACCAAGACAAAATTTCCTTCACAACACCATGGGGAACTTTTCAGTATGCCTAGATGACATTTGGGCTGAAGAATGACGGAGCCACTTTTTAGCAGGCGGTGGACATAGCTTTTGCTAATGAGAAGGATGTTTTCTTGGTAATCTATTTAGATGATTTGACGGTATTTTTTGGTTCTGATGATGAGAATTTGCACCACTTAAGGATTTTTTTCAGAAATGTAGGAAGTTCAGGATTTCTCTAAACCTGAAAAAGAGTCTTTTTGCCATGGAAGAAGGTAAACTCCTTGGTCATATAATTTCTAAAGATGGTATTCACATTGATCCTTTAAGGGTGGAGGTAGTCCAACAAATATACTTTCCATGCAACAAAAAGGAGATTCAAACTTTCAATGGTAAGATGAATTTCTTACACATATTTATACCAAATTTCGCTGAGAATTTATGTGAATTAACTAATATGTTGAAGAAGGAAAACAATGTGAAATGGATCAAGGATGCCATGAAATCGTTCAACTTGGTAAATTTTTCTTTGACCACAACCCTAGTTTTGATCAGTCCTGATTATACCCATGATTTTATTATATTTTCATTTGCGTCTGAGCACACTATGGCTATGGTGTTGATGCAAAAGAGGGATCAAGTGGAGAAACCCATTGCTTTTTTAGTAGGACTATTAGAGATGCTGCCTTGCATTACAATATCATTGAAAAACAAGATCTGGCTCTTATAAAAGCATTGAAGGACTTCATAGTATACATTCTACATTCACATACCATAGCATATGTTCCTAACGCAGTCGTCAAGGATGTTCTCATGCAAACTAATCCAGAGGGAAGTAGAGGTAAGTGGATAGCATCAATGTTGGAGTATGATCTTAAGATTAAGCCTACCAAATTGATCAAAGGACAAGGCTTGGAAAAACTGATGGCTGAATCAAATTTGCATGCTCTAGACATAAATCTCATTGTAGCGATGTTAGATGACGAAGATGGTGGCTCACTCATTCAAGTATCTGAATTTTTTCTCAAATCACCTTAGTATTCTGATATAGTTTATGACCTTCAGCATCTTTTGCCGCTTCCTGGAATGTCAAGAAGTAAAGGTAGATCACTAAAAATAAAGTATGCAAAATTCTGCATTTTAAATAGTGCTCTCTATTGGAAAGATCTAGGATTCTTCTTAATTGTTTGGTTGAAGATGAAGCTCAACAGGTGATGAATGATTTTCATAGAGGTGATTGTGGTGGTCATTTGTTTTGGAAAACAACAACTAACAAAGTGTTGAGAGCAGGATATTATTGGCCAACTTTGTTTTCATATTTATATAAGATAGTCATGAGATGCCATGAATGCCAAATTTTTCAAGGAGAGAGGAAGTTGCTTCCTCTTCCTCTGAAGCCAATTGAAGTAAATACACCTTTCCAGCAGTGGGGAATTTATTTTATACGAGAAATACATCCTACATCATCAGCACAACACAGATGGATTTTGACAGCTACTGATTACTTCACCAAATGGATTGAGGCCATTCCGACAAGGCAAGCCACAGACATGGTAATTATCCAGTTTCTAGAATCTAATATCTTGTCTCGTTTTGGTTGCGTTCACAATATTATAATAGATAATGCAGCAACATTTAAGTCAAAGAAGATGGTCGAGTTTTGTAACAAGTACAATATTACATTGGGTCATTCGATGGAATACTACCCACAAGGCAATGGATTGGCTGAATCATCAAATAAATCCTTGGTGAACATTATCAAGAAAATGTTGGAGGCAAACAAGAAGAATTGGCATCGAAAGCTTGTTAATGCCTTGTGGGCCGATAGAGTGAGCAGCAAGAAATCAATAGGTATGTCACCTTTTGAGTTGGTTTATGGTACTGATACGGTATTTCCCACATCACTTGCAGTCTCGGTCATGAGATTATTACAGGAAGACGGTAGCGAAGAGGATGATATTCAGCGCAAAATTAATCAAATGATTCACCTTTAGCAAACAAGGGAAGAGGTTTCTCAAAACACTTTCCGGTTGCAAGAGAAGATAAAGAAAATTTATGACCGCAAAACCAAGGCAGAAAAGTTTTAGCTGGAAGATGTAGTGTTGCGATGGGATGCATGAAATCAAGAAAAAGTAAAGCATGGTACGTTTGATAATCTATGGAAAGGACTGTATAGGGTCTTAGCCTATCGAGGACAAAATGAATTTTTGTTCAAGGAAATGGATGGCCAAGAGTGCTTAGGAGGACCAGTGAATGGTAGGCTCCTAAAACACTACTATTTTTTATGTTGTTCCCTGAAGTTGCTTCACCGTCATTGTAAATACCGGTTTACTTTTCCTTGAAAGATTTCAAGTACACTGTTATCTGAGCTTGGGGCCCAAAGTGAAGGTTATAAAGCTTGAATGATTTGTGTTCAGTTTGGTTGATTTTTTTTTGAGTCAAGTTTAGAGTTGGTTGTGAGTCATTTTCCAGTTTGTATTGAGTCATTATTCTTTAAAAATGTAAAAAAAATAAAGCAGGTTATTCTAGTCTTTGTTTGCTTGACCGTATTGGCCCAATCAGCTAGGCACTTGGTCTACAGTGTTCTTGGCACCTCCAAGGAGTTGCCATCCCTAATAAGGCCAAGTTAGTCTCAGTAATTGCATACTTCCATTAGGGATCCAAATTTTCTCTTTGCATTCTCATTTTAGGTGTTCCATGCTGAAATTTTTACATCATTTTATTAGGTCATGTCAAGCTGATCCACTGATGGTTGTCTTCTCTTGAGAAAATCTAATTTTTCCCTCATAAAGTATACTTGCTAACCCATCTTCAGGATTGTCTTTAGTCATGGTTTCATGGTCAAAATGCAATCATGTTTTCATTAGGTCTTAGGGCATGTTTTCATTAGGTCTTAGATCATGTTTTCATTAGGTTTTAGCGCATGGTTTCATTAGGTCTTAGGGCATGCTTTCATTAGGTCTTAGGGTTTCATTTCCAATGTCAAAGGCATGATTTAAAGGTGTAAATAAAGGGCGGCAATGGGATGAGGATGATAGATAAGTCAAGAATGATGGCTAGTAAGTCATAGTCTATATAATTATCTTTTTTAAATAATGTTATTTTCACCTCAAAAGACATGTTTTTGAGGTGAAAACAGAGTATTTTGAGTTAATTTATATTTATTATGTAATTTAAGTCACTTTATGTAATAAATGATCCCAACTACATCAATGCATCTCTCCTTGCTACAAGACAATGAACTACTTCAAAAACCAGTTTAAATTGAGGATCATCCACCTGAAAAGGAACAATTAAGAAAGGCATTAAAACAGAGATTTTGAAAAGGTCAAAAAACATTAGAAAGTGGGTTTTTCTAGTGAAAAATCGAAATCTACTCCTATATAAGGTGTCACATTTCATTTTGAAGCTTATCATTCTTATTTGGAAAAGAATGAGTCCAAAAGTGAAGAAGAGAGGAAAAGTTGAGTGAGTTTTGGGCCAAGGAGAAGTGGTGTTGTGCTTCTGGAGTTTGGTGTTGCGCGTTTTAGGCAGTGGAGGTGGCATTGTGCGTACAAGCTAGGAGTTGTGCATTGAGAGATTTCAACAGTGTAAATAACAACAATACTACGCTTTCAGAAGGGCACTACACGTTGAGCTATCAAGGGACAAAAAAACCTCCAGCTACCTAAAAACATCAAAAATCACCCTCTCTTCCCTCAAGCAAGTTTCCTCACTATACTTCATCATTGGTTTGAAATTCAAGTTTTTAAAGGTAATTTACAATGGCAAAAGTGAAACCCTAAATATTCCCTTGGTTATGCCTAAACCCTAACCCCAATTATTCATTCTATCACCTATCACTAAAACTCTAAACTCTTTCCCTATATCATTCCATAACATCCACATCCCTTTATGCCTCTTCCCAAATAGAAATAACTCAAAAACCCCAAGCCCTCCCTCTCATTTTTATGACTCATACCCTCGCCTTCATTTTCTAAGCCCACAAAACACCTCACAACGTCATCTCCCATTCCCTTATTCCTAATATCCCTTGCTCACTTCCTTCATCCCTTTTCTGGGAGTGCACAACCTCAAAATTTGCAAACATGGACAGAGAAGACAGAGACTATGAGGACAAGGAAAACACCAGTAGTGACAGTTCAACAGATAGACCTAGGCGTCAAAGAGAACCACACAAGGGAGGCAGAATTATCAGGAAGGACCATCGAACCTCAGAGAATTACAAGCCTCTCAATTGGCTATCACTTGTTTTAGACATCTAGGGTGCTATGAGTTCTGTGAGTAGGTAGAGAGAGTTCAACACCACCCTGAGCTCACCAGGCTTTTTGTAGCCAATCTTGAGGACAACAAGCTGACTCTTGCTGGGGTGACATTCATAGTCTCACCCTCCATAATCGCAGATGCAACTAGGATTCCAAATGTAGGGGAGAAGTGGTAAAAGGCACAGGACCTGTATGAACATTATTATGAGCCTTATATCAAACCCAGGTATAGAAATGAGGCAAAAAGGATTTTTCCTTTCAGATTCCTCGAAGACAAGTATGGTCCCATGATGAAAATAATCATGAAATATTTCACTTGTGAGGGCAAATTTTCTATATTGTACACCTATCATGTCAGGCTTCTCATGCATTTTACCAGGGTGAGGAAGTTAAACATCCCTTATTTCTCATTCAAGAATATTGAGAAGATGGCTCACTTTGTGCAGAAAAAAGCCATACGCTCAGCAGATGAGTAGTATTTATCATTATTCCCTGATCAAGATGCTTGTGCTTCATCATCTTAGCCTCCTCAACATCTCCTGGGAGACATTTATTGCTCATGATATCTTCAGGGGTCCTCAAATTCCTCCACCAGTGTCTCAAGAATCAGGAGGACCTTCTAGCAGTGCTAAAGTAAGACAGATGAGAAAGCCAAAGAGACTAGAGCTACTAAGGTGCCCGAGACCTACATGACATACTAGAGGGGCACAAGGAAATTGTTTGTAGCTGATAGGTGAGTGTTTGCTCCAGAGGGTGTGGAAGGGGATATGCCTTCTTCATCAACATAGCAGGAATAGGTGCAACATCTGCACAAAGGGAAAGAAAAGATGCCAGAGGAAAGTTTTGATGATGAGGAGGAAGAGAGAGACTTTGATTTGACAGAGCATGATGAGGTGGAGTAGCATTATACTCATCATGGCATGGAAACAATTAACTTAGAGGCTCAGGATGAAGAAACAATAAAGGAAATCATCATACAGGAAAAGGAGGCTCAATTCCAAGCATTGATGGACAATTTAGAGAGAGCCAAGTATGTCATCACATATCTGGAACTTCAGAACAAATAGCTAAGTGACAAGAAGGTCCTCATGGAGTTGGAACTTCTCAGGATAAAATGACAAGGTGACAAGGGTAAAACAATTATGTAA
The DNA here is from genome assembly GCA_031772625.1 of Pinus tabuliformis. NCBI lineage: Eukaryota > Viridiplantae > Streptophyta > Pinopsida > Pinales > Pinaceae > Pinus > Pinus tabuliformis. Next base: position 1,487,345,570 of record CM062817.1, read on the forward strand.
GAGGAAGAGATACCTGTCACTTTGACTCCCATTGAGAAGAAAATTGAGGGTGATAGAGAGCTTTGGCTTGAAAGAGTCAATTTTCACTTGGAGAAGATGTTGGAGAAGGCCAATAGAGACAACCAGATCATCAAGCACGTGGCCTACCATTATAGGACTCAGAACAAAATTTGCAACATGAGGGTCAAACAGATGAAAGCTAGGCTAAGGCGGGCTCTAAAAGGAAAAAAAGAGGAGGATAAGCTTACATTTCTTGCTAAATCTTCTTTGGATCATTAGGATACTTGACGATGGTGCTTCTCACCAATTTTGGTCAAGTTTGGAGGAGAATTTGTTTTTTGGAAATTTTGAAAATTTCACACACAGAAAACCTGGCTCAATGCACAACGCCAATCCTAGGGGCACCCAATGGAAAAATGGCTTGCATTTTTGGATTTAGAGTGATGAGTACATGCATGCTATGCGTTTTCTAAGTTTTTGGGGCAGAAATGGTCCACCAAAAAATTCAAAAAACACCTGAAAAATGACCTTTCTACCACTTTTTGGACACACAGAAGCAGTCCTGGGAGAATCAACTCTTAAGCGGTCAAATGAGCTTCAAATGAAGAAATTCTAGGTGTTTTAAAAGTACACTTGAAGATTTTTCCAATGAGCTATCATGAGCTCAATTTGGGTGCCGAGAAGGCCTCCAAACGGGACCTGAAAGTGGCTTTGCATGTTGGACTAGTGGCATTGTGCGTAGGACAAATTTTGCACAGGATGGCGATTTTTCTGAGTTTTGACTTTATTCATGGATTTTCTCTCATGCAGGATGTTTTACTATTGTAAATGATGACTTGTATTGTAAATATGATGGATAATTAGTAGCAGAGGGTAGATTCACTAGATTAAAAGTCATTTTGAGCACAAATGAATTAGTTTCCTCACTTTTGGAGGTAAGTTGTTAGGATGCCTATATTCCATTTTCTTGTTCAGTGTTGCTTAGATTAGCTCCTCATCTTAGGGAATCAACCCTTGAGGATGGGAGGAGGTTGAATTCATATCTATATCTTCTTTTTCTCTCTCATTGTAAAGTGTTGGACTCAGCTAGATGCTTATGCCTTGATTGCACATCATTTTGTAGCAGTTTAGGAGGAGATTAAGAAAAATTGCAGCTATTTCTTTGGGATCCATGTGGTATGGAGTTTAGTTTAGCTTCTTCTCATGTGATCATATGTTAATATTTTTTGTGTACTTCATTAATCATTTCATTGCTTCTAAGTGAATTTTTTCAAGTTGATAGGTAGAATTCATAACAACACTGCTCTGGTTTGGAAAAATATTCACCATTATATGTTTTCTACAATCTAGCGAGGATCCATGTCAATCACATGCTCTTCCTAGCTACTCACCAGTCTTAAAACACCTCACCCATCAATCCCTAGAGTGTTAAGCCTTATACCTACCTTGCCCCATTGAACACCCTGCAATTTTGACCTAATTCCCTAGCCCTAACTGTCTGGCTCCTCCCGATCCAGCAAAGCCCTTCAAAACAAATCAAACCTTGTACTACTATACCTAGCCTAATATCATTTTCCTGATCCGGTCATTTTGGCTGAGATCCATATGGAGAGAGCCCTCTCCCGGCCTAGTAGGGCTAGCTACTTGGCTAAGCATGGTTTGTTGATACCCTGGCATTGCCTTCCTTTAGCTTGAGGTTCAATCCAGGTGATAACAGCTCCATCAACTATATATACTCTTGAGGTGTTTCAGAATTTCCCCACCCAAAACAAGGTTTTTCTCTGGGAAATTGCATGTATTGATCCCTCAAATTCCAACCTAGTAGTATTTAACCGTGAGAATGATACGCCTCAACTTCTAGCTTAGTTAGCCTTCATAATTTAGGTTGTTGATCATGGTAATAATATTCATCATTCCATTTTTTACGAATGTGACTTAACCTATATTATGTCCCTATCTCGCTGGAAGGCTATTGGTTATCCCCAATTGAGCCAGTCACTACCCATTTTGAAAGATTTTGATGGAAGAACTTACAAACCATGTGGGATTTTTAATAATATATACACTAGTACAAAAAGAGAGATTAGTGACTACATGACTAAAAAAGTTAGTCGCCACAATTATTTCAACTGAATTACTACTAAATTTGAGAAATTTTATTTGACCCGCCTGAAAATGACCGACTTAAATGACTAATTTATTCCAAGGATAAAATATATGACTAATAATAAGTGACCCAACTAAAAATGTCTAACTTAAATGATTAATTTAGTTCAAGACTAAAATATATGACTAGATAATAAGTGACAAAATAAAAATTATTAACATAAATGACCCAAGCACCTTATGATCCTTTCTTGATCATGGTTAAGGCCCCAAGTTCCATACATGGTGCAAAAAACCTCGTAATGATATTGAGACCAAACTTAGAGGCCCCAAGACCCAACTATGGCACACACAACATTCAAAAAACCACCATAACACACCTAAAGGTTAAATATATCTTATATAGGACATGTGTGGTGGTTTGAAGCCTTATTCACGTCTGGGACTCAGAACATTGTTTTCCTTCCTTATCCATCGTACAGTCCATAAAACCCATTCTTATTATGCAAAACATACTAGTTATGTCCATATTCCCATTCTAATATCTTGTTCATGGACATTAAACATGAGAAAGACTTGTCTTATGCCTAAGGCCCTTTTTCATTACTTTGCCAATATATAAGCCCTAAATTCCATATGTGATGTGGAAAACCTCGTAATGGAATCCTTATCGTAGATGGAGACCTAAAATCCCTCAAAGAGGATTTATATTGTTCTTTATGGTCTCTTTCATGCATTGTAAGCCAAAGAAGTTTCATTTTGGGCTTGAGGCCATGTTTTTCATCCCTTTTCCATGATACAGGCCTAAGACACATTATTGCTATGTAAAACATACTAATGACACTAAATATCCCCCATAGAGGCCTAAGATCCCCTATAGAGGTCATGTGTGGTTCTTTGAGAACTAATTCATAAAGCTTAATCATAAAATATTCAAATAAGGTCTAAGCCTCTTATGTTCCTATTTTTACCAAGCCTACACATGTAAGAATCATATGTGATTTGAAATCCTCTTCATTAAGGTCCAATGATGAGGCTTGGAGACCCAATCGTGGTGTGAAAAACTTTTGAATGGTAGACCCATCCATCATACAGGCCAAAAAATATCCCTTAGAGAATATAATTAATGTGGTGATTTGATGCCTTTGTAATGGCCACTGATTATTTAGGACTTAAGTCCATTTTTCTTTATTTCCTTCCTTGGCCATAGTAAAGGCCATGATACCCAATCCTATCATACAAAAAATACTACATTCCCATAATCTAAACTATAAGTTTTGTTCATAGAAATTTAGCATGACCTATTAACCTCTACCACTAACTTAAAAATAAAACAATTATAATCTATTTACCAGTGTTAAAAATAAAATAATTTAATTCATTTACCTTTGATTTTTACATATGGCCATGCTCATAATTTAATGTTTTCAAATTATACCACTCAAAAAAAGACTATGAAACATAGTCACCCAAAAGTTGTCATCCCTTATATTTACACTCATCTAGTCCAACACTTTGTATAACTAAGGGAAAAGAAAAAAAATTACAAAAAACAAAAAAACAAAAAACTAAGAGAATGACCACAACAAAGATCTAGGAAGCCATCACCATCACTTCACTACTTTACCACAATAAAATAAATCCAATAAAATATCTCGAACTTATGAAAAGGCTTCCCAATCTATCACCGAAATACAATGAATTATTAAAATTTAAAATAAAATATTGTTGTTCTCTAATGTAAATGTTAGCAGAGGTGTCAGAGGGTGGGGAAGAAACTAAAGAACACATATTTAATTAAATTTGGAATTAAATAAGGGATCTATAATTTAAAAATAACAAAAAAATTAATTCTAGTAATGTCTTTGTAATAAAAAAATTCCAATTTTAATGAAATATGTGTTAAAGGAAACTTTTTTTAATATCACAAAAGAAAAATATCGGTATATGTTTTGATGAAACACTGTAATTTCACTGAATATGCTAATGCTTGGAAGGAGTGTCATAAATAACGCCCCAAGCTAGTAGTTTACCCGATGTATTTACATATTTTGACACCCATTTTGCTATTTTGAAAGCTCAAGTGGATTTCTCTTGAGTTGAACGTCATAGATGGGTATTTTACTCATCCACGAAGTTCATAGGGGTCTATCGTCTTGATGGTGTATTACTTGGGGGGAGAGATATGGTCCTGAACTCTCTAGATGAAGAAATTCATTTGTTGTTGAATATCATTTACAAGATATGTGAGAGCAGAGATTGAAGCATTTGGTACCAAACACTTTGGGTGACGGTGGATGTCGTGACATCAGTATGAAATGCAGGTGTAGGTGGAAATGTTATTCTCTGGCCCATAGATGCATGTTATCATTTATCTTTATATTTTTCCTAGCGTCATTTCTAATTTTTGGGGCTTTGTGGATGTTCTTTCTTGGCTTACATTCTCTCCTTTCAAGAAACATTCCATGTTCCCTTTTTGCTTTCAAGAGGATAATGAAGGATCATGGTCTATCAGAGTTTATCATTGAAGAAATCCATTAATATTTCATCCTATTGAGGAGGTAAACGATCCTTTACATGCATTCTTAATGTCCTCTTAATTGAATTTTCCTGGTCAGGAGATGACTCTAGAGATTTATGAATAACATCACTAATAAATTCATAATATCAAATGGATAATTTATTGGCTTATAAATATCAATAGGAAGGAATTTTGAACGACAGAAGCTCAACCTAGCTTGTTGTTAATTCTATATTTACATGTATATCAACTTCTAATAGTAGTTACTCGAGAAATTTTGTGGAAGATCCTTTTCTCTATATTCAGGTTTGTCTTCTTGGCAGTCTTCTAAGCTAATCTTAGAATTCTTTGACCTAACATTTCAAACCATAGTTTCTCCTTAGGTGTCTAGTAGGCCTCCAAATATTTTGTGTGTGATCACGTGATACTCTTAGGTTCCTAAGTAATTTATGACATTATCCCTTCTGATCTTGGGTGATTGATTCTGTAACAATTTCTTGGACTGCGAGCCTTCCCATCCCATGAGGAGCGAATGACACCCTGGGAGGCATAGGTGATCCTATGTGGATTACCTACAATGGACTTGACGTAGACTCTGAGGAGCATCCAACCTCACCATCCACAAGTCGATGGTGCCAAACCTTATGTCAGGCCTGTAAACAGCCCCATGCCATTGACCCGAGCCTTTTGTTCTTTTGGTTGTTATCTTATGACACCAAAAAAATATATACAACCTACTGAAAAAGAAAGGCTAAAGGTCATTCAGGTAAAGCTACTAGCTCAACTCATACCAGAGAAAAAATCCCTTTTACATTAAGATCGTGCTAGTCAAGCAACTTAGCAATTTGTACATGACCACGGAGGTTTGGCAAGAAAAATACATAGCCTGCTATGAAGAAGGTGTCTTATGTAATATTATGTTAATAAATGGGTCTCAAAACCTAGTTTTCTTCAAGTATTCTCTCAATATATCATGGCTTGATGCTATATTATGACCTGATCTTAGTTTATGTGCAATTATTACACTAGTATGTACCAATTATTTCATGCCTTCCATTAGCAGCTTATATATATCCACATATATATATATATATATATATAGAGAGAGAGAGAGAGAGAGAGAGAGAGATCACTTCAGCCTTCATATATGTTCACACATACATTGAGTTCATATACATGCATGAGTACAATCTCTTAACACACCTCATAAGGCATGCACCACATATGCAATTACGGTCACTAAATCCATCCATTATTTATGACATAGTAAACTCATTCATCATACATTAAACATAATACGTAGTTCCTTATCTTAGAATGTGTGGGGAAATTGACTATTGAACAAGGAATCTCCACCCAAAAATAAACATCTACAACCACTTTCACTTACAATAGTCTCTCCCAAGCCAAATTCTAGAGTCTCGGGGGAATGCTTGGTTTAGGGAATAATACATCAATCTTCCACTGGTCTTAAGGCTCCAGAGGACTTCCTTACTCACTCCCACCAACTGAGATCTTCTTACTTGGTTAACACCAAGAGTCCAGAGGTGCCCAACCTCACCCTTATGTGGCCACGAAGAAATTCACCCCCTTCTAGGGAGTCCAAAATCGACTATGTTGTTCAGGTGTTGACCATCCACATTTGTTTTGATCTTCCTCAACTTTTTCTTTAGGATGGCATCTACCAAAGCTATTACACAACTCTAGAGTTTTATATCTCAACCCATAGCCTCTAGGGGACCCACACTATTACCGGGCTCCAGAGATTCTATCCCAACCCACAGCTTCCAAGGACCCAAGTTGTTACAAGGCTCTAGAGATCCTATCTCAACCCATAGCCTCTAGGGACCCCAAGCTATTACAGGGCTCTATAGACTAGAAACTTGACCCATAGCCTCCAAGGATGAAGAGCCTTTCCCTTTCTCCCCTCTTCTCTCTAGAACTTCATTCCTTCCTTCTTGCAGAGAGTTCCCATTGTGCTTCCACCCATTTTTTTCTCTACATTGTCTCTTCGTGTTTTTTTTCCTTCCTTCACTTTTTGTTTCTTCCTTGGCCTACCTTTACCTCTCTATACTTCCTGGCTCATGGCATGTCATTATTCATAACTTCATCTCCTTCCTTTCTTTTCCTTGTCTCCCAAGCAACATGGACCAACATACCTTTTTTTTCTCATTTAATTTCAATGGCTCTTTATTCTAATTTTTGCACTAGCCAGTCTTTAATGGTCATCATGCATTTTCTGTTTATTCCTGTGATAGAACCCTTGACATCCCTAACAAGTGAATTCCTCCCTGTCTATGGAATATGTGTTGCCTAAGTCAGTCCTCATTTTGATTTAAAATTCATGGTACAATATTTATAATGTGGTTATGATTCCATTGCATGAGAACTTTGTGTGGGTTTATCACAACTACCGAGAGGAAATATTAAAAATTTGAGGGTCTATCCTCATTCCTCACATACTTATGCTCTTTGAATTAGTAATCAAATAGGGATTCACTAAACCATGGACTTAGAGCCTTATTATACCTATTTTTAAAAGTGGGCATAAAATAAGTGCATCTAAATATCAAACCATTATCATCATCTCCATTTTAACCAATTTGCATAGAAGAATTTTTGGAAAATAATATTAACATGTGTCTAGAAAGCCATGAAAAAAGATCTAAAGGATAGGTCAAGATTAGAGGTTATCATGAAACTTTTGAATACCATATTATTCTTAGGATCATTTTAAATTAATGTCAAAATAATAAAAACAATCTCCTTTTTTATTTTTTTGATTTTATAAAATATTTTGACACATTACCTTGGACTAAACTGTAGAATAGGCTAGATGTGCTAAATGTTCCTTTCAATATGAGAGCTTCTATGGTGAGGTTATATGAGAATTTTATTTCCAATTTTAGGAAAAATAATAGATATTAAGAGAAATTAACTATAACATAGGATTGAATAAAGGTTCCCCCATATTCAAACGAGTTTTATAACTCATAACAATAGAATTAAAGACAATACACTCTATCCTATAGTCCTCAAAGAAGTGATCATTCCCCGTGTTGTAACCTATTTTACTTTTCTCAATGTATTCAAAAGAAAAATGTATATATATGTAATAAAAAAAAGTAAAAGACAAAAAAAAACCAATGAAAAAAGTTTTGATTTTGAATTTTACTTAATTTGTAATCGTGGATTAAGTTTCAATGATCAAATTCTAATGCAGACTTAAGGTTAAGAAAATTATGGTGGGTCCCCATTCACTGAAGTTGACAGTGCTTAAATGTCGTTTAAATTTTTGGGCATGATAGAGAGTCAAGAGGGGCCCATCAGATGGATAAAACTCAATGACACTACATGCCCGACGTTTATCTCACTGAGTGCCTTTGTAACCAATTTTCTTGGTCTCCATTAACTACAAATAAATGATCTACAATCATTATAGGGGGACTCCATTGGATTTCATTCGTACAGGAGTATGGCCTTGTAACACGTCAGCAAGAAAGCGCATTGTTATCTATCTGTTCTTTCATTGCTTCGTCATCATCCTGTCACTGTTACCTCTCTTCCATATCATCAACCACGTCACCTGTCACCTCATCCATCTTGTCACCGCATCATCATTTCATACACCTCATGCTTTTAATTATGTTTTCCCTCCCTTTTTTGTTCTTTCCATAAATCTCGTTATTCCTACTCATTTCATTTATCATTATTCCTTTCTCCTGCTTCCGTGGATTGAAATTGTACAAATCATAGCTCCAGTCAACATCACTTGTCACTAATCAGGCATTTACATGGTATCTCTCGCATCCTAGCTAACAAAATGTCTAAGAAATCCATTTTAGTATGTTCTTCCTCTCATATTCCATTAATGGACACCGAAAGGGGTGTATTTGACCCAATTTTCTCCACTGACGTCATAGAAATTCACCAGCTTGTTCTTCTCAACTAAGTTGAGTCTCATTTATATGTTGCTACTTTTAGGTTAGGCGTTTTAGCTACAATGATTCCTCAAACCTATGCTTTCCCATAATTCATATATTCGTTAGTCTCTGCCCTCTATCCTCAAAATTGTTTTGTCATCAACAAATTAGGTAAAAATATTTTCCAAGTGTCTTCCCTTTTCATTCAGCAAGTATTATGTTTTCCTTCCTCGAATTCTTATACTTATTTCTAAGAAGAAACCATGTTCTCTGCCTTTCAAAACTTACATGGGTTAAATTATGTTCAATTGACTTTCATTTTAATGCCCGCTAGGAAGCATTTTCCTTTGGAACCTCTAATTACTCTTTGGTTACCTTTTCTGAGGAGGTTGGACCTACTCTTTAAATTTTGGCCAATATTTTAGGAAGAGAAGATACAATTATTATTAATAGAGCTATTATGGGAATATTAATTTTGATGATGAATCCTAAAACAATTTTTGATACACTTGCTTTGTAGGAAAAGATGGTCAATTCTCAACTAACAGATCTTTCCCTCACTAGATGTTTAAGATTTCCTTATTTAATTACTTCTCTTCTTATGTACTCATGTTGAAGAATTTATGCACCTAGGATTGAATATAATGGATCCTAACATGAAGAAACAGTCAGTGTTGTTTTGGACAGATGTGGTAAAAAGTAATGAAAATAATGAGGGATTGATGTATTTTTTTATCCGGGTGGATATTGGTGGCCACCTTCCAATTCCACTTGGACTCCAACCATTGTTTGTTTCAGTTTTTTAGTTTCCTTAATTGTAGCATAGTTTACTTTTTTTAGCAGTTTTTCGGGTCCTAAACTTCTGGAGCTCTTTTTGAGGCCCTAAATGATGGTTTTTTGGCAATCTATTGCCAACGATTTTTTAATAGAATTTCCTTTTCCATCGTAGTCCTTGGAGAGATCTTTCCAACAGGGTATCATGAACATCAAATGGATATAATATGACCAATTCACGACCCTGGGAAGTTGGTTGTCCAACTAACCCCAATGGGGCCCATAAACTCTTGGTGTTACATCTCCTCCTGTTGAGGTTTCAGTTGTTTAGGGTTTTCTCTTCTTGTTCAATAATAAAAAGGCCCTTGAGCCTCATTGTAAGGTAGTTCAAAGGCATGTATCCACCACATCTCTTCTAAGAGATAAGCTACCATCACCCGAGCTAGTTTATTTCCATTTTTGTTTGTAAGGATATTTCACTATTATACATGAATGAAATGAAGCATTATTTCTGTTGCATCTTTGTGTTTTTCATTATATTTGTAATTTTTTGCGTTCCTATTTAAATTCGGATAAATTTCACCACTTCCCTTTTATCAGTTGCTTATTTAATGATAAAAAAACCTTCTTCACCTTGCATACTACCAAAGCCCTAGTCGTTACTTCAACTCAGTAAAGATGTCAAAGTTGTTGATTGGTTTTTATTTGAAGATTATTTAGAAATCAGATTATATGGAGTAGAAGTTGCCTAGTACAAGATCCCCACATTTGTGCCTTTGATATTTTTTTCATTAGAATTTATGAGGAATATTTTGAATGTCGATCAAGTATATTTTGTTACAGTAAATAAGGGGTGTCTATTTAAATTTCCAAGGATAGTGGGACCTTTTATTGTGAATAATAAGCAAGTCATAAGAGAAGTGTAGAGAGTTCTTGAAGATATGAATTTGTAGCTTAGTGGGAAATGGGCATATGACCCTCACCATATTATTTCAAACAAAAGAGTGGAAAATGATTATGCTCCTTATGTACATGAGCCTCGACCAAATATTGAGAAGCTAGCAAATGGAGGACAAACTAGTTTGTCAGTAGGGATGGAGGTTGAAACGACTCATCCATGTGAAATTAATTTAAAGAGAGGGAGTGAATATGTTACTGATTTTGAGGAAGAAATAGATAAAGGTACTAAAACAATTAAGATATATGAGGGGGGAAGCTCATCACTAACATCATGTTTTAAATTGCAGTTAGGGGAAGTTATTTCAACACCTTATTAAACTGTTCCATTGATAAATAAGTTGTATTCTCATATAGAGGGAAGGAACATAAAATTAAAAAAAAGCATGGAGTCCCAATTAGAAGCTCAGTTCATCTCAAATTACCGGACTAGATTGCTTTCTTCCATAGACTTGGAGAGAAATAAACTAAATCTGTCTTTCTCTCACCCCTATGCTTTGACTGTGTCTTTATCCGATTTCAAGACTGTTAAATTGACAGTAAATGATATAGAAATACCATTGCTTGACAAAATCAATTTACATAGGCATGCTGGAGAATTGATTTATAGTGATTTGAACAAAACTTCCTTGGCTACTAGAAAATATGAAGATTTGTTAGAGAAAGTGGTTAATTAATTGAAATTAGAGAAAACTAAATTCTAGAGCTTTAACCACTCAAAATGAGGAATTAAATAAATTGATTGTTAAAATTGGTGTCAATCCAGACGATAGAAGTGTTGTTCAGAAATTCGTAGAGGGAGTTGAAACAAAAATTTAGGTGCTCAAGAAGAAATTGAAGTTTCCTTCTATGGAACATCTTATGGCTTCATAAGTAGCACAAGTGGAAAAAATAGAAGGAAGCATTGACCAATGAACTCTTACAAAGAAATGATGAGATTGCCAAGCTGAAGGAAATGAATTTTATTTTGTAACATAAAAATGACTCTCATGTTTGTACTATGTTAGTACAAGAAGATTCTGAAGACCGAGCTGACAAATTAACTATAGTTATGAGTGAGCTACAAATTTCTGAAAATGAAATGAAAAAGGTTCAAAGAGATTACAAGAATTACTTGAAAATTATAAAAGCCACTGAAAGGGAATTGGCCATGACCAAGGAAAATATTGAGAATACATAAATGATTTTTGGTTTGCTTCTTAATAAATTAAGGAGATAAAGGAGAAAGTGAACGGAAATGTGTCCCTTGTTCAAGCAAGAGAAATTTTGTGGAATGATATCATTCATAGTGTGAGGAATATTTGGGAATCCTAATCTATAGTTGAAGAGGAGAAAATCATTATGAGATACCTAAAAAACTTAATTACTACTAACAAGAAAAAAATACAACAAGTAGCTCAGTTTGCTAAGAAAATGATTGATTTACTTAACTCAAGATCTTCATAACAGTTAAGGGAATTACGAGTTGAAGACAGGATTGATTATGTTTTAGAGATAAATAAAATGATTTTGAAAAGTGTATACAGGAAGATAGCAGAAACAAAATTGACAGAGGTTAAAGAAGTTGTAATAAAATTCAATATTGATTTTGATAAGAGAACTAAAGTAGGCTTGCCTTCATGTTGGGACCAATGGGAAAATTTATTACACTGGGAGACCTATGAGACTTTACTAGTGGATGCAAAGAGGAAAATTAGTTATACTCATGAGAGAACAATAATTCTTAAGGGAGCAATAACTGTGAACTATTTACACAGAGATTTCTAGCTATTGTGGTTAATGAGAACCCCTTTTGTTGACAAACCAACATACAACAAAATTACAAACATCAGAATGGTACATACTAGGTTTTCAAGAGTCCAGGTTTAGACACAACTATTTGGAAACAATACAAGGAATGGATGTCACCAACAACAATAAGTGAAAAAAATGGACCTTCAACTACACGAGAGTCCCATATTTCTCAGTGAACCGATGCCACATGTCACGCATCAATTTCCTATTATTTTTTTCAATATTTATGAAATGATGTATTTATGTTTTCATCTTTTAACATTGTAATGTTTAGAAGAACAAGTAATTCCAAAGTAGTTTAGTAGGTTAGAAGTTTTCGTAGTTGAAAGTTTCATAACTGTCCCTTTTTCTACATTTTGTATGAAAATCAATTCAGGAGGAGAAGTGATGGTTCCGAGTTATGGACCTCAGAAGTAGAAACTACTTGTATTATCAATATTCATGTGGATTTGAATAAGGATTTCAAAGTGATTCCAGACACTTTTTAAGTATGATATGTGTTTCTTGTTATCTTTCATCTTATGTTTTTCTTCTATAGAGGAGAGTAATGAAGTTGTTGACCTTTAATTTTACAGTTTTGGAAAACCTGATTCCTATGATTTAAAGTTAAAAGAGCAATAATTATGCACTCCTCTTTTCTGTATTTCATTACATGTTAACTACATATTTCTTCTAAATTTGAATACAAAATATTTTTCATTAAGTAGCCTGTTGTTAAAGACTTTCCATTATCCTTTCTCACTATACTACCATTAAAATTGTATTGAGCATCAAAAGCTCACATTGAAATATTGTTTTCCCCATAGAAGACTATGGAGAACTATCTTTATAATTATAATTTCTGTGTTTTAAAATAATGGGACAACAAACTTATTTCATCACAACTCTTAACAAATATCTTAGGCACTGGACTCTCCTCAGCTAGAGGTTGTTTTCGAAGGTACAACATTTTTTGGCACCGTTGTCGTGGAACAAAGACACGAAGTTAATTTTTTCCTTATGTTTTCTTTTTAGTCATTTCTTTGTATGGTGAGCAAAGAAACTACCTAGGCTGAGTCTCTCACTAATAATATAGTCGTGGATCTGAAAAAGACTCGCACAAGGTCAAATACCTCACAATAGTAAGATCCTATCCTTTATGATGTAGAGAAATTAATTTCTCGAAGAGTTTGGAAAGAAAAATCCCCAGTAACTCCAAACCCTACTTTGTCTTCTCTTGGAACCAGTTATGTTTCACAATTTCTTAGGACCTTTAATTGAGAAGAAGTTGTGAAGAATCTTGACTTTTCTCAAGAAAGCTTATCTTCTCATCAAAGTATTTTTCTAGGACCCACATTGGAAGCAGAATCGTTTGAGTGAATTCCCTTTTCTTTTCGAGAAATCGAAGAGATTAAAATAGTTGATTTTTCATTTTCACATCAAATTGTTTCTACTATCATTTAGTCAGTTCCTATTTCTGTTATTCCACTTCAACCATTTGTTTTCTAGGCAAGAAGTTATTTGTTATGACCCTATACTACTAGTGTAACCCCTTATTGTTATTAGTACAACCCCCTTATTATATTGTTGTACCCATGTAGTCCCCATATTGTTATTATTGTGCCCCACAGAAGCTCACCATTGTTATTATTGTGCCCTTACATTATTATTGTTATGTCAGCTTTGATTATATTATGATCCCTTAGACTCCTATATATAGAAAGGACGTCTTGTCATTTGTATCATCTAAGATTTTTTCATTTGTGTAAAGTAAAGGAGGTTGTCCCCTCGAAGAGGCTTATTCCTAAGGCATTGATCTATCTTTTCTATCTTTTGTGAGTAGGTTTCATAACATTTGGTTTCAAAGCTTTGATTCTAGGGTTTCGCTGCTCCAAACAAGTCATCGTGAAATTTTCGCTATAACTTTTTGTCTGTGATATTTCAGACACTAAAAAAAACCCATTTGGGTTGAAATCGTTTTGAACCTTAGGTCCGAATTTCAAAGATTTTCGTGCTATATTTGGGGAGATATGATCTAAGAAAGTTGGCCTTTTTGCAGACTCCCGAATTACATTCCAAACAGGTGACCTGGGGAAAATAGTCATAACTTTTGTTTTGAGCATCAGATTGAAATTTCATAAGAAGTTACAAAAAGAGGACAGACTATAGTTTCCTGTGTATATTTTTCAGATCCTAAGGTCAAAATAATGACACATGGCACTTCATATAAGTTCGCTCTTCTGAAAAGGTATATAATTAGGTCATCTTGGGAGATTGTGCATAACTATTTCTTGGAGAATCTAAATTTTATCAGACTGGTGGCATTGGCAAGAGGACGCATAGGACTACTGTAGGTCACAATTTCAGAACGTAAAGATCTGAAAGTACAGAGTTACAGTCGTTTCTAGATCAAGATCCTAAAATCAAGAAAAATCGAGATGAGGATGTTTGATGGCAAGGATCTAGTAAATTGGATACTACAGATGGAGAAATATTTTGATCTACATGGTGTACCACTATTACAAAAGTTATGTATTACATCTTCATATTTAGGACAAGATCAATTTTTATGGTATGAAGGGCTTTGTTCTCGTAAACAACTTGTTACATGGTCAATTTTTACGGAGGAAATTATAGCACATTATGAGAATAGAAAGAGAAACACCTTCTTTAGAGCAACACCACAAAAAATGGAGGAAAAAAGAGAAAAAGGGCTTTGCTACAAAGTGGAAAGCAAAATTATGCCAACAATGAATTCTACCCCTCACAACTATAAATATGGAAGTGTTGTTTCTCCTAGCCTTCCATAACCTACAAGGGTTACACCACAACAATTGGAAGAAAAAAGAGAAAAAGGGCTTTGTTACAATTGTGATAGCAAATGCACTAAAGGTCATAAGTGTGTTGAGAAGAAATTATTTTACATAGAGTATGAAGAGGAGGAAGAAAAGGATCAAGAAACATCAAAAGAAGAGGATATATGCCAAGACCCAACCCCAGAGAAAGAAGAAATGAATCTGACCATATCTTGTAAAGAATTGGAAAGAATTACCACTCAAACTCTCAAGATAGAAGGACATATCAAGAAGAAAAAGGTTCAAGAAGTGAAAGATCACATCGAGAAAGAAGAAATGAATCCAACCATATCTTGTAATGCATTGGCCGGAGTTACCACTCCTCAAACTATCAAGATAGAAGGACATATCAAGAAGAAAAATGTTCAAGAAGTGAAAGATCACATCAGGCATCAAGAAATGAATCCGAACATATCTTGTAAAGCATTGGAAGAAATTACCACTCCTCAAACTCTAAAGATAGAAGGACATCTCAAGAAGAAAAAGGTTTAAGCAGTGAAATATCACATCGAGCATCAACAACAAGTTCTCCAACTTTTAAAGGATAATGCCACCTTGGTGCAGAATGGAATGAAACAACAGGTAGATCAAGATCGCAGTGAAAGATGTTTTTA
The DNA here is from genome assembly GCA_031772625.1 of Pinus tabuliformis. Lineage (NCBI taxonomy): Eukaryota > Viridiplantae > Streptophyta > Pinopsida > Pinales > Pinaceae > Pinus > Pinus tabuliformis. The sequence continues at coordinate 1,487,361,093 of CM062817.1, forward strand.
TTGGGTATTTTTACGGCTACATCTCAAGCAAGCTATTTATGAAAAGGAAATGTTGGAAATACTACATGCACTTAAGAAATGGCGACCTTACCCAACGAAAGACACTTCAAGGTAAAAATGGATTATGGTAGTCTTAAATACTTTTTAGAACAAATATTATCTTTAGAAGAACAGAAAAAATGGGTCACAAATGTTGGGTTATGACTTTGACATCATCTACAGAAAAGGGAAGAAATTTTTTGTTGCAGATGCACTCTTAAGAAGGGATGACGATGTGGAAGAATTGTTTTGTGTAATTTCTATTATCCAACCAGATTGGATAAACGAAGCAAGGGATGAATGGAAGAAGGACAAAGAAGTGTGGCCACTCATTCAAAAGTTGCAGAATATCCCAATTCAAACAATATTGCTAGAACTTGAAGATGAAGGAAAAATCATATTGGACCCTAGATCAGTCATAGAAACAAGAACCCGACAGCTATGAAATCGATCAATTTCAGAGTATCTCATCAAGTGGAAGAACTTACCCGCTGAAGATTCCACATGGGAGGACAAGAATTTTATACAGAAGAATCAAGAACTATTGAAGCGTTGAGGACAACACTTTTTGAAGGAGAGGGGCATATTAGGACCCTATACTACTAGTGTAACCCCTTATTGTTATTATTACAACCCCTCATTATATTGTTGTAGCCATGTAGTCCCCATATTGTTATTATTGTGCCCCATAGAAGCCCACTATAGTTATTATTGTGCCCTTACATTATTATTGTTATGTTGGCTCTGATTATATTATGACCCCTTAGACTCCTATATATAGAAAGGAGGTCTTGTCATTTGTATCATCTAAGAATTGTTCATTTGTGTAATGTAAAGGAGGTTTCCCCCTCGAAGAGGCTTATTTCTAAGGCATTGATCTATCTTTTATATCTTTTGTGAGTTGGTTTCATAACATTATTTTGTACCTCTCCCAAATTTAAACATGGCTATCACAACTTTTATTTTAAACATATAAGCACCTTTAAATATTCCTCAACCAATGAATTTTATGGCTTAACATTATCTTAAATTGTTACCCAGGTTTACAGGGGAAGCTGAACTAACAATAGAGAAACATGTTTCTTCCTTTTGTGCCTTTGCTGAGAATTTAAATGTTCAATATCTGGATGCAGTGATGAGATTATTTGTGTAGTCACTAGATGGAGAAGCATGGAAGTGGTTCAAAACACTTCTTGCTAATTCTATTAACAATTGGGATGTATTAGAGAATGTTTTCATGCAAAGATAGAGTGAAAAGAAGGAACATAGTTATTTTCTTATTGAATTCAATGCAATTAAAAGAAAACTAGAAGAATATGTAAATGAATTCATTAAAATATTTAACAAATTGTATAATAGTTTTCCAACATAAATGAAGCCACCACCTGCAGGAGCAAAGGTGGTGTTTCCGGGGGAATTTGATCTGAATTTGGTTTTACCTTGAGGGAGAGGAAATATCCTACTTTAGACGAGATCAAGACTCATGCACTAGAAATTAAAGAAAATCTTTCTGCTGCAAGGAAAATCTAACCAAAGGAACAAATTGAAGATAAGAGGAAAGGAAAAGAAGTGAACACTTCCAGTCAACCTAAATATTCTCATGAACTTAAGCTTGATGAAATGACTGAATTCATTAGGAATGTATCCAATAAGTTGGTGAAAATGGAATTAGAAATAAAAAACTCTCCAAGACATAGTCAACAGGGGAAAAACAAAAAATTTAGTCCTCAATTTAGGAGGAAACCACTGCAAATTATACAAAGGGATAAAAAGTACGAAGATAAAATACAACCACCTTTCTATATCAAAGATGAACTGGAGAAAGTAGTGGAGGAAACCCTTAAAAAAAGGAAAATTAGATTTCTACTTTGTATGAGGAGGAAGGAGAATGAGAAATAAGTGAATATTCAAATTTGGGATTTCAGGACTTTCTCGATGATGAAGAAATTGAAGAATACTGTAAGAAGTTTACAGACTTTATGCAAGAAAAGTTGCATAAAAAATATGATCTTAGGTCAAGAAAGAGATCAAGAGTTCAAGACTGTGTAGAGGAGCAAATAGATCAAACAGTTCAGCAACAATCTCCAAAACAAGTTGATAAAAGAAAACAACAAATCAATACAGTCCCAACAATCACAGTTCAACAAGGGGAAAATTCCAACAATAAGCAGGATTGAAGGGTGTTTCACAAATCTATTCAACAACCTATTTCTAGTTATTAGAATGTATCAAATTAGAATTTAATGAAGAGGAACAATAAAAAAGCATGATAGAGGGTCATTCTTTTAATTTATTAAAAGAATTAGAAAAAAATAAAGTTCCAATTCCTTTAACTGAGTTAGTGAATACCCCTAATAGAAAAATAAAGTCTTTGATTTTATAAATCTTTCACTCGATAATTATTCAAGAGATGCAGCCAATTTGTAGGAGGAAAGGCCAGTGGTAATGTTTAGCCCCCATGTGGAAGAACAAGATTCTTCTACACCTCTTTTTTATATTTCTCTTCTCATGCATACTTTCATTCTTCATAATTGTATGTTAGATTTAGGAGCCTCTCATAATTTAATGCCACTTTCAATTTTGAAGCAACTAAACTTGAAAATTACAAGACCTTATAAATACCTTTATTGTTTTGATTAAAAAAGGTTAAATGTGTGGGATTGGTTAAGTATTTGGTGGTTCCATTGGCTCAAATTCTAGCGAGGAGTATTGTAATGGATGTGCTTATTGCAGATATTCCATCCTGTTTTGGAATGTTGCTCTCTAGATCCTTGGGAGCCAAATTGAGAGGAGTTCTCAAATTGGATTTTACATATGCTATTATTCCAGTTTTTGGTGGAGAATAAAGGAGGTTGTATCTAGAGACCAAGTTTGTAAATAATATCACAAAGGGGGTTTTCAAGTAATTCTCCTATTTATAGTCATGAAAATGATGACTTTTACTATTTCATGTTACAAGAATCTAAAGAAATTGCTGAAGACACAGAAGTGTAGCTTCCTCTAGCAATTAAAAGTAAGGAGCTAGTAGTCATTATAGTCTAGAAGTTGTATTTCAATGGTGCATATTCGAAAGAAGGGAATGGAGCTATAGTTCTTCTTCTTTCTCTGAAAGGTCATATTATTCCCTTCTCTTATAAATTAGAATTTGACTCTACAAATAATATTACTGAATATAACACTTTGATTCTTTGTTTACACACCGCAAAAAAAAATAGGAATACAATGAATTTATGTTTTTAGGGATTCAAAATTAGTGGTTAAACAAATAAAGAATCAATGTCAAGCCAAATATCCCAGTTTTAGAGCATATAGGACTGAAGTGTGGGATTTGGTGAATAATTTATTTTCTTCTTTCAATATATGGTTTATATCTATGGAGGGAAATAGACTAGTTGATTCATTGGCAATTGTAGCTAGTACTTTTAAACCTCCATTGAATCCCAAGCTTGGGTACGAAGTGGAAATTGGGAACATGCCTTCTATTCTAGATAACGTAAATTATTAGCAGGTGTTAGAAGATGAAGAAAATATTAAGAGATTTTTGGAAATGGTAGGTGCATTTTTGAATTTGGAGATTGACCAAGAGGATGAAACTGAAGAAGTTCAAGAAGATGAATCAAGCAAAAAATTTCCTATAAAAGATTGTATAGGGGATGAGAGGATAATGTAGTTGAAGAGCAATGTGCTACCTAATGTTTTGGTACCCTTGGAGAGATTTTTAAATGTTAATGATGTTGTTGTCAATACAAATAAAACAAATATAGAAGATGATCTTGAAGACTGCAATGTTGGAACAGAGCAACAGACAAATATGGTGAGATTGGAAAAGGATGTTACAAAAGAATTTAAACAGAGGTACATAGATATTTTCAAGAAATATGTTGATATATTTGCATGGTCTTATGAAGACATGAAGACTTATGATACCAACATTATTCAGCATAAAACTCCTTTAAAATGGGGGGTTAAGCCATATAAAAAAAAATTCAGGCAGATTAATGCTTTATTGTTGCCATCAATTGAGAAGGAAGTTAAGAAACCAATACAATCTAAAATAATTGTTCCTATGAGATATTCTGATTGGGTGGGTAATTTAGTACATGTGAGGAAGAAGAATGGGGAAATTTGGTTATGTATTGACTTTTGGAATTTAAACAGAGCATCTTTAAAGGATAATTATCCTATCTCTAAAATGGATCACATCTTGCAAAAAGTAATAGGATCTTCTACATTGTCAATGGTTGATGGCTTTTCAAGCTATAATCAAATTTCAGTGCAGCCACAAGATCAGAAAATGACAAGGCTTAAAACTCCATGGGGCACTTTCATGTATGCTAAGATGCATTTTGGATTAATGAACGTTGGTGCTACATTCCAAAGGGCTATGGATATAGACTTTGTAGGTGAAAAAGAAAAGTTTTTGGTAATCTATTTGGATGAAATTATAGTTTTCTTCAGGTCAGATGAAGAGAATTTGAAACATTTACATTAGACTTTTTAAAAATGCGGAAGGTATGGCATATCCTTAAACCCCAAGAAATATGATTTTTATTTGAAAGAAGGAAAATGACTTGGCTATATTATATCTAAATAAGGGGGTTAGGATATATCCAAAAAGACTAGAGGCAATTAAAAACATATCTCTTCCAAGGAGAAAAAAGGAGATTCAAAGTTTTTTGGGAAAGATAAATTTTCTAAGAATGTTTGTCACAAACTATACAAAAACTATAAAGGAAATGACTGACATGTTGAGAAAGGATGGAAAAGTCAGGTGGGCCATAGTTTCTAGGGAATCTTTTATGAGGATCAAGGAAGCTTTTCAAGAAGCCACTATATTTGTGAGTCCTAACTATGAGAAACACTTTCAAATATTCTCATTTTCCTCTCCTTTTACTCTTGCAGCAGTAATTTTGCAATGAAATCAAGAGAATAAGGAGAATCTTGTATCATTCTTCAGTGGGGTGTTAAGGGATGCAGAGAAAAAGTATAATATTCTAGAAAAGCAAACCTATGGTTTAGTAAAATATCCAAAGGATTTTAGCGTTTATATTCTTTAGTCTCAAATTACTGCTTATGTTCCTAGTGTTGTTGTGAAAGATGTGCTGACTCAAAGTGATAGTGATGGAAAAAGAGGAAAACATGGAAAATTTTAGTGGCTAATATTCGCAGGTGGGCTAATTTTCCATGATTTTTCCAAAAAATAGATTTGCCAATTTCCATATTTTATAAAGATGATTAGCCCAAATTTTACAATATGAAATTATTTTACCTTAAAAATCACCAAAATTGTATAGAGAGTATATATACAATAATTATAAATTTGAATAATTTTACAAATACATCAATAAAGATTTTAGAGTTTGCATATTAGGGACTATTGAGATTCGCTAATGTTTTTAAACTTCAAGATAATTTTCCCTGGAGAAAAGTGGATAGAAAATATACAAGGGTATGATATGGACATCAAACCAAGTTGTTAAAGGGACAAGGATTAGAAATTTTTTTAACAGAAGCTAATTATCAAGTTATGGGCATCAATTTCCTGGTCGAAGTTGTTGAATCCAAAACTGAAGAAGAACAAAGGAAGAATAAAGGACCTGGTAACAAAATTAAATACATGTATCTTTGTTCTTTGTGGTATAAAGGTATTGTCCATTATCTTTCCTACTTCTTGAAATAGAAAAAGATATAAATATCTTATCGTCAAAGCTCAAAAGTATGTAATAACATATGTAAAGTTGTATTGGAGAGATCCAACTAGTATTTTACTACTCTATTTGACAGAAGGGGAGACTATAGAAGTTGTCAATGACTATCATGGATGTCTCTAAGGTGGTAATTGTAGTTGGAAGGTCACAGCACATAAGATGTTGAATAATGTCTTCTTTAGGCCCTCTTTATTTTATGATGTTTATGGACTTGTGAGAAGTTGTGAAAAGTGCTAAATGTTTGTTGAAGAGAAGAGATTATAACCATTACCATTGGTTCATGTGTTTGTGGAAGAACCATTTAGAAAATGGGGTCTATATTTTATAGGGGAGATAAATCCACCTTCTAGTGGACATCATAGGTGGATTCTAACAAGTACAAATTATTTTACTAAATGGGTAGAAGTTGTTCCAACTAGGATGGTTAATGCTTTAGTGGTAATCAAATTTTTGGAAGAAAATATTTTCAACGGGTTTGGCTATCCAAAAAGGTTAGCAACATATAATGCTTAAGTGTTCTGATCTGCAAAGTTGATTGGCTTCTGCCAGATATATAATGTGATACTCTCTCATTCTACCACCTATCATCCCCAAGGGAATGACCTGGAATAATCTTCAAATAAATCTTTGGTGAAGATACTTAAGAAAACTATTGTAGAGAATCAGAAAAACTAGGATTCAAAGCTGAAATTTTCTTTATGGGAAAAAAAAGTTACAACTTAGAGGTCGACTAGAAAATCAACTTTTGAGTTAGTAATATGGAGCAACTGCTTTATTTCCCAGCTAGTTAGCAAAACATATTATTGCACTTATACAAGATTCTCAACAAGAGCCAAATGCACTAACAAGGAGGGTGAATTAGTTAGTGGAATTTCATGAAAATAGAGAGAAGGTAATCGAGAATCTGATCAGTTACCAAGCAAAGATGAAGCTGATATTTGACAGAAAGGCTAGAGATATTCTTTTTCAACCTGCAGATTTGGTTCTTCGATGGGATGTAAGGAGAGAATATAAAGGAAAACATGGAATGTTTGATCATTTCTGGTTTGTTCCTTTTATAATAGCAGAAGTCAGAACCAATAACACTTTCATTCTAGAAAATTTTGATGGTGAAGTGTTAAGGTTGCCAATCAATGGGTAGTATTTGAAACACTACTTTCAACACTAAATTCATTTTATCTCATCATTGCATATACTATTTTTATCACTGTGAATAATCGTTGAGATATTCATTGTAATGTTTCAAGCTATAATTTTGACTCCATGCCCAAGGTAGAGGCACTAATATATGGTTATTAGTGTTTTCTTTCAAAACCTTATCCCTAGGTGGAGCTGGATTTTGTAGCTCGTTTTAAATTTCTCCATGTATTCAAAAGAATATATCTATATCTATATCTATATCTATATCTATATCTATATCTATATATATATATATATATATATATATATATATATATATATATATATATATATATATATATATATATATATATATATATATATATATATATATATATATATATATATATATATCTATATATATATATATACATATACTAAAAAGAAATAATCAAAGTCAAAAGTTTTGATTTTTAATTTTACTTAATTTGTAATGATGGATTAAGTGGCGCTGATCAAATCCTAATATAAGCTTAAGGTTAAGAAAATTATGTTGGGTCCCCATTCACTAAAGTCAATGGCACTTAAATGTCATTTAAATTTCTGGGCACGATGGAGAGTACAAGCGGGGCCCATTGGATTGAGCAAACCCAACGCCACTACATGCCCAATAGTTAGCTCACCAAGTGCCTCCACAATGACTTTTCTTGATCCCCTCTTACTGTAAATCAACAGTCTAGAATCGTTGCAGGGGGAATCCATCAGATTTCCTCCATACAGGAGTATGCCCCCATAATACGTCAGAAAGCGAGTGTGTTTTTCCCTATCTGTTCTATCACTACTTCATCATCATACTATCACCATTACCTGTTTGCCATCTCATCAACCACTTCACCTAACACCTCACTTGTCTTATTGTCAAGTCATCATTTCATACATCTCATTCATTTAATTTTTTTTTCACTCTCGTTTTTCCATTATTTCCATAAATCATGTTATCCCTACTCATTTCATTGATCATTATTTCTTGCTCCTACTTATGTGGATTTAAATATTACAAATCATAGCTTCAATCAGCATCACTCATCACTAATCAGGTATTTGTAAGATATATTTTTCATCCTAGCTATCAAAATGTCCAAGAAATCCATTTTAGCAGGTTTTTCCTCTCATATTATATTAATGGACACCGAAAGCAATGTATTTGACCCAATTTTCTCCATTGAATTCATAGAAATTCACCAGTTTGTCCTTTTCAACCAAGTTGAGTCTCCTGTATATGCTGCTACTATTATGTCAGGTGTTTTAGCTGCAATGATTCCTCACACCTATGCTTTCCCAAAATTCATATATTAGCTAGTCTCTTCCCTTTATCCTCAAAAGTGTTTTGTTATGAACAAATTAGCTGAAATTTTTCTCCAAGTGGTTTCCCTTTTGATTCAGCAAGAATTATATTTTCCTTCCTCGAATTCTTATACTTCTTTCTCAGAAGTAACCATGTCCTCTACCTTCCAAAACGTATTTGGGTTGAATTATGCTCAATTGACTTTCTAAGGCATTCATCTATCTTTTTTATCTTTTTGTGAGTTGGTTTCATAACATTTGGTATCAAAGCTTTGGTTTCTAGGGTTTCGCTGCTCCAAATAGGTCATCACGGAATTTTTGCTATAAATTTTGTTCTGCAATGTTTCAGAAGCAAAAAAAAAAAACCATTTGAGAAGAAATCATGTTGAACCTCGAGTTCGAATTTCAGATCTTGTATCGCTATATGTTCGAAGATATGATCTAGGGAAGTTAGGGTGTTTGCAAGCTCCAAAATTTCATCTAAAATAGGACATCATGGAATTTTTGCTATAACGCTTTCACTACGAAGTTTCAGAAGCTAAAAAAAACTCATTTGAGAGGAAATAAGCCTAAATCGCGGCTCTAAATTTCATATCCTGTCTCACTATATTTTCGGAGATATAATCTAAGGAAGTTAGGGTTTTTGCATACCCCCAAATTACATTCCAAACAAGTCACCTTGGTAAAATAATCATAACCTTTTCTATGAGCATCAGATTGAATTTTCTTAAGAAGTTACAAAAATAGAATGGACTGTAGTTTTTTGGGTAGAATTTTCAAAACCTAAGGTTGAAATAGTGACCAGCGGCACGTCGTACAAGTTCGCTCTACTGAAAAAGTCTATACTTAGGTCATCGTGGGAGATTTGGCATAACTCTTCATTGCAGAATCCAATCTTGATTAGACTTGTAGAGTTAGAAATATTACTCAGAGGGTTACCGCAGGAAGAAATTTCAGACCTTGGTGATCTAAAATTATATAAATACATCTTCAATATCAAGCTCCTACAAAGTGAAAAAAAGATGTGTAGTTTTTTTTCGATTTTTGCATAAGCTTGGTTTGAAAAATTAGTTTGAAGGAATTCAAAGGGCATAGTGAAAAATTATTATCGGTAATTGATGCCCAGAAGAAAGAAAATGGAAACTCCTAGTAAGCAACCTAAAAGCTCTAGCATGACTCATGAAGAAGAGGAAGAAATACAACATGATATATCAAAATTACAAGACCAAGTACAACAAATGTCACTCGTACAAAAAGTAACCAAAGCTAAGATTAATGATTTAAAGAAAGACGTTGAAGCTAAGATGGATGGTTTAAAGAAAGGCTTGGAAGCTAAGATGGATGGTTTAAAGAAAGGCGTAGAAACTAAGATGAATGATGTGGAAGCTAAGATGGATGGAATGGAAACTAAGATGGAGGATTTGAAGACAGATTTGAAGACAGACATGGATGATTTGAAGACATATTTAACAAAGTTTCTATAAGAAATTCTTACTAATGGCGAAAGGGTAGTAAAGAAAACTCATGATTAGAACAAAATAAATGTTAATCATGATTTCATAGACTCTAACATTGGATCGAAGAACCACCAGGTTCCAAAGATTGATATGAGGAAGTTTGATAGCAAGGATCCTGGAACATGGATACTACAGATGGAGCAATTTTTTGATCTCCATAATGTGCAAAACACACTAAAGGTATGCATTGAAACTTTATATTTGGAACCAAATCAGTTTGTGTGGTATCAATGACTTTTCTCTCGTAAGAAAATTGTCACTTGGGCTATTTTTATGGATGAAATGATAGCACATTATGAGGATACAAAAATCAACACCTTTTTTAGCCAATTGATAAACCTCAAACAAAACGGTTCAATGATGGAGCACATTGAGGACTTCCGAAAATTGAATATAAGGTTAAAATATATTCCAGAGGAGCATAGGATTGATGTGTTCGTATGAACTTTAAAAGATAACATCCAACATGAGGTTCGCCTTTGGGAAGCAGATTCATTTGAGAAGGCATTCAGGTTGGCAAGAAAAATGGAAAGCAAAATTATGGAAACAAGGAAGCCTACCACTCAAAATCATAAAGATGGAAGTGTTGCTATCCCTAGCCATCCACAACCTACAACTTTGACACGACAACAGTTGGAAGAAAAAAGAGCAAAAGGGCTTTGTTACAGTTGTGATAGCAAATACACTAAAGGTCATAAGTGTGCTGAGAATAAATTATTTTACATAGATTGTGAAGAGGAGAAAGAAAAAGAAAAAAAAACGTCAAATGAAGAGGATATACACCAAGAACAAACCCTAGAAAAATAAGAAATGAATCCAACCATATCTTGTAATGCATTGGCTCGAATTACCACTCAAACTATCAAGATATAAGGGCATATCAAGAAGAAAAATGTAATAGTGTTGATTGATTTGGGAAGTACCCATAATTTTGTTCATTGTAAGATATCCAAGGAATTGAATTGCTTCCTATATCCAACACCAGAGTGTCAAGTGATGGTTGCAAGTGGAGGAACCACAAATTGCTTAGGAAAGTTCCATAATATCAAGCTATCATGGGAGAATATATATTGAATAGCCCAATGCTATCCATTCCAATGGGTGGTGATGATGTTGTACTAGGAGTTAAATGCCTACAATCCTTGGGTACAATAGCTTTTAATTTTCAAGAAATGTTCATGAAATTCTCTTCAGAAGGAAAGGAAGTGGAATTAAGGGGTATCGCAGGGAAACCGGGAAAGATAATCAGTTCTAATAGAATGAAAAAGCTTCTAAAGAAAGAACAATGAGGCATAATTGCACAATTATGCTCACTAGAGGTTCCCACATCGAAGTGATCCATTTCTCTAAATCTCCAAAAAGTATTGGACAATCATTCAAAGGTATTTGAGACTCCCGAAGGCCTCCCACCTATTCGTGATCATGATCATGATGTCAATTTGATTCCAGGAAGTGTTCCTCCAAACATCAAACCTTACAGATATCCCTATTTCCAAAAGAGTGAAATTGAATGTATGGTTGTAGAAATGCTTGAGGCTGGTATAATTCAACCTAGTCAAATTTCTTTCTCTGCTCCAGTAGTATTAGTTCACAAGAAGGATGGATCATGGCACATGTGTCCAGATTAGAGGGAGCTCAAGAAGCTCACTATTAAAGATAAATTTCCCATTCTTGTCATTGATGAATTATTGGATGAATTGCATCGATCAATTTACTTCACCAAGTTGGATCTTCGTCCAGGATATCATCAAATTAGAATGAAGACAGAAAACATTCCAAAAACAACATTTAGAGCTCATGAGGGTCATTATGAATTTTTGGTCATGCCTTTAGGCCTTATTAATGCACCTTCTACATTTCAAGGTTTGATGAATTCCATTTTAAAACCCTTCCTTAGAACATTTGTGTTAGTATTTTTTGATGATATAATAATCTATAGCAAGTCTTGGAAGGATCATGTCCAACATGTTGACATGGTGCTCAAACTATTGGTGGAGAAACAATTATATCCAAAAATCTCCAAATGTTTCTTTGGAGTAGAAGAGGTGGAATATCTGGGTCATACTGTATCTCATGAAGGTGTTAAGGTAGACCCTAGCAAATTAAAACCATTAAGGAATGGAAAATACCCACATCCATAAAGCATCTACGAGGATTTCTCAAGTTGACAGGGTATTATCGCAATTTTGTTAAGAATTATGCGAGAATAGCAACACCCCTAACAACATTATTGAAGAAAGATGCATTCTCATGGAATCTAGAAGCAATGTAGGCCTTTGAACATCTTAAAGAGGCAATGTGCCAACTGTTGAGTCATGAAATGGGTATGTAATTTCTATTAATCTCATCATTCTTTTTCTTTATTCTTATCTTTTCTATATCCTAATGTGTTAAAATATCAAAGAATTATGGTAAGAAATGAAGGAATTATATGTAGTTATGCCTTAGCTAATCATTACCCTTGTTTATGCAAGAAAACAACAAAAGGGATAAATGTTGTTCCCTAACGAAGGAACATCAAAAATCAACAAGCTAAGGAAGGAACATGGCAGTTATGGTCAAGGCTAAAGATGAATCAAGAGAATCAATGCGAGAAAGGAAAGGATGTCTGAAGTAGGAAATTGGTTGCGAATCCCTTAGGATCACGAGATCCTGAGGGATCGCATTTACCATTTATCTTTTACCCTTTCTAATTATAAAAGGAGTTGATTGTAAAAAGAAATAGAGGAAGCTCTGTTATTATTGAATTTGTAATTTTAATTATAGACTCTCGCTGTTGAGAGAACACGGTCATATTGTAATGCTACTTACATTCAATGATTAATACATAAGTGAAGTTGTTGTTCCCTCAAGCTATCTGAAGTAACTTAGTAGTGTTCACTGGCAACTAAGGGCTCGACCTCTGGTGGATTCAACTGCTTTCTTTGTGTCATACATTTCCAATTCTCGCAAGTGTGATGGTTTGATAGTATTCTTGCTTTCTGTGATTTTATTTCTTTCATTGTTTATTATTTTCTTGTGTTGATGGAATATCTCTGCTTTATACGACTTACAACATTATCGTTTAATTCAGTTCATCTTTAGATTGCGTTACTTAGATAAATATTCAGCTTGATTTAATCAAGTGTAAAGAGTATTAACTATCACTGTTGGATTCTCATATTGATATCATTGCTGTTTAGATTATTTACTAAAGAGTGAGTTTGATTTAGATTAAATCAGTTAAGAAGAGATGAGTTATTTTTGTTGTACTCTCAGCTGATGCCATTGCTAGTCGGATTGCTTGAGTTAGGATTGATTACAATTTCAGTAGAAGTTTGAGTCTTGAAGTTCAGTTTTTATATTCCCTTTAATGATTGCAATTGGAGTTTATTAGATGCATCCATTTACTCTTGTATTTAAAGATCTATACTGCAATTTAGGAAACGTTACTCTCTGAATTAAATAGTAGCCACATATTGTGTACACTCTTGAAATAAGAGGACTTGCTCGGGTTGATAATTAATGTGACGATAATTAAGATTTTTAAAAGACACCTATTATCACCCAACATTTTGGCGCCATTGTTGTGGAGAGTGTAGCCATTTATAAAGAGTGATGTACATCTGATAATTGTTGTTGAGGAAGAGTTTGGTATTGAAAACAGAAGGTAAGAACCTACGTAATGACCAAGTAAAGTGCTTGCTCCTCCACCTACTTTTCAGCACAATTACAAAAAATTAAAGTAGGTATTTGACACTTGTCTATTGAGAGAGAACTGGGTATTAGAAATAGAAGGTAAGAACTTGCGTACGGAGCAAGTAAAATGCCTACTCCCCTACCCGCTTTCGAACAAAGCTGTTAGGAACTTAGGGTAGAGATAAACATTTGAATTGTTTGCATGAATGAATAAGAAGAAAATACCCAAAAACAATCCAATTCCACTACCAAACCTAAAAAATCTAAGGGACCGGTGATCCTTGGATGATCGACTTTCATAGAAGACATCTTAAAGAAAGCCAAATCTCATCCATCAATAGGTCCTCAAACAGTTGCTTCCAAACAACCTATTGTCTTCCTTCGGGCTACAGGCTCACCATCTGTAGCCTACGCTGAGGGCCATAGTAAAACATAAGGAACTAAGCAGAGTTTTCAAGATAATTAAAATTCATGCCCAAGTCCCTCACAAGAAGGGAATTCTTGTAATATTTGTGAAGGAAGAGGAGAAATAGGGGAAACAGAGGAACCAAGATCCCCCAAGGAGTAATTGAACAAGGAACTCTCAGTATCCTAGATCGAGGGAGTGCTGTTAAGATCAACCCCACCCCTCCTAGTCACCCTACGAATAACTCTCTAGAGATCCCAGAAGGGTACTGGCATATATTTGATCAAATGGCCAACAACCCACAAGCACCCTAGACCTCTACATTACAATATCCCATCATTGACATAGTTGTCAATGCACCCATGAAAGCTATCCCTCTCAAAAATATTCCCATCTTTCATGGACTCACATCAGAGGATGCAGAGGCATTTCTGTTTGAATTTGGTGTATTATGTCAGGGTTATGATTATACCACCAACCCCCAGAAACTAAATTTCTTTCCCTCTATGTTAAAAGGAGCAGCCCTGCGTTGGTTTATGGGACTAGGTGGGGGCACAATAAATGATTTGGATCAAAAGAAAACCACTTTCCTTAAAAAATATTAGGACTATTGCAGATCTAGGGAATTTAAAGATGAAATATTCCAAATGGTAGCAAGACCTAGCGAAACGTTGGAAGAATATGTAGAATGTTTTCAATATAAGCTCCAGTGGTCTCCCTATGCAACTCTGCCTTTGCCTGATAATGTGTTAAAAACTACATTGATTAAAGGAATGAAAGACCAATGGATAGAGACATTAAATATTATGGGTAAAGGTGATATATATCAGGAAGACTATGATAATATTATTAATATGTGTATCAGGTCCTCAAGAGGCAGTACAAGATTGAAACCAGCAGAACGCGACATGACCACCAGGGACAACAAAATCTCTGGCAGGAGCATTACTCGTGCAAAAATTAGCAACCTGCTAGAGGATTTCAAAACAAATATCTTGGGAACTTTGATGATGCAACTAGACATCATGCAAGCCAAGCAGAAGCAAGCTGAAGCAGAACAAAACTTGGTGATATTTTGTCCTAGATGCAGGAAAAAGCATAGTCATAAAGAATGCCCATTGGATATGGTACAAACTTGTGCCATATATGCCAAAGATCATGCCACAGAAATCCGCCCATCACTCCCAGGGTTAAAAGCAGTCTATAAGGAGGTAGAAGAAGAAATAGAACCATTCTACCTACTAAATCAGCGTTGCCAATGGAAACCACAAAAAATAGGTACGCCTACTGAGCTATATTCTTTCTTTCAACCCACATAATACAATTCACAACAATATCCAGGAGTTATGTGGCAGAACTAGCCACCTTTTCCTAATTGGTCACAGCAACCATTCTCTATGCCACTTTGTCACATGGAAAGAGTCGTTCTTGCGGACAAGACTGACCTCCCTAGTATCTAATGATATCTAGTGACAAGGAAGCCAATCAAACCCTATCTTTCTCTAAGTATGCAATTCATAAACAAAGGCAAACAAGTGTTATAGGCCTACCTTGGGTCGGATGCAAGTTTGTGGAAGCCTCGCTCCGTTGATCCAAATGAGCTCCCTTGTAGAGAATCTGCAAACACAAACAAGCACACAAATTAAATAGCACATGAAAAGCCAATATAATAAAGCATACTTATCATGATGATCAAGGAATTCATGAAACAAATGACATAAGACAATTTGTTGAGAAAAATTAATCTGATTGTATTAATTCAAATCAAAGAAGAATTTTACAACCTGTGCCTCGATGCTATACAAGCTCCTCCCAGGGTCCATCAAGAAGTCTCCTCTACTTTGACAAGTTTCACTCTCTTCCCAATGAAGCCAAAAGGTATGTGATCTCTCCTCTCAATCTTAACTAGGAAGTCTCAATTCCACCAGCATTTACCCTCAAAAATGTTCAGCTTTTAACCCCCCTAGCAACCAGCCCAATGCCTTAATTTATAGTGCAATGGTGGGAAGTTACTAGGTCCTCCTTCAAAGGGATAAAGCCCTCCTTCAAAGGGATAGCTCCTCTCATCAAGGGATTAGCTCCTTCAGTTTTGGGATGCATGAACCACCTAGGAGTGAACCATCCACGTCAAAATTCCTTCTAGAATCATCTAGAATTAACCCAAAGTGAGTTTTTTAGAATAAACTTGTGCCTTTTTTACTTTCACAGGGGTCCGCACCCACTCCTTTAGAGACAGAGCAGGTAGGTCCACAGGTAACACGAACAAAGGGTGCGGGACCGCAGGCAATAGTGAGAGAAAGTGCAGAACCAGAGTTTTAATGATTTTTAAGGTCTTTCTCTCATTTTCAAATCTTGACATGAAGAGCTGAGGTTTGAGACTTGCTTAGGAGGACAATATGAATGATGATAGACCCATACTGACTGCAAATATTCATGGTGAAAATATTTTGTGTAACACACCTTGGTCCAAGCAATCAAATCAAAACAACAATTGGCCAAATTCCTCTTACTTCCCACCATTCTTGCAGAATAATGCATATCCATCTCAATGCCACCCTGCACTTCATGAAACCAGAGTTGGCAGTCAAGCTGGCAAAGACCTACAAACCAGCAAGTAGGAACAATCCCCCTACCTCAACCTACACTTCCAACACCCTACAATTTGCAACAGAACCCTCAGACCAACCTACGACCACAGCTCCCAACCTAGCCCAACCCGAACCCCAACAATAGACCAATCCAATCTATGCAAATTATTGAAGGACCGAAGCCAGAAACTAAGTTGAGGGAGTGTAATGAGCTTAAATTAAGGTCTGGACAGATAATAGAGTCATAGGGGGATAAAAATATACAAATTGAAGATTCGTTACCTATAGAACAAGCACCACAAGTGGAGAATACGGTTAAACAGAAAACTCATGATCAAACTATCACCTCTTCTCCACCATTCCCAGAGAGATTAATTATACCCCGCTCAATCGAATATCCCGATTTTGATCTTCCGAGAGAATTAAAAAATTTGTCTGTAAAAATACCTCTCATCCAGGCTATTTAAGACATTCCAATTTATGCAAAAACTATTAAGGAATTGTGTACGAAAAAGCCGAATAGGAAAATAAAAACAACCCCAACTATCCATGTAGTCGGGACTTTGTCTGATTTATTATCAGGCAGAGAAACAATGGTAAAATATGAGGACCCAGGAAACCCTGTAGTCATGGTACAAATAAATGGATGCTCCTTCCCCAATGCATTAGTTGACCTAGGAGCAGCCATCAACATTCTCACAACAACAACCTGTCAAAAACTTGGCATTACATCCTTAGATCCAACCACGACCTTGTTGGAACTAGCTGACTGATTGGTAGTCAAACCAGAAGGCACATTACAGGATGTAATGGTGTCTGTAGATTCTTGGGAATACCCAACAATTTTTTTTATCATCAATCCTAGAAACCGGCTAGACGGACATCCCCTAATTCTAGGAATACCTTGGCTAGTGACCACAGATTCTTACATAAGCTGTCGAATAGGCAGCATGACTATAGCTAGAGGAAGAAATGTGAATAATTTAGCCTTATATCCTCCAGCTCAGCCAAGTTTAACAATAATAAAAACTAGAAAACAACCTGTATCATATTTAACTGAAAACATTTGATCACCGCTAACTATAGAAGATGCTCTCGAATTCAAGGATCAAACAGAAGATGACATCATTAACACTTACATTAACCAACCAGATGTCGTATCCAATCCAAAGTGTCACATGATTGAAGTAGCCCTGGATAGCGAAATTGAAGAAGATCCCTTAAAAGATATTAACGACCAGTCAATACCAACAACTTCTGTTTATAATAGCAAAACCATAGAAATTGAGCCAGGGAAAACCTTAAATATCAACAAAAACCTGACTGATGACCAGGAGCAAAAGCTTGTTCAACTTCTAAGAAAATATAAAGAGGCTTTCGCATGGGATTACCTAGACATGAAAGGGATTGATCCCTAATTATGCATGCACCACATCTATATAGAGAAAGATGTCAAGCCCATTCGACAACCTCAATGGAGGTTAAACCCTCACCTTAAAGATATTGTTAAAGATGAACTACAAAAATTGTTAGATGTAAATTTCATCTATCCCATATCTGATAGCAAATGGGTTTCTCCATTAGTAGGGGTGCCGAAACAGAATGGAAAGTAGTGTATATGTGTTGACTATAGAGAGCTTAATAAAGCAACCCAAAAATACCATTTTCCCCTTCCGTTCATTGACCAAGTCTTGGACACATTGGTAGGAAAAAAATTATTTTCTTTCGTAGATGGCTTTAGTGGCTACAATCAAATTCAAATTTCCCCTGAAGACCGGGATAAGACTACCTTTACCTACCCTTGGGGGACATTCACTTACAGAGTCTTACCTTTCGGATTATGCAATGCACCTACCACATTCCAGAGGGCTATACTCAACATTTTTTCAGACTTGATAAATGAAGGGCTCGAGGTGTACATGGATGACTTTAAACCTTACAGAGATGACTTCGAGCCGGCATTACAAATGCTAGAGAAAGTTACGCAAAGATGCATTGTTACCAGGCTCTGTTTAAGCCATTAAAAATGCCACATGATGATGATCGAGGGCCTCATCCTGGGTCACTACATCCCAGTAGCTGGAATTCAGGTAGATCCAACAAAAATTTAGATAATTATTTTAATACCTACTCCTTCCACACAAATTGAGGTATGTAGTTTCTTGGGATTTTCTGGATATTATAGAAAATTTATAAATAGTTTCTCTCAAATTGCTGCACCAATATATGCGATAATAGGAAATATTGGTTTCATGTGGACTGACAAATCTGACACTACTTTTGAATATTTAAGATGGCTTGTATCAACAGCCCCAGTATTATGGGGCCCAAACTAGGATTTGCCATTCCAGATTTCATCCGACGCTTCAGATACGGCCATTGGAGTAGTTCTCGGCCAAGAGGAAGATAAGAAACCTTATGCGGTTTACTACATCAACAAGAATCTATCTCCGACTGAGTTGAATTACACCGTGACCCAAAAAGAATTTTTGGTTGTAATCTATGCTATTAATAAATTCATACATTATATAATAGGATACCCTATGGTTTTGTATACTGATCACTCTGCTATTAAATATCTAGCTAATAAACCTATTACAAATGGAAGAGTGACAAGATGGTTGATATTTTTACAGGAATTCGACATAATAATCAAAGATCGACCAAGAAAAGAAAATCCAGTAGCAGACTTCCTTTCACGTATGCCAAAGACAAACGACTCAGTAGCAGTAGAAGACCAGTTCCTTGATGAACACTTATTCACTATCACCACGAAAACACCATGGTACGCAGATGTTTCAAACTACCTAGCAGTGGGAAAATTACCCAAGCACTTGATGCCTAGTGAAAGGAAACAAAAAGTATAGCGTAGCACTCGGTTCTCCTCGATCGAAGGATATTTATTTCATACAAGGGCTGATATGCACATCTGAATATGTGTTAGGGAAGACGAAGTCTTCGACATCCTGAAAACTTACCACGATGGGCCTTGCAGTGGACATTTTGCAGACCGCAGGACCAGTCACAAAGTCCTACAGATGGGCTATTATTGGGCCACCATTTTTAAAGATGCCAAGAAGCTTGTCCAGGTGTTATCACTCAGGTTGTCCTTCTGGTCGGCATCAAAAGGATACGGCCGAGGTAACCACAGACCAATCTTTGGACTGCAGGTTCTAGCCCACCTGCGATCAGAGAGGGCTCTCTCTTTCGGATTTAGCTTTGTTGATAATGTTTTTAGGCTAGTTATTGAGTTCAAGGGGTTTTGCTTTGTTTTTTGGTGGGAAGGATGATGTTTTCAAGTAAAGAGGCAGGGACAGCATGAACGTTTTAGAACCATTGGGCGTGGAGTCAAGGAGTAGGACTGTTGGTGCATTTTCTTGGTCACAAGAAGGAATATGGAGCAACCTAGCTGCGTATGAAAGAATCATTCAAGGTAAAAGAGATGGATTAAAGGCTAAGGAATGAGGGGCAATAAAGAATGTCTCATTCAGATTAGCAGAAAGAAGACAAATGAGCCCTATCTAGGAGCAGTTAAGAATTCCTAGATAACAGTCATTCATACATGAAAATAGGTCAAACATGAGCCATAACAGAATTCATATTTATGCCTAATTCAAGAGGAAAACATTAAGAAGCCACAAAAACTGAGCATAGAGTGCAACCAAGCAAATTCTAAACCAATCCTTTGTTCTGTGACTCGAGCATATGTGAAATCGAAATAACAGAGGTAAGGAAAACTTACTGATTCATATAGCAACACAGGAATTCCGCATTCAATTCTTCAAACCATTAGACACAGAGCAGACAGTCATTCCTCCAAAGCTTTTCAGCAATCTTTGATTAAGTAAAACATCTCAGATATCCAGTGTGAGTCTCTAATGAGGATTATCAACCAACCAACCCCTTAAACAATACAGAGGGTCGGTATAAATAGGGAAAATTATCCAAAAATTAATCTATTACAGTCGACCTAAACAGGTCTGAAAGAAAATGATTACTTTAACCTAATCTTATCCAGAAGTTAATGCATGAAAATATCTTTGAGCTGCGCTGAGGGCAGTTGTATCAAAACTGAGTTAATATTTGTCCTGGGTGGCTCGGTGCAGTCCTCCTGTAATAACTGTGATTTGTCCTTTATCTCCACCTCTAACTTGGTTTTGCTGCTGTTTTGCTGGCATTAATGTGCACTAATCCCGACCAGATAGGCTTTTAAATGGCCTTAACTGCTTTGCTGAATTTGATGAAGGTTTTTAATTTTCACCTGATTTGATGTTGCTGAACTGATACTCTTTACCGCTTCCTGATACTCTTTGGCGCTGATCCTGGAGTCTTTAATATATTCTGAATGGTTTAGACTGTTCCATCGATCCTTCATGGCAGCTGCTCGGCCCTCTGTTGCTTTAAAAACTGTGTTTGCCCCTTTCTGAATGCTTTGCGAAGAAAATCGGGTCATTCTGCGCTTTTCGGACATGCTGGGGGCCACACGATGAGGGGCTTTCCATTTTGGCCCATTTCCTGTAGCCTAGTGCGAATCGCGCATGAAAAACTGCCTCAGATTTTGAATCCGGGCTTCCTAAGCACGATCTTCGCCTTTCGCGCCTTTTTGAGTGATGACGTCAGCGGGTGGGACCCAGTACGGTGGTTGACGTGGCGGGATGACGTCAGCAGTACGGCGGGTGACGTGGCAATACACGGTGGCAGTGACGTGGCAATGGTGAGTTGGCAGTATGGTGGCAAGAGGCCAACGCAGGCAGATGACGCAGTGAGGAAGGTGATGTCATGGTGAGGACGTGGCGCCGACGTCACCTAGGGGGTGCGATTTGGCGGTTTAAGGCGCACCGCCTTTGCACTGGAGTGGTTTGGGAGGAGGGGGCTCTGCCACACCCAGGAGGGTGACGCGTGGCGGGAGTACGGCGGGAAAACCGCCCATCTCCCGGACGCTAAACATCAGCGGCTTCGGAGATGAAAAAGCCCGCCTGCCGTTGATCT
The DNA here is from genome assembly GCA_031772625.1 of Pinus tabuliformis. Classification (NCBI taxonomy): domain Eukaryota; kingdom Viridiplantae; phylum Streptophyta; class Pinopsida; order Pinales; family Pinaceae; genus Pinus; species Pinus tabuliformis. The sequence continues at coordinate 1,487,382,481 of CM062817.1, forward strand.
TGGGCGCTGGTGATCGAACGGTCGGCGGAATGGATGAGGCAGCGGAGGGATAAAGGACAGGGCCCACGGCGCATTAAATTAGTTTATTATGTGGCGGGGGGGTTTAAACATTAGGAAAATGGGTTTTGGGGTTATAAAATGAGCGTGGAAAATATTTCGTGGGCAAGACCTTAGGATGAGGGCAGAAAGTGGGTTTTATGGGGTTAATTTTAAGCGGGGGGAAAAATAACTTAATGTTTAATAAAACTTTTAAACATCAACTTTGGGAAAATGACTGTGGAGGGGTAGAAAATGTGCGGTTTTTAAGGGTGAAGGGATGGGTAAAGGTTATTAACTTAACCAGATGTCAAGTTAATCCCAGGGTTTGAACGTGGAAGGCTAATCTCAAGCTCCTAGTGAACTCAGCATTTCCCAAACTTGATATTATGTGGCTATATTGCCAAGGGATGGGGATATGTACCTAGGGGAATTTTATACTTAGTTTTAGTAGGGGAAGGGGAAACAGATAGGAAGCTATATAGTAAAATTAGTAGTTAATATGACAAGTGATCAAAAAGTGCTAAGTATGTGAAACTTAGGTTGTTAGGGGAGAAAATGATTCATAGAAGAAGTATGAACATGCCTTGAGTAAAGCAGATCTTCACCAAGGCAAATGATGTGGAAATGATGAAACTAAGAGGCTCAAGCAGATCTTGACCTCTTCAGGGAAATTAGTGAGTGATTTGGGGGAAAAGGAAGAAGGGGAGGTTAGAGATATCCAGTTTGAGTTCCTCCAAACAAAACTGCCTTGTAGCTGTGATCTGAAGTACAATATCACTTTAAAACACAAGACTGATCACATATTAACTACTTACCTAGCATTTTTTCTTCTTTTTGGTTTGGGTGCATTTAGACTTGCAGACCCTACTTTACAATTTTTCTTTTGGCTGCCCTCCTATCTAATTTTATCCTTATTTCTTCCAAGGGCCCAGATTAAGCAGTTGGACTCCTTTATTTCTCTACAAATCTGCCAAGATTAAGCTGTTTGGACAGATATCAATTCTCTATATTCTAAAACAAGAAATTGAAACCTAGGGAAGCCAAGATTAAGCTGTTTGGACTTCCTGTAACAGAACATTCTTCAAAAATGGTTAAGTCATCAAAAATGGAATACAGCAGTGGAATTTGGACTGGCACACTTTCATTGCCTCTTCTTTGGCCTTTTTCTGGAAATATGGAGCATTTCAGGATGCAAAGTATGACATATTTGGCATGTAAAACTGTCAATCATGAAAGATGAACACCTGTTGCAACAGGAGGCTAATAGTGGCTCCACTTGGGGATGGCTTTTCCTTGTGAAAAATCCAAGAACAACAAGTCAGACTGCCTTGATCTTCTATTGTTGCTGTGGATTGAAAAACTTCTTTATGCTAGCTGTTAAAGTGTGCAACTTTGGAATATGAACAGCTCCCTCCTCAACTGAATTACTATAAACTGCATAGCATCGCCTGCTTTCTTCTGCGTGCTTGATGTTATGTACAGTATTGCTTGAGCATTGTGCCTTTGAAAAACAGAGATCAAAACTGATGTGTTTGCTTTAGCTCTGGTCTAGAAACAATTGCTGATGTGAAATTAAAAAATGCTCCTCTCTTATTGATACTGTTTGATTGAAGACTGCAAGCTGCCCACTGTTTGCTTTTACCATGAATTCCTATGATATGACAGTGCTACTATTGCTGTTTTACTGAGATTAATGCAGAGACAGAGCTTTAAAGAATGGAATACTGGTAATTGGCTGTGTCTTCACAAACATTGCTGCTGCTCCTCTAACACTCAGATTGCTTACACAAAAACTAAAAACAAAGCGTTGATATATACAAATATCAATGTACAAAGAGATATGTACATAGCTAGATTGTATCCCTTTAAAAGGGATCATGGTAATGTTTCAGCATTTGGCCATTCACAGGGCCTTCTTCAGCCGTGCTGCCCTCTATAGATTTGAGAAAATATGTGTTATTTCCCTGAACAATAGAAATAACGAATGGCCCTTTCCATAAAAAATCAAATTTTGCATGTTTTCCCTTGTCTTCTCTCCATGAATCCCACCTTAGAACTTTGTCACCAATACAGAAATCTTCAGCCTTAGCTCTCTTATCAAACATCCTTTTGAGCTTTTCTTGCAAAATCTGAGCTCTGTCATAAACTTGCTCTCTGGTTTGCTGAAGATGAATGGTTTGGTTGATTCTTCGTTGAATGTCATTTGGTTCAGCCTGAATCTCCTGTAACAGTCTGATACTGGGGATGCCCAAAGATGAAGGAAACCTAGATTCCATACCATATACTAGCTCATAAGGGCTCATCCCAATGGATTTCTTTGTTGAAAGTCTGTCTGCCCATAGGGCATTTGTGAGCTTTCTATGCCAGTTCTTCTTGTTTTCTTCTAGCACTTTCTTTATGATATTAATCAGGCATTTATTACATGACTCAGCCAAGCCATTACCTTGGGGTTAATAGGCTGTGGAATGCCCCAAGGTGATGTGAAATTTGTGGCAAAAATTGATCATTTTTTTGGATTTAAAAGAAGCGGCGTTATCAGTAATGATCTTCTTAGGGCAGCCAAATCTAGAAAGGATGTTGCACTCAAGGAATTGGATAATGATGGTGTCATTGGCTTGTCTGCATGGGATGGCTTCAACCCACTTGGTGAAATAGTCGGTGGCTGTTAAAATCCATTTGTGTTGGCCTGAGGAAGAGGGATGGATTTCTCCAATGAAGTCAAGACCCCATTGTTGAAAAGGCTTTTTAGTTGAGATGGGTTTAAGGGGCAGGGACAACAACTTTCTTTTGTCCTCAAAGATTTGGCATTTGTGACATGAAATGGAAAACTTCTTTACATCTGCAAAAAGAGAGGGCCAATAGAAACCGGCCCTTAGAATTTTATCAGCAGTGGATTTCCAATATAGATGTCCTCCACAGTCACCTGCATGGAATTCTTTCATGACATTGTTTGTTTCATTCATGATTAAACAATTAAGCAATATACCTTCATGATTTTTCCAAAATAATGCACCATCTATGACACAAAACTTTGAAGCCTTCATTCTTAAAAATATTTTCTTAGTTCTGGACAATCCTGGGGGAGCAAACAGGTTTAACAAAACAAAGCATATATCAGCATACCATGGGGATTGAAAAAAGGTTTCACTGATCCGTGGAGTCGCCAGCTGCTATTCATTGTCCAATTGGTTAATGTCTAAGGCTTGAAAGTTTGTTTCGGACATCAGTTTGGCTAAACCTTGTCCCTTTATGAGCTTGGTTGGTTTTATTTCTATATCATTCTCAAGGATGTTTGCAATCCATTTGCCTCTTTTTCCCTCTAATCCATCTTGGGTTAATATGTCTTTTACAACAGTATTTCGGACAAAGGCAATTACATGTGAATATAAAATGTACACTCGTAAATCTTTGATTGCTTTGACCAGGGCATAAGCCTGCTTCTCCATGATTGGGTATTTCAAAGGGGCATCTCTTAAGGCTTGGCTGAAAAATGCAATTGGCTTTTCAGCTCCCTGATCATCCTTTTGCAAAAGAACAACAGCTATGGTGTGATCAGATGCAAAAGAAAATATGATAAAGTCCCTATCAAATTGTGGACTTGTAAGGACAGGAGCTTGGGTTAAGGCCGATTTTATGCCCTCAAAGGCTTGTTTGGTTTCAAGAGACCATCTTACCTTGGCATCCTTTTTTAACATGTTGCTTAACAGTCTTATCAGCTCAGCTAGATTTGGAATAAATCTCCTTAGGAAATTGATCTTTCCCAGGAATGCTTGCAACTCTTTTATGTTTCTTGGATATGGGATTTGGAGGATGGCTTGGATTCTTTCAGGATCAATTCTAATCCCGTCCTTTGATATGATATGGCCAAGGAGTTTGCCTTCTTCAAGGCCAAAGAGGGATTTTTTGGGGTTCAAGGAAATGCCATATTTCCTGCATGTCATGAATATTTGCCTCAAATGTTTCAGGTGCTCTTGATCAGATTTAGAGAAAGGGGTTAGATCATCAAGATATACAACTAGGAAATCATGTATTTCTTTGGCAAATGCAATATCCATTGCCCTTTGAAAGGTAGCACCGGGGTTTTTAAGTCCGAATGGCATCTTCACATACTTAAATGTTCCCCACAGTGTGGTAAAGGCTGTCTTGTCTTGGTCATCCGGGTGAACCAGTATTTGATTGAAACCTGAAAAGCCATCTAGCAAAGAAATTCTAGATGATCCCACTACTCTCTGTAGAATATGATCCATTTTGGGCAACGGGTAGTGGTCTTTTAGGGAGACTTGGTTTAAATTTCTTAGGTCTACGCATAGCCTAATCTCTCCTGTCTTTTTTCTTGTAGGAAGAAGATTGGATACTCATTCAGAAAATCTGATGGGTGCTATGATACCTGCTTCAAACATTCTTTTCACTTCCTTTTCAATCAAAGGGAGAAGCATGGGATTGATTCTCCTCAGTTTCTGTTTGAAGGGCTTTTGGTTTGGTTTTAAGGGAATGGTGTGTTGGATTACTAAGGTGTCATAGGATTTTAAATCCTCATAACTCCAAGCAAATACATCTTGGAATTCTTTGAACAAATCAACATATTTGTGCTTCTGATCAGGTGGAAAATTTTTAGATAATTTGATCATTTTGGGCTTCTCTGCTGTCCCGATGTTATGTTCTTCTATAGCAGCGTTTAGGGGTTGCATTTTCGGTTTCTTGGGAACATCATTAGCATAAAAAATGTCTTCCAATGGAGTGAGGCCAGCAGGTAGTAAGTTATCTTTCAGATCAACGATTTTGGCCTCTGTTTCGGCTATTTCCTCCAAATGCATCAGTTTCAGTTCTTCTATATTTGTATTATCAAAAACAGTTGGGTTCAGCATTCATTTGGCCGTTATCGGTGTTACAGCCTGCTGATTTTCATTGGTTTGTTGTTGTTCATCTGTCATAGCATCCATGTCAATGTTAATATTTGAAAACTCATCCTCAAGAGTGAGGAAATTGTTAATCTCGACATCATTCTCGAACACTTGCCAATCTTTAACATTATTTGGGACAGTGGGCCTGTGTTTTATTTCGGCAGTGAAATGATGATTTGGTTCAAAGGGAAGCTTGCATGTACTAGCAAAAGTGGCCAGGCTGTGTGCAGGAATGTTATGCTCTCTTGAAATCTTGGCAAGCTTGGATTCAGTGAATGTGTTGAGTATACTAGTGGCAGCAGTCCTATAGGCCCTCATTCTATTGTCATTGGTAACAAAATTACCTTTCATATGTTGTATGATTAAATCAGAGTCACCTAAAATGGATACTTTTGCAGCTCCTAGATCTTTGAGCAGTTTAAGGCCTAAGAGGAGAGCCTCATACTCTTCCATGTTATTAGTGCATTTGAAATTTAGTCTGTAGGCATGTCCTTTTGCATGGTTGTTATGTGTATTGTGAATCCAGACACCTGCCCCTGCTCCTAACTTGTTGACAGAGCCATCAAACTCTAAATACCATGTGATATCTTGCTTGTAGTTAGTGTCAAGAGTTTCAGTCATTCTTGCAGCGGACAGATTTGAATTTTCTATTTGGGGAGGTTCTTCTTGTAAGCCAGTTGCCTTGATTGTTTTGACAGTTTTATCAGTATGGGAAACTGATTCTTCATTGATGTGTGTGTTCATTTCTAAAGCCAATGGCTTGTCATCAATGGGAGGACTTATTTCATCATTAAATAAAATAAAAGAATCCATATCGGAATGGATTGAGTAAATGGGAAAATTTGCAGGCTTGCTCTCACTAGTTACCACATATTTCATCAGTGTTTCTCTATGCAGTCTCTTTGGTTGCCCAAAGACAGATATAGTGGCATAAGAGAGGTCTAATTGGAGGGATCCTTGGAGTTTTGCTCCCCAAGATCTAGACAATAACATGCCATACTTTGGTGGAATGTCAGCAACCACTACATCCATGAGGATTGTCTTGTTAGGAAATTGGACTAAGGAGACACAAAGGTCTTTGATGAGGCCTAAACAGTTGACTTGACTTGAGTCAAAGGAGAATAGATCTTTGTAGGGTCTTGTAACATCAAGGTTCAGCTTTTCCATTACAGCTTTGGGCATAAGGTTGTGTGAGGCACCTGAGTCAAACATGGCATTGTGCAGGACTTTGTCATGTATATGTAAACTGACATAAAAGGGAAAGACAGATCCATATGTTGATTTTCCATTAACTTCTGGGCCAAACAGCAACTTAGGTTGATCATCAAGAAAATTCACATCATCCTTTACCTCCGGCATTTGAAGTGACCTTTGAATTTGTTGCCTATACACATCATGTTTGGCCAGTTCGGATAAGGAGATGGATATCTTCAATTTACCTATTTCTACCTCTAAGTCAAATGATTTTTCAGATTGGGTTTTAGTAATCTGAGAGGTAGGTTTCCCTTTTTCCATTGGAGTATCAGCAACTTGGTCTAGTTTATCAGTGTTATGGGAAGTGTTTGATTGCAGTTTTTCTGTTTTAGGAGGGCTTTTTGGAATGCTGTTCAAATTTTCTTTCAAGGAAGAAAGTGGCAGAGGCTGGTCAATAGAAGGCTGAATTTGTGTTATGTCCTCTATAGTCACTTGATGCGGGTTTGGGACAGGTATATCAGCTGGTTCTGTTATGAAAGTCTTGCCTTTAATCTTGTTGGGCTGTTTGCCATCCTTTGGTTTTTTAGGTTCAGGAATGTCAATGGTCCTAGTTCTCAGATTATATTGTTTGTGACCTCATACACAGCAGTATCATAGCCTTGTTCAAAATCAAAAGACTCACCAGACTTAGTCTGAAATTGATTAAAGTCATGCTCATCTTAGTCTTGTTGAGTTAGGAAAATTTGTTGCTCAGCCCTCGAATCCACCATGTTCATGTGAGTGTCCTCTGGGGGTTCACTAGATGTAGATGCTTCCACATAATTTTCATGAAAAGGTGGTCTCATATCATGGTCTGGACTAGACCTACCAGCATTTGTGTTCTGTGTTTTCCTGAAATTTGGGTTCCTTATTGTATTGGACTGTTGTCCTTCCCATGATGATTTCCTCTCAACACTTTCTACTCTGTCTCCCAGCCTTTGCATGCCATTGATAATAGCATCAATTTTCTGATCTAAGGCTGTGGGTTCTTCTTTGAAAGTGGTTCTTCTCTCCATTCTAGCTCTATTTCTTTTGGAAATCAGGTTGGCCTCTACGCTAACAGCAACATTTTGCATGTCTGCAAGGGTTTGAGGGGCTCTTTCTTTTAACTGGTAGGCCATATCTGGGTCGAATCCATCAGGGAATTTATACAAGGCAAGGTCAGGTGGAGGTCTCAAGTTCTGTGGTATTGCATTATAGACATTATTGAATCTAGCACAGTAATCTAGGACAAACTCTTGAGGGCCTCTTTTTATTGTATCGTACTCAGCAAGTATGTGCAAGGGGTCTTTCTTTTTCTCCCATCTGTTGGTAAAGGATTGGTAAAGCTCATCCGGAGTAGTTATGGAATTTGCAACAAGTGATCTGAACCAAGTTCTTACATCACCTGTTAAACTTTGAACAAAAATTTTCATTCTCACACTATCATCATCTATTTCGTAGTTCTCAAAGTAGTCTTGCATCTTCTTTGTATGCTAAAGGGCTGTGCAAGTTCCAGTTCCATCAAAATATGTGATTTAGTTTGATAATCCTGAGGCATAGCCCCAGGGTTTGCAGGTAATTGTAGGGGTGCATATCTATTGGCCATGTTTACAGGGACGACCGGAACAATAGGGATGAGTGGAACAACTGGAAAAACAGTAGTGGTAATGGTAGTATGTGCAGTGAATGGAGGTGTGGAAGGAGTGCTTTGGGAATTAGATGACGAACAAGGGGAAGTAGGTGTTGAATGAAATAAGACTTTGACAGGGGTTGGAACACTACTTGGGCGAACTGCTTGAGGACTATTATAAGCAAAATCTTCTCTTTGTTCTTGCTTCCTAAGGATTTTTGGGATTAAGTTCGGATTTTCAAAAGCAGCTGGTGGATTTGGGTCTGGATTTGACCTAGTATAACGAGAATTCTTTTTGGGAGCCAGATTCTGAATTTGTTTTGGTATTTTCTGCGAATGTTTTTAGAATTGGCAAGGAACTGATTAAATTTCGGGGACAACTATCTGTAGTTTAAAACTAGAATGAAGATTGATTGAAGTAGCATTTATTTACTCCTGTAACTACAAAGCAAGAACAGTTCCAAAGGCTTCCTGGCCGACATTCAGACTTCATCTATAGTTTTAAGGAACAGACAACACTGATTTTTGTTCCTCCAGAGTTTTCCAACTTGATTTGTGAAAATAACTGAGGATTTCCCCAGCGGAGTTGCCATTATGTTATCACTCAGGTTGTCCTTCTGGTCGGCATCAAAAGGATACGGCCGAGGTAACCACAGATCAATCTTTGGACTGCAGGTTCTAGCCCACCTGCAATCAAAGAGGGCTCTCTCTTTCGGATTTAGCTTTGTTGATAATGTTTTTAGGCTAGTTATTGAGTTCAAGGGGTTTTGTTTTGTTTTTTGGTGGGAAGGATGATGTTTTCAAGTAAAGAGGCAGGGACAACATGAAAGTTTTAGAACCATTGGGCGTGGAGTCAAGGAGTAGGACTACTGGTGCGTTTTCTTGGTCACAAGAAGGAATATGGAGCAAGCTAGCTACGTATGAAACAATCATTCAAGGTAAAAGAGATGGATTAAAGGCTAAGGAATGAGGGGCAATTAAGAATCTCTCATTCAGATTAGAAGAAAGAAGACAAATGAGCCCTATCTAGGAGCAGTTAAGAATTCCTAGATAACAGTCATTCATACATGAAAATAGGTCAAACATGAGCCATAACAGAATTCATATTTATGCCTAATTCAAGAGGAAAACATTAAGAAGCCATAGAAACTGAGCATAGAGTGCAACCAAGCAAATTCTAAACCAATCCTTTGTTCTGTGACTCGAGCATATGTGAAATCGAAATAACAGAGGTAAGGAAAACTTACTGATTCATATAGTAGCACAAGAATTCCACATTCAATTCTTCAAACCATTAGACGCAGAGCAGACAATCATTCCTCCAAAGCTTTTCAGCAATCTTTGATTAAGTAAAATATCTTAGATATCCAGTGCGAGTCTCTAATGAGGATTATCAACCAACCAACCCCTTAAACAATACAGAGGATCGGTATAAATAGGGAAAATTATCCAAAAATTAATCTATTACAGCCGACCTAAACAGGTCTGAAAAAAAATGATTACTTTAACCTAATCTTATCTAGAAATAAATGCATGAAAATATCTTTGAGCTACGTTGAGGGCAGTTGTATCAAAACTGAGTTAATATTTGTCCTGGGTGGCTCGGTGCAGTCCTGCTGTAATAATTGTGATTTGTCCTTTATCTCCACCTCTAACTTGGCTTCGCTACTGTTTTGCTGGCATTAATGTGCACTAATCCCGACTAGATAGGCTTTTAAATGTCCTTAACTACTTTGCTGACTTTGATGAAGGTTTTTAATATTCACCTGATTTCATGTTGCTGAACTGATACTCTTTGCCACTTCCTAATACTCTTTGGTGCTAATCCTGGAGTCTTTAATATATTATGACTGGTTTAGACTATCCCATCGATCCTTCATGGCAGCTACTCGGCCCTCCGTTGCTTTAAAAACCGTTTTTGCCCCTTCCTAAATGCTTCGCGAAGAAAATCGGGTCATTCTGCGCCTTTCGGGCTTGCTGGGGGCTGCGCGATGAGGGGCTTTCCATTTTGGCCCATTTCCCGTAGCCATGCATGATTAGCACTAGTGCTAGCTAATCGCGCATGAAAAACTGCCTCAGATTTTGAATCCGGGCTTCCTAAGCACGATTTTCGTCTTTCGTGCCTTTTTGAGTGATGATGTCAGCATGATGTCAGCGAGTGGGACCCAGTACGGCGGGTCACGTGGTGGGATGACGTCAGCTGATGACATCAACAGTACTATGGGTGACGTGGCAATACATGGTGGTAGTGACATCGCAATGGTGAGTTAGCAGTATGGTGGCAGGAGGCCGACGCAGGCAGATGACGCAGTAGGATGACGTCACTGGGCGGAGGCGGGAAGGTGATGTCATGGTGAGGACGTGGCGTCGACGTCACCCAGGGGGGGTGGTTTGGTGGTTTCGGGCACACCGCCTTTGCACTGGAGTGGTTTGGGAGGAGGGGGCTCCGCCACACCCGGGAGGGCGACGCGTGGCGGGAGTATGGCGGGAAAACCACCCATCTCCCTGACACTAAACATCGGTGGCTTCGGAGATGAAAAAGCCCGCCCGCAGTTGATCTTGGGCGCTGGTGATCGGATGGTCGGCAGAATGGATGAGGCGGCAGAGGGATAAAGGACAGGGCCCGTGGCGCATTAAATTAGTTTATTATGTGGCGGGGGGGTTTAAACATTAGGAAAATAGGTTATGGGGTTATAAAATGAGCGGGGCAAATATTTTGTGGGCAAGACCTTAGGATGAGGGTGGAAAGTGGGTTTTATGGGGTTAATTTTAAGCGGGGGGAAAATAACTTAATGTTTAATAGAACTTTTAAACATCAACTTTGGGAAAATGACTGCGGAGGGGTAGAAAATGCGTGGTTTTTAAGGGTGAAGGGATGGGTAAAGGTTATTAACTTAACCAGATGTCAAGTTAATCCTAGGGTTTGAACGTGGAAGGCTAATGTCAAGCTCCTGGTGAACTCAACATTTCCCAAACTTGATATTATGTGGCTATAGTGCCAAGGGATGGGGATATGTACCTAGGGGAATTTTATACTTAGTTTTAGTAGGGGAAGGGGAAACAGATAGGAAGCTATATAGTAAAATTAGTAGTTAATATGACAAGTGATCAGAAATCGCTAAGTATGTGAAACTTAGGCTGTTAGGGGGGAAAATGATTCATAGAGGAAGTATGAACATGCCTTGAGTAAAGCAGATCTTCACCAAGGAAAATGATGTGGAAATGATGAAACTAAGAGGCTCAAGCAGATCTTGACCTCTTCAGGGAAATTAGTGAGTGATTTGGGGGAAAAGGAAGAAGGGGAGGTTAGAGATATCCAGTTTGAGTTCCTCCAAACAAAACTGCCTTGTAGTTGTGATCTGAAGTACAATATCACTTTAAAACACAAGACTGATCACATATCAACATTCTGCAACCTCAAAGACTACCTACCCAGCCTACTTACCTAGCATTTTTTCTTCTTTTTGGTTTGGGTGCATTTAGACTTGCAGACCCTACTTTACAATTTTTCTTTTGGCTGCCCTCCTATCTAATTTTATCCTTATTTCTTCCAAGGGCCCAGATTAAGCAGTTGGACTCCTTTGTTTCTCTACCTATCTACAAATCTGCCAAGATTAAGCTATTTGGACAGATATCAATTCTCTATATTCTAAAACAACAAATTGAAACCTAGGAAAGCCAAGATTAAGCTGTTTGGACTTCCCGTAACAGAACATTCTTCCAAAATGGTTAAGTCATCAAAATTGGAATACAGCAGTGGCATTTGGACGGGCACACTTTCATGGCCTCTTCTTTGGCCTTTTTCTGGAAATATGGAGCATTGCAGAATGCAAAGTATGACATATTTGGCATATAAAACTATCAATCATGAAATATGAACACCTGTTGCAACAGGAGGCTAACACCAGGCATGTGATAGTTTCCAAAGAATGGGACACCCTGGTTAGTCTGATGAGATGCCCCTGCATCTGCAGTTAGTCATCGAACCTTTTGAGCAATGGGTGTTAGATTTCATTGGTCCAATAAACCCATCATCTAATCAAAAGACATACATACTAGTCGCAATAGAATATGTGATTAAATGGGCAGAGGAAGAAGCGTTACCAAGGGAAATGGAGGACTTAGTAATCCACCTTCTTTTCCAACTATTTGTGCGATATGGCTTGCCTAAAGAAATAATCATGGATAGAGGGCCACAATTTATAAACCATAAGAATGATGTGACATTAAAAAATCATCATATCATGCACAGAATCACAACTCCATACCACCCGCAGGAAAATGTCCAGGTAGAAAGCACCAATAAAGTAATCGAGGCAATACTCACAAAGACAGTCGCATCACATAGACGTGACTTGGCTACCCAATTTCTAGAAGCCCTGTGGCCATACGCACGACATGGAGAAATACCGCGGGATATTCCCCATATCAGCTAGTGTTTGGCAAAGAACCTATCTTCCCAATTAAATTTGAAATTCAGACATTAAGGATAGCTCAGGAAGTAGGCTTGGACTTAAATGAAGCACAAATCAATAGGCTACATCAAATCAATGAATTGGATGAAATCCAGCTATCAGCTCCTCAACATATTGCACTGATCCAGCAACAAAGAGTGAAATGGCATGATGCCCTTATGAAGAAAAATATCTTCCATGAAGGTGGTTGGGCACTTCTATATGATTCTAGGTTCCAGTATTTCCAGGGAAAACTCCAGACCAGATGGTTAGGCCCCTATGAGATACAAGAGGTGCATGATAATGGCACCCTCAGATTAGCCACCATTGATGGATCTGGCTACTCTTTTAAAGCGAATGGACATCGAGTACACCTCTATCACAAACTGCTTACCAAGGAGTCCTTTTGCCAACAGTTGCGGGAAGATTCCACTATAGAAATTCTTGCTGAGGAGGGCAACCCATCCATAGCATTGGTCTAGTGAAGAATTTTTTTTTTTTTGAAATTTGTACATAAATTTCCCTTTCTGTTTGATTTATTTTGCTTGTATAATAAATTGTATATAAGTTTGTTCTTCTATTTTTCTCTTGTTGTTCCCTCTAAGGAACAACAATGTTCGTGTGGATTTTCTTCTTGCTGTTCCCTCTAAGGAACAACAATTTTGTGCGCAATTTTTTCTTTTTTTCTCTTTTTCTTGTTGTTCCCTCTAAGGAACAGTCATTGTTCCCTCTAAGGAATAGCAATCTTATGTGCAATTTTTCTTTTCTTTGTTCCCTTTAAGGAACAATTATTGTTCCCTCTAAGGAACAACCACTGTTTTGTCTAAGGAATAGGAATTTCATGTGCAATATTTTACTTTTTTTTAATTCTTTCTATTCCCTCTAAAGAACAGTCGTTGTTCCCTCTAAGGAACAACAATTTCTTGTGCAATTTTTTTCTTGTTGTTCCCCTTAAGGAACAGCTATTGTTCCCTCTAAGGAACAACTGCTATTCCCTCTAGGGAACAGCAATTTCGTGCCCAATTTTTTTCTTTTTTTCTTGTTGTTCCCTCTCAGGAACAGCTATTGTTCCCCCTAAGGAACAACTGCTATTCCCTCTAAGGAACAACAATTTCGTGTGTAGTTTTTTTTATTTTTTCTTGTTGTTCCATACAAGGAACAACTGTTTTTCCCTCTAGGGAACATCTATTTTTTCTTCTAAGGAACAGTTGACGTTCCCTCTAAGGAACATCAGTGTCGGTGTGCATTTTGTCTTGTTGTTCCCTACAAGGAACAACTATTGTTCCCTCTAAGGAACAACATTTTTTGTGTGCATTTTCTCCGCTATTCCCTATAGGGAACAACAAATTTTTTGGTGTGTATTTCCCTTGCTGTTCCCTACAGGGAATAGGTGTTATTCCCTCTAAGGAACAACAATTTTCATATGTATTTTCTTTGTTGTTCCCTCTAAGGAACAACACCTTTTTTTTCGTGTGTCTTTCCTTGTTGTTCCCTATAAGGAACAACACCTTTTGTGTGAGGTTTTATTTTGCTATTTCCTAAAGGAAATAGCACTTTGTGAATATTTGTTTGCAAACACCCTTTCTTTCCTTTGATCACTCTTTATGATCCTCTATAGGGCAGAAGTGTACGTATATATATGTAAGGATACAAATCTGAAGTTTACCGAAAGAAGCAAATATATTGAATATTATCATCTTTAACAAGACTGCTTTGTATTGATCGAAAAAGAAAGGACACAACCATCTATATCACTTCACTGTCCTCATTTCCACTATAAATCAAATTGATTGATTATTTGTACCATGTTGGTTCTCCCCTAACCCCTATAATTCTCTTTGTTCATTATTATCAAATAAGGTTAAGGGCATACTTTGCTTTTCTATTGATATGTTCAGACTTCTTCCGCCATCCCTACTCCTAAGGAGTGTTGAGCCACCCTCTATAAATAAATAGGAAGTGCTATTCTAAAAAAAAAAACATTAGAAACATATACATATGTTTACTACAATTCTATGATTTTATAGATGGAGGATAGGGGGTCCCATCACGAGCCAGCCTACCATGATCATAAGGAAGAAACGAAGTGGCACTCCCACTATGGCCACCACACCAGGGATATGATCCAATGGATGCATCAAGAAATAAATTCCTTGGAACAGGAGGTCTTATTACGAGCCAGCCTACCCACTTTTCGCTCCCTCCCAGTGAATGACAATGTGTTCATCTGGTTACCATGCCAGCACGTTGGTCTCTACTCTGATATCATAATGCACTTCCCCAATTATACATAGAGGATCATGGTTCCAAAGGGTGAGAAAGAAACTCTGTCGAGGCTATAGACGCCTGCAGGCAACAGAAGCTTTGCTGATGGTATTGAAGTTGTATTTTCAACATTAATATTTATTATAATTCCATTTTTTTACTTTTTATCTTTACTACAAAGATATTATGTTCCTAATTTATTTTTAACCTTTGTGCATGCAATATCTTTTAACAATCAATCATAATAGGTTTAAGGGAAATGATGATAGTAAAGTATTTTTCCCGCGTCAATTGTCATTTTTCCGTTTCTAATCACCTGACGACATCTCCTCACTTACTGATAATTCTCATTGTATGCATTGATTTTAGCACTCCGATATATTTTGCAATCCTTTCATTAATATGCGTACCTTTCCACTTTCATCACCCCTATACTTCGCTGCCAATGTTATCCCTTCACTCTTTCGGTCAAAGGCGACCTATTATTTCAAAGTGGGGCGAGGAGCAACCTCCAGTGTACTTATGCATGCGTGTGAGCTCTTTATTTGATTTCATTGGGCAATACGACATTCCATGATCACGTAGTATGTGGTATAATAACAAGTCTGAGATAATCATATTTATTCTTGTAAAGTATCATCCGATATAACCATTATAACAACTTGATGTTCCATCACTCAGCTCTATCTATTTCTATGCTATCTCTACTACACTAACCGTTTGTAGAATTCAGGCAGTATGGGAGGAAGAATAGTGCGTAGGGAGGCTCTAATACTGGTTATTTCTAATGCAACCAGAGAAATTTTAGCTCGAGTTTGGTGGATAGCATACTTTACACAATTTCAGCCACCGAACGAAGAAATTGCCATTGAATTCCTACGAAATTTACAGAATGGGCAGCCCATGGTAAGGGTCAGACAAATCACAGTATCAGACACTGTGATAGTAGAAGTATCTAGGTTGCTAGCCGAAGGACCCGTATGGACTAACAAACGATTGAAGTTGCATGATGCCATCGAAGCCTTTAAGGATGAAGGACAGGAGCTGATAAAAAAAGGTAAAGGCGTTCAACCATCTTCACTTGGAGAACCATGGGGAGAATTAGCAAGGATCGTCCATAATTACATCACATGTGATGGGTGCAAAGATGTGGTAAGGCCGCGTCAACTCAAACTCCTAACAGTTATGGAACAAAAATGCTCTGTAAATTTACCTGCATTATTGAAATTTTTACTCCATGACACCACAGAAAGGCTAAGACGGTCCCGACATATAGAGACCATAGTAAGCCACCACTATTTGATTAGGCTGATAGTTAGCTACAACCTTGCCCAACAGTAATCAAGCTGGGAGGAACTAATATTTGCTCTCGAAGGAGGTTTGGCTCTACCTACACCTAATCCTATTTCGAAAAGGAAGAGGACTACCCTTGCAGTGAACATTCCACAAAAGCACAGACATTCCACCAGGTTGAGGACAAACTTAGAAGTGGCCGAAAATCCCCAGGGCAGTATCAGCCAGCCCATAGAACTATCCAGTCCAAGAAGTGAGTAGTATTTGCAGTTAGAAGGACAGGATGACCCTGAATCAGACCATGAGGAAGAAACAAGGCATTCTGGAGATGAGGAAAGAAATGAATCAAGACTCCCCTTAACATTAAATACAAGTCCCCTAGGAGATTTATTACATGATATCGAATTGGCCCAGATCCTAGAAAATATGAATGATTTCATATAGCCTGAAAGCCTACTTAATTTTTATTTGGGAGAAACTCAATCTATGGAGAACTCTGGCCATGACAGAATTCTATCAGAAAATGCAAGCTGCAAAGTAGAAACAGGCACAGAGGCCATTCAAGAACAGGTGAACCAACCTAGTGACATGCCTCTAGGAGAACCCAACCAGGTAGGCCTAAACATGGAGAATATAGGCTAAACAGAAGAAGTAGAAATATACCAGGAAGACGATTACCAATCTGGGGACACAGTTCTTGTAGAACAGAGTCAGGATGAAAAACCAAGTTTGTTAGGAGCAGAGACTATTAATAGAACAGCTGATCCTCTAAAAAAGTACAGAGCCAAAATTAAAAAGCTTAAGAAGGAACAACAGAGGCTTCGGAAAACGTAAAAAGGCTCAGGAGAAAGATAAAAGAAATATCAGCAGGAAAGGTTCCAGACAAAACCTCGGAGACAGTAAACACGGCAGTTGAAACTGAAGTATATGAAAGAAGAGCTACAGGGACTCAAACTGAGCCCATATTCACTCAACATATTAAGGAACAACATGAAATTCTTGTAGAAGTAGCCACCCAAACACAGGTTGTACCCTCTTATAACATAGCTATTTAGATGGAGATGGTACCCTCCTATAGCATGGCCACCCAGACGGAGGTTTGGACCTCCCATCATAAAGAAACACAGACAGTAGGCATTCCTTCTCATAGCAAAAGTACTCAGACAACCATTCAAGCCAAAGATATCATGATGAGCAATGACCCCAGTATATTGAATCTTCAAGAAGATTTAGCATAGGCTCGGCTTGTCATAGAACAACTTGAACAAGAAATTGTCTCCCAGTAAAAATACCAAGAATTACAGAGGTAGCTTTGGGACATGAATACATCAGAAAGCAAGACCTTTGACAAATATCGAAAAACAGAAGAGAAAATTGAGAAAATGAAGCTCAGATTAGAGAAGGTCATGAGTCAAATGGACACTATCTGCTCATTATACATTGATGTTTTGGCATGCAGATCACCTGCCAATAATTATGCCTTATTTTTGTTATAATGATATTTGTTGTTAAAAATTAAAGCCGTGAGAGCTGGAAAACCCATTGAATTAAAAACAATTGAGGATTTTATAAATTGTTGCAAACAGCATGGGGTAAAATTTCAAAAGTTGCTTTGTGAATTTTACTTACGCAATTTTGTATTAGAGGAAGAGGTGGAAAAGAACCCCAAGCCTTTTTTTGGGGATGTTTAATTCCAAGCCTTTATCTCATTTGCTATTAATCAGCTGAAGTGGTTCAAGACTCATAACGTGTTTCAAAGACAAGAGCATAGGCTAGATCTTTGGGTTATAAGTGAACCTAAGTACCCTTTACAAATGCTAGCCAATCAAAAGAGTCTAATGAAAAGGGAAGGAGTGATCAAAATTTTGGGGCCTATTCAAAAGGAGATTGTACAAAAGGGAGTAGAATACTTCCTCTCCATTCAAGAAAGCTCCTTGGCTGCAGCTAAGCTCAGGTGGACAGTCTCCACTAGTAATGTATAGAATAGAGAGTCTTTTAATTATAAAAATTTTAAGCTAGCTACAGACCATTTTGTTACATATGGCAATCTCATTTGGAGAGAAGGTCCTTATTGGCTAGGATGTCGATTCCGTAGCCATATCATTTGGTATCCTGTTGAAGGTTATCGGGCTATATAAGAATTTCCTGAGGGATAGACAGGGCCCATCATTGAGCTCTTGGACAAGAACCATGTTTTTAGACCACTTTACGACATTCCTTCTCCAGCTTATTCTTTAACTGCTTTGCATACAAATTACTTGCTTTTCATGAGGACATGAAACATGGTAAGCAGGGGAGTATGTTGAGTCATGAAATGGGTATGTAATTATTATTAATCTCATCATTCTTTTCCTTTATTCTTATCTTTTCTATATCCTAATGTGCTAATATATTAAAGAATTATGGTAAGAAATGAAGGAACTATCTGTAGTTATGACTTAGCTAATTATTACCCTTCTTTATGTAGGAAAATAACAAAAGGGACAAATGTTGTTCCCTAATGAAGGAACAACAAAAATCAACAAGCCAAGTAAGGAATGTGGTCGTTATGGTTAAGGCTAAAGACGAATCAGGAGAATCAACACGATATAGGGAAGGATGTCTGAAGTTGGAAATCGGTTATGAATCCCTCGGGATCGGGAGATCTTGAGGGATCGCATTTACCATTTATCTTTTACCCTTTCTGATTATAAAAGTAGACGATTGTAAAATGAAAGGGAGGAAGCTTTGTTATTATTGAATTTGTAATTTTAATTACAGACTCTCACTGTTGAAAGAACACGGTCATATTGTAATGCTACCTACATTTGATGATTAATACATAAGTGAAGTTGTTGTTCCCTCAAGCTACCTGAAGTAACTTAGCAGTGTTCGCTGGCAGCTAAGGGCCCAGCCTCTGGTGGATTCAACTGCTTTCTTTGTGTCATACATTTCCAATTCTCGCAAGTGTGATGGTTTGATAGTATTCTTGCTTTTTGTGATTTTATTTCCTTCGCTGTTTATTATTTTCTTGTGTTGATGGAATATCTCTGCTTTATATGACTTACAACATTATCGTTTAATTCAGTTCATCTCCAGATTGCATTACTTAGATAAATACTCAGCTTGATTTAATCAACTCTAAAGAGTATTAACTATTGATGTTGGTCTCTCAGATTGATATCATTGCTGCTTAGATTATTTACTGAAGAGTGAGTTTGATTTATATTAAATCAGTTAAGAAGAGATGAGTTATTGTTGTTGTACACTCAGCTGATGCCACTGCTAGTTAGATTGCTTGAGTGAGGATCGATTACAATTTTGGTAGAAGTTTGAGTCTTGAAGTTCAGTTTTTATATTCCCTTTAATGATTGCACTTCGATTTTATTAGATGCATTTGTTTACTCTTGTATTTAAAGATCTATACTACAATTTACAAAACATTACTCTCTAGATTAAATAACAACCACATACTATGTACACTCTTGAAATAGGAGGACTTGCCCGGGTTGATAATCAATGTGAGGATAATTAGGAGTTTTAAAAGGCACCTATTATCACCCAACACCAAGCACGAGTCTTAGCTACACCAGAATTCACAAAAACCTTTATTGTGGAATGTGATATCTCAAGAAATGGAATTGGAGTTGTTTTAATGTAAGAAGAAAGACCCATTACTTTTGAAAGTCATCCAATCAAATGAAACTATTTACACAAAGCTATTTATGAGAAGGAAATGTTGGCAATACTACATGCACTTAAGAAATGGCGACCATGCCTAATGGGAAGACACTTCAAGGTAAAAACAAATCATGATAGTCTTAAATACCTTTTAGAGCAAAGATTATCTTCAGAAGAGTAGCAAAAATGGGTCACAAAGATGTTAGGCTATGACTTTGAAATCATCTACAAAAAAGGGAAGCAAAATGTTGTGGCAGATGCACTCTCAAGAAAGGTTGAGAATGTGGAAGCATTTCTTTGCGTCATTTCTATTATCCAACCAGATTGGATAAACAAGGCAAGGGAGTAATGGAAGAATGATGAGGAAGTGTGGGCACTCATTCAAAAGATAAAAGAAGATCCCAGTGCATATGATACATTTAGTTGGAAAAATAATTTGTTATGGTACAAGGATCGGTTATACCTATGTAAGAATTCCCTACTCAAACAAAATATTCTTAGGGAATTAAACACCTTTCCCTTAGGAGGGCACTCAAGATTTCTAAAAACCTACCATAGAGTTAAGAAGGATTTTTTTTGGGATGGCCTTAAATCAAATATTCAAAAGTTGGTGGTGGAATGTTTGGTTTGCCAACAAAATAAAGTTGAAACAATTAAGGCCCTGGGACTATTACAACCTTTATCCATTCCAAGCCAACGTTGGGAGGAGCTTTCAATGGATTTTATCACAAGTTTACCCAAGTCTGAAGGGAAGAGTGTTATCATGGTGGTAGTTGATAGAATTACCAAGTATGCACGCTTTTGTGCATTATCTCAACCATTTAAAGCGAGTACAGTTTCTATTGCATTTATGGAAAGAATTCAAAAGCTACATGGAAACCCAAAGATTATTGTAAGCGACAGAGATCCCTTTTCACTGGAAATTTTTGGACATAATTATTTTCTTATCTTGGGACTCAATTAGCTCATCTTATCATCCTCAATCTGATGGGAAAACTGAGATAGTAAATAAATGTTTGTAAGGATATCTTTGTTGCTTTGTATCTGATAAATAGACACAATGGGTCAAATGGTTGCCTCTGGCTGAATCATGGTATAACACTTCCTTCCATACTGCAACAAAAATGACCCCATTTATGGCACTTTATGGATATCATCCACCATCCATCACATCATATTTAAGAGAAAATTCTAAGGTTCAAGCAATGGAAGACCACATCGAGCATTAGCAACAAGTTCTCCAACTCTTAAAGGATAACCTCACCTTGGCGCAGAATAGAATGAAATAGCAGGCAGATCAACATCACAGTGAAAGAAGTTTTGATGTAGGTGATTGGATATTCCCATGGCTACAACCATATAAACAAGTTTCCCTCAAGAAAGCTAAGAATGATAATAAATTATCACCAAAGTATTATGGTTCGTATAAGGTGTTGCAAAAGATAGGTACTATGGCCTACAAATTGGAGCTTCCTGCAGCTTCCCGAGTGCACCCAGTTTTCCATGTTTCATGCTTAAAGAAGGTTATAGGTGATAAGATTCCAGTTTAAACAATATTGCCAGAACATGATGAGGAAGGAAAAATCATATTGGAACCTGAAGCAGTAAAAGAAACAAGAACTCGACAGCTAAGAAATCAATCAATTTCAGAGTATATCATCAAGTGGAAGAACTTACCCATTGAAGATTCCACATGGGAGGATGAGAATTTTATACAGAAGCACCCAGAACTACTCAAGCGTTGAGGACAACACTTTTTTGAAGGAGAGGGGCATGTTAGGTCCCTATAATACTAGTGATTCCCCAATTACTATTGTCATTGTATCCCTTATTGTTATTGTTGTACCCCTATTGTCCCCATATTGTTATTATTGTGCCCCATAGAATCCCACTATTGTTATTTTTGTGTCTTTATATTATTACTGTTAGGTTGGCTTGGTTATATTGTGTCCCCTTAGAATCCTATATATAGAAAGGGGGTTTTGCCATTTGAATCATCTAAGAATTGGTCATTTGTGTAATGTAAAGGAGGTTTCCCCCTCGAAGAGGCTTATTTCTAAGGTGTTGATCTATCTTTTCTATCCTTTTGTGAGTTGGTTTCATAACGAAGCAGAACAAAAGTATTAAGTTTCGTTTAAGAGTGCACCATCATGTCCTAAAATGAAGAAATATAGTTACCATTAGATGAGGGATTGTAGGGTGTTAATATAGGAGTTGCATAAATCATAAAATCTAGGTCAATAGTTTAGTAGTCCTTATCATAGGCATGATTGGGACTATATAAATTGAAGTGGTGGTGTAGGCATTAGTTGCTGCAACAAGTTACCTAAGTTTTTAGGAGCTCAATTTTTTTCATCCTATGAAATTTATGGATTAATTTCTGAGAGCGAATAGCATTATTCTCCATCTTATTTGAACTTTTCTCAAGGCAAGAAGGCCATAAGAATGGATCATATGTTATATATTTCATTTACATTTGTGGAACACAAATTAATGCTAATAGTAGCTCCCCGTATTAAATGTTATGTGGTTATTTTATGTAAGTATGCATGTATATAGGTGAAATGTGGTGTTCATACGACCAATGTGTTGTTTGGAATAATAGTGGTCTAGCCAGTTAGCAAGCAATATGCATATTTCTGCCACCTGTGAATGCATGTTGTTGTAGTGTCTTGTTGATGGTGCTAGACCCCCCAACATTTAGGGGATCTCCCCTATATGAAGTCCCAACTACACCTCACACTATTTGGTGTAGGAGTTCCATCTGGTATGTTGGCCCAGTTGCCATTAGCTTAAAGATTTTCCTTAGCTGTTGCTTGTTAGCACCTGAGAGCGGTTTGCTTTGTCTTTGAACAATAAGGTTCGCATGCCTGGTGAGTGCTTAGTGTCGTTTTTGTAAGAGTTGTTTCATTGTAGAGGGAGAAGGTGGAAGTGAGTTTCAGGTTGACATGGAATAGTCCCAACTCTGCTAGAGACACAAAACACAACAAGACATGCGTAACTTCTAGTGGAGTAGTCCACACAGATGCAGCAGTCACAAACAGAAGGTGAACAACTAGCACATACAACACCCAACAGAATAGTCCACACGAGTGCGGCGTGCATTATAAAAAGTTTACAAGAATGAATTTGTCAAGTGTCCGATAGGATAGCCCACATGGGTGAGACAACATTAGCAACTGACACAACACATTTCCAATAATACATGTAATAAAACAAATGAAATAGTTCGACTGTCTTAATACAGGTTAAAGAAACATGCATTACAAGCATCCAAAGAATAGCCTTACAAATGAATACAATACATGTGTGAAAATGTGTTGGCCTGTTAATGGATTTTGAAATAAACGAAAGTCCCAAGACACATCCGTACACCATTACATCACTAACCCCGATAGCGATGCATTAGAGCCACTACTCGTTCCTCAAAGAAAATATTACAGACTCTCAAGGCTATGTGCGAGGAGAAAAGGTAAAAAGTCTTTTGCATATACAAATGAGGGGTATATATAGCCAAGGGTGAAACTGACCCTTGTTACTTTTCAACTTCCCTCATAACTGTTTGACTTACATGACTATTCAACTTTACATGTCTCTTCAAATTTACATGTGGGTCTCTTGGATTTCCATGTTACATTACATTGATTACAACAATATGTCCCACAGTAGTGATGTGGCTAAGATGACTCATTGTGACATAGACAAGTTCCCTCTGTGAACAGAGGCAACCCCTCTAGCCCTAGAGTGGGTCTAGTCATAACAAAGACGATACCAAAGAAAATTTCCTTAGAAAGTTGATGTCGTGAAGGCTTACCTTAAAACCATTGTTCGATGGAATTCCTGTTGTGTTGCTCCAACTTTCATTCTTCTAATCACTGGTACCTAAAATCAACATACAGAACACAACCATGAACATAATAGAGTATGACAAAAACTATCTACTTAAAGATTCAAGGAGCTTCAAGCTATCATTACGCATTTCGACATACGATATATGAAATAAGCTATTGATTTGCATTAATATAAATCAGAGTAAAACTTACAACCAAGCCTTGACATCATAAGCTTCCTTGAAAGGTCGTATCAGCATGTCCCCACAAGCATTCACTCGTATACTATCTCCCAAAGGATGAACAACTCTCTCTCCTACCCAAAGGCTAATGCTAGAATACTCTTATAATCAAGTTAACTCCACTCAAAACCATCCCAAGCTAAGATACATGAGAGGCTACTTCCACACTCTACCAAAAACTCTCTACTCTTACTATTGAATTCTTGGACTCTAAAGTTAGCTGATCTCAGTCATGGAGGAAGTATTTATAGGAGGAGGAGCTTCCATAAAAGATGGGAGAAAGAGCTTATCTCTTTGAGAGGTTGCATAAAAGGTGGAACAACCATCCCAAAGGAGAGATGCGAGCTCATCTGATCCAACAATGGACCCTAGGACTGCCCATGAAGTTGCTATACTTCGAAGCTTTGACGAGTTGTTTAAAAAACTTACCAAAAGTAGCTCGTCGCGAGTGCATCACAGAGACAGAGAGACGACTTTGCTAGGGCTAGTGCAATATTAGCCATCGGGTGGAACAACTGTTGTCCCATGACAACCCAGAAACAGAAGTAGAAAAGGGTCTGCTGCAGGAGAAGTAAACTGAGATATTCTTCCAGAGATGATAAGGAAGACCTTGACACATAATTTGTAACATGACACAACATGAATGTCAATAACATGGACTAGTAGTGTACGGAATGAGGGGTTGGTGACAAATGACTATGTAATAGATGCCCCCTAAAGCATGAAGGCTAAGAGAGTGGGAGGGGTGAAATGCTTTACGAATCCATAATTGAAATAGAACACCATCATAGAAAACCTTCAATGCAAGTACAACCGATATCTCTGATACATGAGTACATAGTGAAAGGAAATATATATGCATAAGGCATGGGCACAACCATCCATAAGATAAGCATAAATGATCTGTGTTATGCACACAACCATCCAAAAAAGGACCATATGAAGGACTCAGGTATAGTTGCAGCCATCCAATCAAAACAGTCATGTATTCAACCAATCCACGCAACCGGGACTTTGTGTAATGTAAGCCCAGGGTATTAAATCCCAACCCGATCATGGTACAAATTCTAATATGTCAATGGATGTGCTGAAGTCAAGCATACTAGAAAATTTCTTGATTACCGGTCAATGATGAGAACCATTAACAAGCGCGAGAGAGACCACCAGTAATGTCAATGGTTCCCAAGGTACTGCTAGTACAATTCACAAAGTGTGAAGAACGATCTAAAGTCGAACACCCATGAAATCACCTGATCGAAGTTGAATGATGAAATCTTGTCGTCGAATGCGAAGAGCTTTCCATTAAGGCATGCAAGCTCCAAGGTACCAGAAAGGAGTCTCTAGATCAACTTCGTGGATAATGAGCTAAAGTTGATAGGAAGAGATTGATCGAAGGAGGGCCATAATGTTTCCCACATCATCGATGCGAGCCAAAGGAACAAGATGAATGTGGACGAGACAAAGAATATAAGGAAGGTGTGTAAGGATACAAACTATATAAGGATTAATCTCTTGAACATATCGGTGACACGACTTCGGAGTTTGGTAGCATTTTGGTACCAACGGATCAAAGGTCATGATGATGCAGCAAGGATCAGATGGAATGAGGCAAAATGGATAACCCAAAACCCAGAAGGCCAACGATAAAGTGAGGATGTCCCAACCCGACACGAAGAAGAAAGGGTGTTAATGTTCAAGAGCGACAAGCTGCCATAATAATTAATACAACCAATGGAATACTTCAAAATTTCCCCCCACCATTTGTGGCGAGTACCCCAATTATTTTTTAAACATAATCTTGAAGGGGATAGTATATGCTTGTAATATAAGTTTGTCCTTCAGACAAATCTGACCTAGTGAGTTTTAACGAGCCATAGGAAGGAGAACCTCGATCTCATCATGATGACAAGTCCAATGTTGTCAGGGTTTAACGAGTTCGAAAATGGTGTAACTCAATATCTTTTTCATGTTTAGAGAGTTTGAAAAAGACACATGAAAGAAAACTCCACATTGTTCATTTTTGTACATTTGTGTATCTGGAGCTTGAAAAGGTAGAAAATAACACTTGAGAGAACCACTTGACCATTTTAGCCAAGGAGTACCTTTTTTGTAAATAGTGCCTCCTAGCCCGAAATTGGGGTAAAATTATACTGGGTGCACGACGTTTCGCATCCATTAATGAGTTCTAAATGACAAGGGCTTGACCGTCTTTTCATTTTTAAAGGGTTGGAAAAGAGCTGAAAGAGGACCCCCCATTCTTATTCTCTTTAACGAGTCAAAAAGGGAAAAAATACTCAGTAATATTTTCATCTTTTACGAGTTAGAAAAGAGCTTAAAGCTGACTCGTCTTGGAGGAAGGAGTGGTATAAAGGGTAGCAACTAGTTCTGGTGATGGAGGAACTGCTCAAAACATGTAATGGTCAAGAGGCTTGCTAACAAAACCACTCATCTCTGTGGTCCCTCCAAAAAGGGAAAAAGAACCAAGTGAAAGCACATGATCAACCAAATAGAAGGTGGCGATGGAATAAAACAACTAAGGCTCATCTAGTAGAACTTAGCTGATAAAAATTGAAATCATGAGATGTAAATCAGGCATGGGTTCATTTTTACACAAGCTTGAACCATGGAGAACTCTACTTGGATTTGGTTTCATGTTTACACAAGCTTGAAACGAAAAACTATGCTTGTTATATGTTTTCATGCCCCTAGCATAATGACTCACATCGAGGTACATGCCCCCCAAGCTTCATTTCATTCAACTAGGTGGATGGAATGAAGGTTCACTTTTGAGATCTCGGAAAGACTTGACTGGGATTTTACGAGATCTTAATCAAAGACTCAATTTGGAAAAGGGAGTTGTTTCATTTTTTAATGAGGTTGACAAAGTAAAAGAACTATCCTCGAGACCCTTGTTTCATTTTTTAATGAGGTTGACACAAGACCAGGAACTATCCTCATACCTTTCGTTTCATTTTTTAATGAAGTTGACACAAGCCCAAGAACTATCCTCATACCTCCTTGTCTCATTGACCATATGAGAACATGGCTCCCAATAGGTCTTCACTATATGGAAGGACCACACTCCGGGAGGAATACATGTCATTTGGTACTAAAGATAGATTGTGTTCCAATGCCCCAATACATAATGTACTATACCATCTGTGTGATCATTAGTAGATGCAAAGACAGAATGGGTAGCAACATAATTGACATGTGGCAGGGAAGTTACTACTTGCAAACAAGAGCCAATAGGGGACGATGGTTGCAAAGGAGGCACCTGGTGACCAATGAATGACAATTGATCAAGAGTCACAATTCTCCCTTCATGTGGAAAACAAACCACATGGAAAAGTGAAGAAACAAGAGCTCCCATGACATAAACATAATCGTGTCCAAGGAGGATATTGAAATCTAACAGACCTTGGACTACCACCACATCTATATAGACGGTCTTTACTCCCAAAGTAATAGGGAACTACGGAAGGATCCCTAAGGGTTGACTGGTTCCTCTGTTGAAAGCCAATAGATTCTTGGTGATAGGCACAAGCTATGGGGAGCCGAAAGCTTGCCAAGTAGTAGAAGACATGATGCTAACAGACGTGCCTTCATCTAATATAGTGCCAGGTACTACCATATAATAGGATTGTAATATGATCTGGAAAGGCACATAAGATGGGAGGCGATAAGTAGTCAAGTGACTCCAATCAAAAGAAACTACAAAACTACTTGGTGGGGGTATCATATGATTGCCCAGATGCTCGGCAGGAATAAAAGAAGGACTCCCCTGAACAACCATGACAGAGGGTCATTATTCATTTCATGAGACTATAAGGAGATGAGGCTCTCCTTCACATAACCTACAGGGAAATCTAATCTTCCGTTTCTTCTTACCATCGCTAGCCAAGAGTGTAGCATCGACATGATCTCTAGAGGTCGATGGGGATGGTCGAGCCAGATTTTGAGACCATACCTCTAAGACTCTGGGAATTCCAGGATAGTCTCGGAGGAGATGGTCACCCTTACACAACTTGCAAGGGAATTTGACCTTTCGTGGAGGATCAGAAGGTTTTCCTATAAGAGGTGCATTTGGAGTAACAACCGCATAGTTGGCCCCTTGCTTAGTTGATTTCTTATTCTTCTTCTTCTTCTTCTTCTTAGCCTCCTGGTTACTAGATTTGAAACTTTCACCAGGCGAAGTAGAAGAGGAAGGTGAAGAAATAGGGGAAGAAAGTGAGGGGTCAACCTTAGAATCATCGTGTCGTGATTTGAATGAAGGAGACGGTGAGCTAGGAGTCAAGACACTCAGGATCATTGAGGTCGAAAATAATCAAATAGGTAAACCAATGGTTAACCCATGAAAGGACAACGTTGCTATATAAGGAGCACCAGCGTTTCCAAAAGAAGGAAAAGGACCAAGATTCCCTTCCAAGGGGAATCCTTAACCGGTAGAGTCTGGAAATGTTGCCATTAGAATCGGCCATAAAGAATTACTAAG
Organism: Pinus tabuliformis; assembly: GCA_031772625.1. NCBI lineage: Eukaryota > Viridiplantae > Streptophyta > Pinopsida > Pinales > Pinaceae > Pinus > Pinus tabuliformis. The sequence continues at coordinate 1,487,410,505 of CM062817.1, forward strand.
GAAGATAACTTTAACCAGGAATATTTTGTGCAAAGTTAACTTTATAATACAGAAACAAAACTTTGCCTTTTTATGTTTTAAGATTCGATAAAAGGAAGAAAGGTGACCATATCACTTTCGATTGGAAACGAGCTCGAAAGGACAAGTGCTCGGATGATCCTTTTACTTTTAGAGAGTCGAAAAGGAATGAAAGTGACTGCTCTGGAGCTCTAGGCAAAAGGTTTACCAGGCAAGTGTGATCTGTAGAATGCGTCCCTACGAACCAAGAAGTATGAGAAGGCAATCTCCCCAAATGCTGTGTTCGGTGTATCACATCTGCAAGGCAACCGACTTGGCTTCCTATGGATGATAGGATTGCAACCAAGTGGGGTCTCCCATAATATATGTGACGATACAGGGAGCACAAGTCTATACTAGCACTTATCGAATCAAAAAAGGAGGAATCACCCAACCTTAGTCAAAACAACAGTCACTAGGTTTAAATACGTCGGAACACGTCTCCAGCTTAGACCTCTAGATATGAGCGTTAAGTTTCAATGCTTCCTTAGGTCAATTCAATAAACTTTAACAATTTATCTTGAATGGGATCTTAGTTTCAAGGCCCTACTAAATACATCTTCAAAAACTCCTAGAATGCAACTAAATGAGAAAATAAACCATTCCTTTTCAATGAACGACTAACTAAAGAAAAGTGACAAGTTAATTTCAAAGAAAGCAAAGAAACAAGCAAGAAAATGCAATAATGGTACTTTTCATCATTTCTTAAGCAAACCAATCAAGAGGAAAGCGTTATGCTTCTATCTTTCACTAACTTGCAAGAAATCTAATTAAGAGAATGAAAAATACAACCTTTGCTTTTCAACTTCTAAATGTCAAGAATTTACGAATGCAAAAGATTCTTCTCATTTCCTAATGCAAAATGAATGTAATATTTTGATTTTTCAAATAAATGACAAGCAACCAAATGAAAAACTCAAAACAATTCTAGTTTTAAGCCTTTTTCGAATCAAATCATTCAATAAGTAAAGAGAAACATTTTACTCTAAAACGAATCAAAGACTCAAAACCAAGAATATGTTTCTTTTTGCAAAACTTGGAAAGCTTTCTCACTGACTGAGAAGAAATGTGATCTATGCCAAGTAAAGGAAGGAAACCAAACGAACAAGACTTGAAAGCTTTGGTAACCAAACGTCACATACCAATCAGGAAGATGAAAAAATAGTTAATAAGGAGAAGCTTCAAACAAAGCAAGGGATTGTGCCAAACATAGCCCAAAGATCCAAACGAACAGGTAACCCAAGAGAAGCTAACACTTCAAAAAACCCTAAGATGAACAAGCCACATAGTTCAAAAGGAGAAGTTTCAAGGGAATGAAACCCAGAGTCAAATATTCTAGCAATCAACAATTTGACACACGATAAAGAGGTAGAAGATAAGCTCAAAAGGATAGGACACACTGGCCAATCAACAGACAAAACCTTAAAATTGAAACCTATAGGAATCTTTGTGAGCATAAGACTGACAACATGCACTGACAATAAAATGTCACACCCCCCTAACTAGCCACTTCATGATGTCATCGCCGAAGTACACCAGTTAATAGCGTCGAGCCGATTTCAGAGCTCATCACGATTGTTAGGTGATGTAATTGCGCTAAACAACAGAAGGCACAACTAATTAGATAGAACAGGCACTACTATCTTTGCGACTATCATAAAATAAACAATGACGACCCCAAATCCAAGGAAAAAAATTAAAAATCAGCTGAGAAAAAACCAGACCTATCACTTATGATAAAGGGAAGACTACCAAGAGTATTCAAAACAACCCAGAACATGAAAAATTCAACCCAAATGTAAAGGAGACAATAAATAAGAAAAGAAAAATCAAATCAAGAGACAAAATACAAAGTCCCCAGTGGAGTCACCAACTTCTGACACATGCAAGTTCCCTTTGCGGACATAGGCAACACCTCTAGCCCTAGAGTGGGTCTAGTCACAACAAAGACAATACCAAAGCAAATTTCCTTAGAAAGTTGATGTCGTGAAGGCTTACCTTCAAACTGTCATTCGATGGAGTTCCTATTATGTTGCTCTAGCTTTTGTTCTTCTAATCACTTGTACCTGAAATCAACATATAGAACACAACCACGAACATAATAGAGTATGACAAAAACTATCTACTTAAAGAGTCAAGGAGCTTCAAGCTATCATTATGCATTTCGACATATGATATAGGAAATAAGCTGTTGATTTGTATTAATATAAATCAAAGTAGAACTTACAACCAAGCCTTAACGTTGTAAGCCTCCTTGAAGGGTCCTATCAGCATGTCCCCACAAGCATTCACTCATATACTATCTCCCAAAAGATGAACAACTCTCTCTCCTACCCAAAGGCTAATGCTAGAATACTCTTATAATCCAGTTAACTCCACTCAAAACAGTCCCAAGCTAAGTTACATGAGAGGCTACTTCCACACTTTAGCAAAAACTCTCTACTCTTACTATTGAATTCTTGGACTCTGAAGCTAGCTGATCTCAGTCATGGAGGAAGTATTTATAGGAGGAGGAGCTTCCATAAAGGATAGGAGAAAGAGCTTATCTCTTTGAAAGGTTGCACAAAAGGTGGAACAACCATCCCAAAGGAGAGATGCAAGCTCATCTGATCCAACAACCGACCCTAGGACTACCCATGAAGCTGTTATACTTCGAAGCTTCGACGAGTTGTTTAAAAAACTTGCCAAAAGTAGCTCATCGTGAGTGCATCACAGAGATAGAGTGACGACTTAGCTAGGGCTAGTGCAATCTTGGCCATCTTCGCGAGTGGAACAAGTGCTGTCCAGCGATGACCTAGAAACATGAGTAAAAAAGGGTTTGCTATAGGAGAAGTAAACTAAGATATTCTTCCTGAGATGATAAGGAAGACCTTGACACATAATTTGTAACATGACACAAGGCGGATGTCAATAACATGGAGCGACAGTGTCCGGAATCAGCGAATGTGGGTTCGGTGACAAATTACTCTGTAACACTCATGACATGAATCAACACGACAAAGTTGGTATGTTCATGTTGCTGGTGGTGTCCATGTCAAGCTACAGTGCTACTGAGTGATGAGTGTGCTCTTGTTGTATCATAGCCTCACCTCCGCATGGCAAGGTTTACAAATTATTCAATGGTCTTAGTGTTCACTAGATAGTTCATGCATGTGCACATGTCTCCTTTTCTTTCTAATTGGTACGCTTCATGTGTTCTTCCATTCACGAATAAGTATCTTAGCATGCGCTCCTTATTCATCCCATTCATCATCACACCATGTCTTATCAATGTACATGTATCTGAAATCACTCATGATGTGATGACATCAAATCTAGAAATTTCCTAGTCTACCATGATGAATCATATTTCATTTTCGGGTGTAGGTGACCATGAGAGAGGACTAGACTCTGAAACTACAAAAAGCACATTTCAGGCCAGGATGTGGGCTCTGGGGCACTACCAATTAAAATTGCGCAAAGGTCACAAAAGGTTGAGATGGGTAGTCTGGATCAGAAGTGACTATTTGTAGGATCTGGCTCGGTTGGAGGGCATATTTGTGCAAGTTTGTTTAGAGAGACAATGCAAGTATCAGATGGAGACTAGCAGTGAAAACTACGCAATTTCTCCAAGGAGCTGGGAGTGGGGTGTGGGAGGCTACTGGAAGAAATTGCGGAGAGCTAGGAGGCTGGCCTACTGGACATCCTTATGCAGTTTTTGACCTGAGTGGGATGGTGGGCAGCTGGGAGACTTCTCATGAAAACTATGTAGTTTTCAAGAGGAGTAGCAAGTCGGCCATTAGAATGACTAGCTGGAAAAACTCCAGTAATTTTTTAGGGAAGTGCAGTGACAGATAGTGGGTGTTGTTTCGCATGTCTTCACACTTTCTTTAGTCAGTGGAAGTGGGCATGCTTGGCAGCTTCTGTGCAAATTTTTGGAGTTGTGAGTCCCGGGGTCACTGCCCAGTCAAACTCTTTGGTTGACCAGCTGGAGGCTTGGTAGGTTTTCTTGCGGGCATTGCATATTGAGATGGCTTGCTAAGAAACTTTTGCATTGTTTTGGGTGACAAATTAGTCGGGTTGACTCTCGGATTTGGTAGTTTAGACTATTTGGGAGGCAGCCTCAAGCTTCGTGCAATTATGGGCAATAGTACATGATCACTGAGCACTGAGACTAAGCGACACAACTCAGCAGAGGTCTGTCTATTGGAGGGTGGTCTGGTTGACAGAGTTTCCGCAAAATGACCAAGTGTGTGAGTGAGTGAACTTTTGCATGCATGACCTTACTAATATAGACTCAACATGACTTGAAGATGAGGCACCTTGAACCATCAAGACAACATACACTTAGTGTGACTGACTGACGGGTGCGAGCAACAAGTGCGACACTTAAGATAGATATTCGGATGACCATTACGACACTTGCGCAAAAGTGCTTACAACACCATGTGCGAGTGTGATAGATTCTTACATAGTGAGCACAACTCTAAAACAACCTTCAACATCACCATAACGAGGTAGCAAGAATGACATAGCAATCCACATGCCGAAGACAATAGTTGATCAAACAAGTGAAAAGGAAGGAAGACATGTATAAGAAACACATAAAATGACTTTTCGTGTTTTTGCACATGCATGTTACTGAGGATAGGATGATATGACAATGATAAGCAATCATGCAAACTCAACTAAGAGGTGTACTTCAAAAGGTGTTCTTTACTTACCATACATACCCTCAAGATGATGATGCATTCGATAGAGTTTGCATGTGGTCTTGATATTTTCCATTACTTGGTTCCTTTGTCCTTCTCCTCAACTCTACGAAAGCCACTTCAACATGTCACCCTTTCTTGTAGTCATGGAGAGGTAAATCTATGCAATTTCCATGGGCAGTGACTGTTGTCGTAATGAGGCCCTGGGAGGCCCATCTACATAGTTTCTACATAACACATATTTCATTAAATTTGGAAGTATTCAGTGGATCTAGAATATGTAACTTTAACTAGATTAATTTTTTTCAAAATGGGGAATTAGAAATTCACTTAGTTCACTAATTTTAATGTAGATATTCATCATTTTTTGTGAAAAAAATTATCATGATAAACTTTATTAAACAAATTCATTTAAACTTGCAAAAGAAAATCTTTGACGTCTTAATCTTGGATTCCTTACATTATCTATTTTAATATTTTTATGGTTTGTATTAAAATATGAGTTTGTTAAAGCTATTTTATGAAAAGAATGATGTGTATTTTACTATTAGTAACCCATTTAATTATAATCTGATATAGTAAATATCATGTACGTGTTAAGTTACAATTATTACTAAGACAATGTTGGCACAATTTAAAAGTCTATCACCTTTGCAACCCTAGTAATATCGTTGAAGATTTAAAAAATCTCATAGATCATCGAGTTTATACTCATATTGGATTTAAATTTCCAAATATTTGTGACGCTACCAACCTTCTTAATCTTTTAACTAAACATAATTATGATGAGCTTGAAACACTTCTTTTAATGCTTTTTGAGCATAACAATAAAATTCGAAATAATTTTGGGTAATATCTTTTTTCCTTCTTATATACCATATTTGGTCTTAGTGGATGATAATCATCATTATCACCATCATCATTTCATACTATTGTAGGAAATTTGCGCCATTTTAGAGTTGAGGAGAAAATATTTTTTTAGGATCAAATTAAATGTTGAATGCGAGTAGTAGCATAATTTATTTTTATTTATTATTCGTACTTTTATGTTAAAAACTAAGTTGATTGAGGCTTACTTAATGAATAATAGATTAATATGCAAGACATATATTAAGTATAAAGTTATTTAATGACAAATGGTCATAGTAATGTGTCCAATATATACCATCATAGATCCATCTTAAGTGCGGATGTAGGGATCAAATTTCTTCACGTGCAAACATTTTTAGAGTGCAAAATACAATGTGATATTTTTCATTGTTCAAACTGTATTTTTGAATGCTAAATAGACTATATATAAAGACCAAATAAAAATGTTAACCATATATATATATATATATATATATATATATATATATATATATATATATATATATATGAAGTTGATATTGACATAAATTAGTTAACGTAGATCTTCAAATAGTTTATTTGAATCTATAGGTGAAATATTTTGAAAAGTATAAGATTTAAACATCTAATTCACACATTTTTTTTACTTTTAATTACTTTACAACATATTCATTTTTTTTATTTTTCTATTTAAAACATAATTTTTATTTTAAAGGGGCACAGACGGACAAACAAACTTACACATCCCCGCATACTCGGTTGTAGAACAATTACTAATCGTTTTAATGATCAAAATCAATCATGAATTAGAATAGTAACAAAGTAGTGCAATTTGATAATTTTCAAATACAAGAGGAAAGAGAGAAACTTGACTAAACTATTTATTACAAATGTTTAGTTTTTATTCGTGTAGTGTTTAAAGATATTATATTGAAAAGAACATATTAACATTAATCTAAAACTTAGATTCCTTATATTATTTATATTATCATTAATATTTATATTTATGTATGAAATTTGACTCATGAATAATAGATTTTGTAAAGAAAATCTTACCTATAAAGTTATTTAACAATATATTAATATTGTTTTTCTTACTATTATTGACCATTTTAAATTGACACTAACTACTTTTCCTATGTTGAGTACAAATTTATTATACTAGTACAATGTTGGCACCACTTCCAAATCTATAAGAGGAAATATTTTATAATTCTAGTTGTGTTGTTCAATGATAAAAATAATTTCTTTATAAATTAGAGTGCAACAAAATAGCAAATTTGATTTATTTCAATTATAATAAAGAATGTTAAGGAAAACTCACTTCAAACATTATTACAGGTGTCTAGCATTTATTCATTAAGTGTTTAAATGGTTTATATTAAATAGAATACTAATTAGGTACTCCACTATTGTTTTAATAGACCAAGTTTAGAATATGTTTTCAAGTGCATTATTGAATATGATTATGCATATTTGATATGGTGAAAAGTCATGTTGGTCAAATAAAGCTTTGAAAAATTAAATATTTTATAGCACTGTCATGTAATTTGTATCAACACATGATTAAATTGAAATATTAAATAATATAAAACTCCAAAAATAATATGAAGAGAATAATTTATATACAACAAATATTGAAAAGTGTGTTTGAGTGTATATTAATAGATCCTTCAAAAAAAATTACATTCATGAACCATATAAACTTAATCTCAAGATATTCACTCAAGTAGATCAAGAATGGCTTCTACACCATATTTATTTATCTTGGTCTTCTTGCAATGTTTTTTCTTTGGCATCCATGCCCACATTATGGTATTAATTGGAATAGAGCCAAGTTTTGTGTCATTGGAATTTGGTACCCAATATTTCTCTAAAAAATTTCCATTGTATTTCCCTGACATGGGCTTCCACCAAACAACCTTTACATGAAGATTCTCACTTTCATTATCCGTTAAGATATATTAGAAGGATTTTTCCATCCAAATCATCTTTCCTGCATCCTCATTTCCTTATCTAACTAGCAACATCTTTCCTTTATCAACATCAATCATAATATTGAATGTTGGCTTTGGCTTATTGCATTTGGGTCCAACATATACTCGTTCATCTATCACGTTATCAAAATCTCCATCCATAATACTTGATATTACTTGGAGTGTATTACGATCAACATCAACAATGTGCCTTGTCTTGGGCCAGAAATTCTCGGAAAATGAATCACTTTCATTTATTATTCTATGATCATTATAGATTCCATCTAATGTATCAAGAACTCTTTCCCAATACACTACTTTTTTTTTCCATTCCTTTGTAACAATTGGTGAATCCTCATTCCCAATAGTGTCTTTCCACATTTTTATGTATGATGTTATCCCTTCCTTTAGTTCTTTTAAATAGACATCATTTTGTTTGGAAGCTAAGAAATATGGCTTCCCTATGGGAATTATAGTTTGACCTTCATCATCTATATTCCATAACTCAAGTGGTTCTGACCACTTAATATCTCTAATTAATTCTTTGTACCTTAGTATTGGAACATCATTGAGTACAAGAAATTGGAAGTATTGGACATTAAGATGTCCAGCCAGTGCATTTTTCCCTCCTTGATGTATCCATTAAGGAAACTTTTGAAGTAATATACCTTGCCAATAAGTGTAGGTGGAAACACTCAATTTTCTTCAATTATGCAATATGTATCCATCATTTCAAATAAAGAATAAATATCTTTACTTTTTAGGTTGGAAGACATTCTTCCATAGGTTCCATTTATGTCTTCATGGGTGTGCCCCACATGCAAGAACCCAACTGCAATAGTGATGAAGACAATAAGTGTAGTTAAAAGTGATAGAAACATGAAAAGATATTGATTCTTATTATCACTTGTTGCATTGTCCAATTATAACAAAAAATGTGGAGGAAGAGGTTTAAAATCAACATTTTGACTTTTTTATCTTCCATTAGATATAAAATCATCCTTGTACACTTGACATTTTGAGTAAATAAAGGTGTCAAGTAATGCATTTGTAAGTGGGCTTCTTTAACTTCCACTTTCATAAAGTAGATCACCATACATATCCATTTGTGGGTCTTCAAGGTCCCTTAAACACTTTGCAAGGGATGTAATAGTAAATTGTGATCCCATATGTACAAATGGTAGGGAGAAATGGCCAAAACCTCATGTCTTATGCCCATGTGTAAGCATACCTATCAGTGACAAACCTAAATTTGTTCCTACAATAGATTTTGATTTGATATGTAGCCTTGGGATTGAAGTCTTTGTTTTGTCCACTTTATCATGCATAATGCTCAAATTCTCCTTTGGAAATCGCTCTGACATAATTCTATGGGCATAGTAGTAATATCTTCCACACATAACAATCTTGTTATGTTCGTTCAGCCTACCTCGTGCCTTTTCTTCCAACTATTTTGTAGTTGCTGACTTCATTTGTGCTTTCAACACAATACATTCACTGCATTTACTGAAGTTGGTGTTCTTTGAAAATGCCACATCTCGAAACTTAGTATTCCAGATCTTGCTCATTGTTGACTATGATATTGATGGGTAATTGAGATTGTGAAGAGCCTCATTAATCTCTTTTAACAAAGAATTTTGTGTGTAAATCGAAGGAAGCAATCTTAAAGGAGAAGATGTTCCATCTTCTTCAACTTAATGTGTTTGGTTTGGTGAAAAGTCTGAATTATCCATTACAATTTTGTGCAATATTTCTATTGCTGTGTGAGCTCGTGCTTTGCATGTGTTGGTGTTACCATGAATAGCTTTAATATGTCCATGTTGGAAATATTGTTGGCAGTTATAAAATGTGCTTTGAGGAATCTTATGTATCTTATACCATGCTTTCTTACAAATAATATTCCCATTAAATCTCATGTCCTTTACATTTCTAGCAATAGATGGCAGGCCATGGCCCTTTGACATGACTGTGTTTGACATGAGTGAATTCAAAACAAATTCCCTAATACCATTTTTATTTATTTTTCATACCCCTTCTAGCACCTGCAATGGCCTTCCTATCCATATGTTGAAGACAATATTTTCTACAACATACATTTGCTACCAAAAGTCGAATTTCTTCCTCTTCATCTACTTTTGTTTGACATTTTGCAAATTTTTTTGTATCCATAACTCATTTAATCCTTTTATACGACCTTGCCACATGCATATCAATTGAGTTTATATATTTTTCATTACAAAGATACACATCCCATTTGTTTAAGGAATTTGTGTCCTCTATAACATCCCATATCACCATTTTCTTGGGTGGCTCCTTGAACTTTTCCTTGACCCTTAATATCACACCTTTTTTGTCCACCAACTTATTTATTGGCCATATAACCAAACAATGTATAGAATTATCCCAAATTCTACATATCCCACAATTTCCATCTACCTCTTCCAAAAAAACACCAAATTCCATTTCACCTAGTGTTTCACCCTCAACAATGTCATCCTCGCGAACATTAACTAGAATTCCTTTGGCAATGAACATGCTTGTTCCCATGCATTCATTTGTAAGAGAAACCTTTGTAAATATGAATCTAACCCTATCTTGGGAAGATTTATGGCATGATCATGATAGTGAGGCTCCAAATCTGATTTTGGCCAAACCTCATAAGATTCCAATACACCCCCGAGTGTATGCTCAAACATTGTTGGATGTGGTAGACGAGCATCATCTTTTAACAACTTATCAATTTTAACCACTATGAATCCTTTCTTTACCATATTTCCATGCACTTTATGCCCAAGCTCTGCATTGAATATGGAGCCCTCGCCCACCTTCACTCCATGTTGCAGAAGATCTACCTTATCTCCAATAGAAAATGTAGAAGAAACATTTGCACCTACAAACAAATGTAAATAAGGTTAGTATTTACTCAAGAAAACACCTATTATACTATCAATAATATTTAACACATACTTCAATATTTTGATTTACATATGTTGTGTCTCAAATCTATTATCTTCCATGGATGTATGTCCTCTTCATTAACATCCTCATCAATCAAATGTGGTTGAGTGACATCAATTATCAAAATTGTAACATAACCTGCATTAACCCTTTCTCTGATATAATAAGTTCTAGACTCTATAAATTCGACCTTCCTAGCCCAATGACTTGATCATTAATAAGGAAATAAACATAGTCCCCTTTTGGAAAAATTATATTTTCCATTGTAGCTTGTATAAATTCTATAACAACAATTAAATCATAATTTGTAATTAACAGGTTGAACCATGTAAAGTGTGACTTTATGTTTTCACAAAAACACACAACTTACCAAAAAGTAATATAGATGCAATAATTTAAATAATATGGTAGTCATATTGTATGTAATGAAACATTATTTCCCACCATTTAGTGCCTATTACTAAAAATTACTTTACATACAAATTACACAAAAAATATATATGAAGAATAGGAAATTAGAGATGTAGATAGTATCATAGAATGACAAATATCAACTCATATCAAACCACCAACTTCTTATTTAACTTTAGAAATGACACTTGTAGTTTTGATGCATGTGTATGAATAATGATCATAAGAAATTTGTAGAAGTTAAAGAACCAAAACATGGTCCTTTGGAAAATATGAGAAATTCCAAGATTGATGCTACATAAGATGTCTAAAATCCCCATGAGAAGGACAAATTATATTTATATTTCACTTAGTGAGGATGTTTGATGTTTGAACTTGATAATCGAAAGCCAAACTAGAGGTTCTCTTCCAAATAAAATTTTTGCTACTATAAATACTAGATAATTTTCATTTTTATTCTAAAAGAAAAGAAATTGCATTAGAAGAAAAATATAGTATACCTCAATAATAAATTTATTCATAAACTTCAAAATTATACAAAGATCACATTATTCTCCATGGATCAAATAATTATGATTGGATTATTATGTTTGTGCGAAAAGGAAAGCTATACAATTATCTTTCCTTCCAACGCAAGCACAAATGTAGTGCCAACAACAACATATATTTATATACACTTCTTTTGCACTATCATTGATATTCATAAATTGTTCCAAATTCAATAAAAGGGCACATCAAAAGCTATAATTCTAACCATTGTGATTATTGATACAATGTCACTCCTAGAGCATTGGTTGCATAAGTGTAATGGTGTTTAGAAGAAAGTTAGTAATTACTAGGTATCCTTCTTGCATGATCACAAATGCACTGCCAATAACAATATCAGAGCACTAACCTTTGTGAGGGTGAAATCTTGATAGTTTTCCTTTTTGCACAAGAACAAAGAAATCTAGTGCATTCTATAATTCCTTCTAACACAAATACAAGCACATTTCCAACAATAATGTTGCATTGTGAACAAAATTTAATGCATGAAAGATTTACTTGTATCACAAATACAAACACATTTTCAACAATAACATTTCAAGATGAAGGAAATTTAACACATTCTAACCTTCCTTCTAGCATAATGAGAAACATATTTCTAATAACAACATTGCATTATGAAGGAAATATAATGTGTGTTAGCTTTCCTTCTATCACAAGTAGAAGCCCATTTCCAACAATAACATTGCACCTCAAATGAAAGCTAACAATCAATATCATTCCTTCTACTACAAACATAAGCATATTGCTAGAAGCAACATTACATGGTCAAATAAATCTAGCGCATGCTAGATTTCCTTCTAGCACAAACACAAGCACATTGCCAATAACAATATTCTAAGGCGAACAAAATCTACCACATGCTAAATTTCCTTGTAACATAAATAGAAGCATATTACTTTCAAAAAAATTGCAAAGTAAAAAAAATATTACACATTCTAGAGTTTCTTCTAGCACAAACACAATCACATTGCCAAAAATAAAATTCCAGGGTGGAAGATATCTAGCATACACTTTATTTACTTCTAGCACAAACACAAACACATTGGCAACCCTAACATTGTAAGGGGGGGGAAAATCCAATGCATGATAGAATTCATTATAGCACAAACACAAGTACATTTCCAACAATATTGCATTGAAAAAGAAATCCAATGCATGTTATATTTCATTCTAGCACAAATACAAGCACGTTGCCAATGACAATATTACATTGCAAAAGAAATCTATTGCATACCAGATTTTATTCTAGTACAAACACAAGCACATTTCTAACACCAATATCTCATTGCAAAACCCCTGATCGGGTTGTGACAGAGAAGAGGAGGTGGCCCAGTGGTGATGGGAAGTGGAGATGTCAAGGACCATCCACTCGAGCGCAAGGGCAAAAAACACATCAAGATGTGGAGGAAGAGGACAACCAAAAGGGTAGGTGGAAGGACAAGGCAGGGAGGGAGAAAGCCCCGAAAGAAGACAGGCGGGGTTACGAAGGGAAGGCAAAAAGGAAGGAATGGGAGCCATCAAAAGAGTGGGCGAAGAGATGCCAACAAGTGGCAGGAATATAGAGAAGAACCCACGGTAGGAGCAGCTGGAGGCACGAGGGAGTTAATGAGGGTAAGAGTTGGAAGGGACAGAGGGCCATCATTCTGAGGAGTAGGAATAAGGAAAAGGGTGGTGAGAGAATTAGGAGGACAGGTGGTAGGTGTGATGAAAGGCAGTAGGGATAACGAGGTAAAACAAAAGGTAAGAGAGAAAGAAGATAGTTGCATGCAGAAAGAAAGAGTGAGAGTAAGAGTAGAAAAAGGTGGTGGATGCAAGATGAGGATGCAGGTCGGTGGATGCAACTGTGTCAACTCAGGTCGACAGTATGTATTCTTCCATTTCCTTAACATCATAATTATAGTAATGCCAAATTCAGTGGTACTAGGGAAAGAGACCTGGGAAAGTCTAGACTCAGAAAGAGTCGAAACCAGGGTCTCCTAGAACACTATCTGAGTCAGGAATGAGGATGAAAGGGACAGAGAAGCAAAAGATAAAGAAACGCCCCTAAAGAAAGTGCAAAGAGGGAAGGAGGGCGACTGAGGAGAGAAGAGAGAACTTGAGCGCTTGTCCTACCATTTTTAGGAATCAACACGCCCCATATTTAATGGTTACCTTAATGGACAGTGTTGATCTCTCATGGAATCAGAGTGCAGTCTTCACGAATGTTGTTGCCAATGCAATTCTTAAAAGATAAATTACTATATGGCACAATATTGTGACTTTATTATAAGTGGCCATAGAATTTCAACAGGCCCTTCAACAACTTCGTAGTATCCAGGGGCGTGGGGCCCATGTTCCTCTATATTTCTCAGCGCTTACCCTTCTTTGACATGGGAATGGGTAGAATTGGAAATGAGAATTTACGGGTATGTATGGCCGTCAATCTCTATAAATTTATGTTAATCTTTTCTGGTTTAGCATTATTGATATTACAAAGAAGATTTTTTCAAAGCAACACGGTCCTATAAAATCTCTACATAATAAAGCATTATTTCTGCAAACCATACTATTATATAAAAATCAACAATTTTGCAAATGACATCTTAGTTTACAGAAGGGTGAAATTCCCCAATTTTAGGTTTTATAAGAAAATTTAGGCACCTTTCATCCACCTTTTTACACTGTGAATTTGTATTTATAACAAGAAAATAGTTCTCCTTGAGCCATATCCATGATTGTGCCTTCCTGATTGTGATCATGCAAGTCTCAGCTTTCATTAATGCCCCATGCTTTCATCAATCCCCCATGCTGACCCACATCAGCCATATTCGGAAGCACCCAGTGACTGATGCTGTTAGAGCATTCTATTATCTTGAGCGCTTGTCCTACCATTTTTAGGAATCAACACACCCAATATTTAATGGTTACCTTAATGGACAGTGTTGATCTCTCATGGAATCAGAGTGTAGTCTTCATGAATGTTGTTGCCAATGCAATTCTTAAAAGATAAATTACTATATGGCACAATATTGTGACTCTATTATAAGTGGCCATAGAACTGGGAACTTAAGCAGGGACATGTACGAAATTCGAATTAATTACATCCTTTAAATAAAAAATCACTACTATAACTCCATATAGAACTTGGTCCTTTTGCATAAACATGTCTATTTGAAGTTAAAAATCTAAATAGGATAGTCCTCTAGCATAATCATGTCTATTTTAAGTTAAAAATTAAAATAGGATGGCCAAGCAGTGATAAGTTTAATTTCTAATGCATTTTCTTCAAAAATTAAAACAAGATGTTAAATGAGTAATAAAATTGATTTCTAATGCATTTTAAGCTCTATTCATCTATTTATTTTTTAATTGAAACATTGTAGTTTGCACTTTTTCATCAAAATGTTGTCAAACCGGATTTACCTTTCACAAAACTTCCAAATATATCTTAGGAATGAGTTTTCTGAAATCATTTATATCTTTAGTGAGGCTTCTACTCTCTTAAACTAAACAATTTATGTGCTGAGAACCTCCATGTACCTTTCACAAAACTTCCAAATTCATATTAGGAAAGAGTCTCCTGAAATCATATATTTCTTTAGTGAGGCTTCGACTCTTAAACTAAACAAATTTCCAGTGAAAACCTCCATGTACGCTGGAGATCTTCCTACACACCATTGACAGGCAGAGAAATTTTAGTGAAAAAAGGTTTAAACTAGCACAGCCTCAACTGAGTGAAAAAGGTTTAAACTAGCACAACCTCAACTGAGAAATGCTGCCGATAGGGGTGATAAGAACCGAATGCTCAAGATTGTGGGAGAGAACGTACTAGCTTTCTCACTTGCTAATAGCTATTCTCTCTCGCAAGCCTAAGAAAGCCAATAAGTTCTCTCTCATAAGCCTACACACCAATGGGTTCTCTTGGTTTTCACACCGTATGTTCTTACCATGCCTAACAATGTTCCTGTAATGAAAATTCCATGTTCTTATCATGTTTATTAACATTCCAGTTCATTTTAAATTTCACACACCCAGACATATTCTTGCTAATTCCAAAATTTGAATTCCTGGTAACTTCGAAGCACCAAAGCTCAAGTGTTGACTTTTGTGCTTCTTGACCTGAATGAGCAAGCTCGCTTAAAGGTAGTAGCTAAAGTAGCACAAGTAATACTAGATGAATTTAAGCCAGATTCGAGCTTCATTTTCAAACAGTACGCTTATAAGGTATAAATCCTGTCCTGGTGAACTGAAGAATGTTTTTAATTTCTGAATCAGTTTTGTATATAAATTTTCATAACTGTAAAGAATAATATATAATGTAGAATACCTATTATGGCCATGAACAACTTAGTTTCTCATGGAACTGGGCAAATCGATAAAAAAATTGGTGTCTTCTTGCCACATGATATTAGCTGAATTCTATTTATGGCGATCATAATTTTATTTATTTATAATCTAATTTTTTTGAATCATGTGATAGATATTACTGCATTTCTTTTGCAATATTTGGTGTCATTGCTTGTTCTTCCAGTATGTATAAATCATTCTGTTAAGTATAAATCATTCTGCTAATATTGATTCGTTACTGTGTGAATAAATCATTTTGCTAATATTGATTCCATAGAGAGAGATACAACAAGCCTACTGACCTCATCAAGCTTCTCAAAAGAGACGGCCCAGCGTGGGATCCAGCCTTTGATTGCTTCGCCAGCGACAACAATAAACCAGGTCGGCCATCCTGCAGTAACTCTCGCCTTTGATGTTCCTGGGAGAATTCCCAAGCCTGGGATTAGAATTGGCATTCAGAGAAAATTCTCCCTGTGGCTGCAGAGGATGAGAACAAAAAGGATAGTGTTGCTTATGCTAATAGTGCCGTTGCTTTTCGGCGTCGTCCCACAACAATGAAACTGGGTCGGCACCATTGTTTTTTTCCCTCTCAATTTAGTCCTATAATCCCCCATGTGTCTGTTCTCAGCCTCAATGCCATGGTCCATGACTGCAGGGGCTACCAACGGCCGAGACGCCATATAAGAAGATCAACTATTGGAGGATGCCCCCTTCGAGCTCTCTACATAATATGTGGCTCTTGTAAAGGGTTTGCTGCAAATGCACTCTATAAGAATAATTACAAAACCTACTCCAGAAGCCCTCCTCTGCCAACCTGAAAACCCCAAGAAAATCCTCGAAGCAAAGAATTTAAACCCCAAAATGACGTTGCATCCAAGGCTTGCCTTTCCCATATTTGCTCTTTTATGAACAAGTCTTCAGCTTGGATCTGTCAAAAAAGTAATAAAGGCTACACACAAAAATACCCTAACCAGTTCATACTCACACCATTTTGTGCGGAGAAAAGAACAAGCTGCATTGCATCAAGACCTCCTCTTCTTCCTCTAGTATTCTTCTTAAACACGCGTCATGGTTTCGAACCCCGTGATGTGAAACCAAGCTAGTTTCTTAGAACCCAGAGATACAAATGCACTTAAGGACACGGTTTTTCTTCTATTTTCTCTGAACCAGCACATCCCGGGTTCGAATCCCAGACGCAGAGTGCTTCACTAAAATCTGGAGCTGCACACTCACTAGGTGCAACGGTAACCCCATCTGAACGGCTAGCATTCTAATTCCGTAAAATGCATGTTAACTTCGACAACCCTGATTCGGGGAGACCATACCCGCCATTGGGTGCAAGTTTGAATTACTGAAAGATCTATCTATGTCTCCCATGGATCCAAGGAGGTCATGGATGCCATAGGGTGCAGGTTCGAATCCTTCAAAAATCCATTTTTGGCTGTGCGAATACAGAAGAGCTGTGCAACTAAAATGACATGTCTTTTTATCAGTAATTATTTCTTAATTTTAGAAAATTAATTTTCTAATTTTTTTTAAGAGCTGTGCAACTAAAATGACATGTCTTTTTATCAGTAATTATTTCTTAATTTTAGAAAATTAATTTTCTAATTTTTTTGTTTTTTGTTTTTTATTATTATTTATGGTTTCTTTTCTTGTTTTGCTTTTTTCTTTTTTTCTTTTGCTTTTACTGTTTCTTGTTTTGTTTTTTTATCATAGTCATTATTTGAAAATTAATTTTCTAATTTAGTTTATTTATAGAAATAATATATATATTTCATTGTGGTGATTGATCTAAGATGAGATTTTTGGTTTTTTATTTTAATCATGGTCATTATTTCTTAATTTTATAAATTTAATTTTCTAATTTATTTTAGTTTACTCATAGGCATAATATATGTATTTCATTGTGATGATTGATATAAGATAAGATTTTTTTGGTTTTTTATCATAGTTATTATTTCTTAATTTTATAAACTTAAATTTTTAATTTAGTTTACTTATAGGTAAAATATATGTATTTTATTGTGATGATTGATATAAGATAAGATAATATTATTATATTTATGTCCAATTAATGACCATAAAGTAGGTCAAATGGATTGTTGAGTACAATGATGTCCATACAAAGCGGGAGAACCAAATGGTCTCCCTAAAAAAAAGATACAATGCATGAAATAAATCAACATCTAGCTGTAGCGGAGAAGATCCAGGAGCTAATAAGTCTCAAGATTAGATCCATTTCTCCTAACATCTGAGGTTGAATGAAGAGCACTAAAGAAACTCAACAAAGTCTGTTGGGTTGATGAAGAGTCGGTGGAAAGTGCAGACTGTCCACTAAACCGTCGCCTGGGGGGTTCACGCACTGCTGAGGTATGGAGGACTTAGTCCGTCTCCCAGGGATGGATCTAAGAAGGATTTGCCGCTGAGATCTCGTGTGGCAGGGTGAGATCCCACGGATCCTCACTGATCTAGTGTCTAGATACATACTGGTATCAATCAATTTCTTCGTGCCCGTGTCTGAAGGTAGTACCCTGAAAAATGTCGTGATCCTCTGTGTGGGGTCTGGTCTAATGGGAGGCTGAAAAATATGCGCTTGGAACATGAGAGCCTCTTGAATATATAGGGCCAAACATCTTTGATCTGGATAGAATCTCTAATAAAACAATGAAACCTTCCTCTAATCTTGTAGTAGACAGGGCATTCAAGAATGAAATGCACATCGGTCTCCACTTCCTGTAAATGACATACCTGGGAGATTTTGTCTGGGCTATCCACCTGGTGGTCCATCTCTACCTGAAGTCTGTGACAACCTACTCTGAACTAGCCTAGAGGAATGCGAATATCATGCATTCAATGGTGAAATGTATACTGGGGTCGAACAATGATCCCGTCTCTCAACTCCAAGAAGTGCTTAGCGTAGAAGGCCATCTTTGGGCGCAACCCTCTTGGAGGATTGACCTAGGTGACCTAGACGAACTATCTATAGATGTCCTCCTTGATGATCTTGTTTAGCTCATGTCTAGTAGGTAAAAGGTGACCAGGAGCATCTAAGGAATATTAGAAAGGAGGGAGACGATCCAACTGAATTCCCACTAACTCTAAAAGATTTGAATATCCTGTAAATCAACATCTAGCTCAGCCTCAGGGAGTAGAATGGGCAATTCTCAGAAGAGAAATATGCCAAGTAAGGATATCGGTCCCTACTCTTTATCGAGTATGCAAAGCCCTGGACACAACGCAAGAATGAAACCAATCTAAAGATCGTCTCAAGCTGAAAGGGCTGAGCTCCAAACTCTGCAAGGATGATGTGTTGCAGTAGTGTCAGTTTGCTTCTAATGATGTGGCAGAGAAGAAGAATATGGACTCTCTGAGATGAAGCCCAATCTAACTGAAGTAAAGACGATCCCCAAAACTCTAAGCCCTATAGAACAATGGGACAGATCAATGTGTCCATGAGGATCATCTTGGACAAGATGTCCTGGAAGTGATGTCGAAAGCTCTGTCTCTCGAGAAGGGCTAAGGATCCATATCCTTTGTTGATATGAGGCTGAAGCATTGGTTGCAAACTGAAGTGGGGACCAGAGAATTGCACCCCCAAGTAAGTATACGTGCTAGTGATCTCAATCTCTCCCCTTTGAATAAGAATTGAAGGTCTAAGGTTTTCTTCACCACATTGAAGATCATAACAAAGGAGACGGTGATAAGAAGCTTTGACGTCAGAGTGGAAGGGTGGAGAGTGAGTTAAAGCATATCGAAGTTCTCGATGTAGAGTCTTGCATTCATCATTGTACCACTTGTTCATGGGGCAAGATCCAACTTTAGGGGAGATGGAAATAGAACAAGTGGAGTGGGGGAAGGATTTGAGTGCTGCTTCCCAAATGGCAGATGAAAGACAGGTGTATTTAGTAGAAGCAGAATCAAGCAAGGAGAATTGGGTCTCTGATGGGAGCATCTTGCATATAGTAGAGGAGAAGATGTCAGGGTCTCCTTCGTCAAATCATAAGGTAGTTCAGGGTGGGCCCCAAGGGGAGGGATCAGGTGGAAGGGGAGGGTCAAACCAGAGAGAGACAGAAAGAAGTGCATGATCGGCAAGGCGGGTGGTGGAGACTGAGAAATGGTAAATAAAAGGGAGAAAGTTATGTCTAGTGAGGACATAATCAAGTACACTCGCACCCCCACCATATGGCCGACATGTGAAAAAGCAAGAGTCTTGGAAATAGGGGAGGCCATTTAGAATCAACACTCCTGGGATTCCCCCAACTACAATAGATGCTTACCATAAAATGTAGTGGGCCCCAAAGCATCATCTGACCTTTGGTGACGCCCTACTGAATCTGGATCTATCCCTTGGGTGCAAAACACATCCTCTGATTCGTCGCGAAGAGGGATCTGGAGATCTCTAGTACGAGCATTGAAGTAACCTAGGAGGATGACTTCCCCAAAAACAAAGTACTTAGTGATGTTAGTATACAAGTCTATAAAGGGATCCCCAAGTGATGTTGAAGTTACCCTTCGAAAGACATAAAACAAAGAGAAAAAGACCAAAGGAAAAGGCCCATCGCAAATCGCAATTAGAGCTTCTAGCAACAACAAAGGAGGGCAGCGAGATCAACAATTAGCAATCGTCGATATCGTAAATAGCATGTCAGAGGTCGCAGTAGTCAAGAAGTATCGTTGAGGGTAAGATCAGTGATCATTCAATCACCGATATCACAAATCGGCTATCGACAGGTCCAAGGTAGAGCAAATATTGCATATCGGTAGTCGAAGGCCCATGGGACATAGTGTATTGGAAACTCACAATGTAGAGCGCCAATATCACATATCGGCGATCGCATGAACAAAAGGGTGCACACAAACACATGGTCATGAAGCCGCAGACGTTGATAACACAAAAATCACTGAAATTTGGGCCCTTAGTGTTAAATTGTCTGGAAGGCCGAAAATATTTATCAAAGGAAATTGACACAAAAACAGGGACACGTGAGCCTTCTTCTCTCTCCTCCATGGGACCACGTTGCAAAATACCATTGGTCCTTATATATGGCATGGCAGCTGACGTGATCATGACATGGCAGTACGGAGGCGACGTGACAGTACGAAAATGACGTGGCAGTACGGAGGACACATGGCACACAGATTTGGCATTTTCATGGGTCCTATGGGGGAACTTCTTAGTGACATGTGTCACCACTCACAAGGTGACACATGGTAGTGATGATGTCACCCATCTCAAATCAACGATCGACGATCGCACAAGTCAAGGCCCCCCTCCGTCGAAGATCCTTCCGAGCTGCGATTGCGATATGTGAAGGACCCTCTCGGATGCAATATTTTATGAGTTATACCTTATGAGGATTCTGCGTTCGGACAATCGACCAACGTTATGAGAAGAGGTAAAGAGGTCCTTCCTCCTGTATTGCCATTGTAATATCCTGGGTGAGCCCATTCCCGCAGATCGACAATCGTAGGTGTCAAGGGGAGATAACAAAGGTTGTGTCATAAAACGTCGATTGCTGATCTCTGATTTAAAGCTCGCTCCCTAGGTCTTAGCCCTTGGTCCTATTATGCAGAAACACAAAAGGGGGTTAAGTCAAAGGGGGCCAAAAGTGACCGAGATTCACTATTCTATGATGCCTCTTAGTGTAAAGGTCTTGATGTGGCGATGCCCCGATAGCATGGTACAAAGCTTTAAAGGTAGACGAGTCGACAGCTAAGGAAATGAATAAAGGTACGGGGCAGTGGGAAATCCATATGGGTCGGTCCTGTAGAAGCCCCTACAACACGAACCAAGGACTATGAGGGGCGAAGGGATGGATTCAGCTACTTCACTACTCATCTCTTGTGAGTAAATGAATGTATTGAAGCTCAAGAAGACTTGATGGCTCGGCATGGGGTTGCACTCCGATACTTAGCAAAGTACTACTAGGACATGCTCTATTTCCACTCCGTGACAGGCATTCACAGTTGACTCACTCCCAACTCCGGAGAATGCACTACTCAAGCAGTTAAGGCAAAAGCGACAGGGACCAGATGAGCAGCTAAAAGGATACATGATGACAAAGACGTGGCTTGACCAGAGGTTTTCGCGGGAACAACAGAAGGACCTCTTCTTCCATCATCATCTAGTTTCTTATTATTTCTATAATTTCCTTATTTCCAAGAGGGACCAAATCCTGATTGTAATCATTTTGGGCAACATAGCCCTACATTCGCCGAGACAACTAGTCTAGCAGATAGCTCGAGCTCTAGCTAAGATACTTTTGTAACTGTACAAGGAAGCTCTCTCTAATATGATAGAGAAGGAGACAAACTTGGAAATTATTCTTGGAGACGATGCCACCTATCCCATGAAGGGAGTAGGAAATGTTACCCTTCAATTGAATCAAGGTAACATGATTCATTTACAAGAAGTTCTATATGTACCTAATCTCAAGAAGAACCTTGTGCCCATTTTGACAATGGAAGACAAAGGATACAAGGTGGCATTCATCGATGGAAAGGTTGCATTTGGAAAAATGAATTTTAAAGATGTTTTTACTCTTGGGTTCCAGGTTTACACTTCGCATCAAGTTGGAGGAAGTCCATTGGGAACCATATTTTGCGACACTTCTCTACAATCTTAACTATGGCACCAGAGGTTTGCTCTTCTTCATTATAAGGCTCTACGCAATGTGAGACAAATGGTGACAAGTATGCCTGAGTTCAAAGTAGAGCATGAAGGATGCTTGACATAAATCTAGATGAGGTTTTAGCACTCAAGTTTTCATTCCAACTGCATCACATGTCCGATGAAAGTGTGTCTACAAAGAACCCACGTGACCGACTTCTTAGGATGGTGAAGTCTCTCAACCATAAAGAACAAGAGATTAACACTAATACTACACCTTTCTTGGTCATAGTAGTAGAACAACAGATTAACACTAATACTACACCTTTCTTGTTCTAGTTCATGGAAGCATTAAATTGTTACTCATCAGTGTTTGAGTCTCTAGATGCTACACTTAAAAGGAATATCATAGATCGTATGAATATTGAAAAATAATGCCTTGCACGAGACATAGTGAACATAATTTCTTGTAAGGGGGAAGAAAGTATTGAGAGGTATGAAGCCACACGAAAACTGGGAGCTAGAATGACTGTGGTAGGGTTTAGTGTGCATCCTCTTAGTGCTAATGTTAAGGATAGTTAAATCTTTGCTCCATCAATCATACTGCAATAGCTAAAAGACTAAGGAAGAAGGAACTATGTATTATGGATGGTTGGACATCTGCTTGGAATTGAGAAGCAAGGACTGTAAGAAGGTTCTTATACAATAATTTCTTACAATTTGTCAATACCATTGCAGAAACTGCATATGACTTTCATGTGTGTCAAGGAAGAGTTCAGAAATTTGCTTCCTTACGAAGGTAGAGAGAAAAATGCTAAGGCTTGCTAAAATTAGCGATATGCCTATCTGCACAGTGGGAAACATGATAAAGACAGTTACTATTTAACTTTCAGGAATTTATGCTTGACTAGCTAAAAATTATTGGATTTTTTTCTCATGATCTTGAGTACAGAGTCTCATAATCAACTAGATGAAAAATCAAGTCTATCTTTCAAATATTTGAACCAAGACTGTATCACTGATATTACAGCAATAAAATAAATAATTTCAGTTTATAGAAAGGTAGCACATTGGCAACATACTTGAATTTTTGGGGTGCTTTGAACAATCTTGTCTGATATGTGATATTGGCACTCTGCATTGTGAGTTTTCGATACACTATGTCCCATGGGCCTTCGACTACCGATATGCGATATTTGCTCTGCCTTGGACCCGCCGATAGCCGATTTGCGATATCGGCGATCGACTGATCGCTGATCTTACCCTCACCGATAATTCTTAACTACTGTGAGCTCCGACATGAGATTTGCGATATCGACGATCGCTGATCGTTGATCTCGCTGCCCTCCTTTCTTGTTGCTAGAAGCTCTAATTGCGATTTGTGATGGGCTTTTTCCTTTCGTCTTTTTCTCTTTGTTTTATGTCTTTCAAAGGGTAACTTCAACATCACTTGGGGATCCCTTTATAGACTTGTATACAGACATCACTAAGTACTTTATTTTTGGGGAAGTCATCCTCCTAGGTTACTTCAATGCTCGTACTAGAGATCTCCAGATCCCTCTCCGCGACGAATCAGAGGATGTGTTTTGCACCCAAGGGATAGATCCAGATTCAGTAGGGCTTCGTCGAAGGTTAGATGATGCTTTGGGGCCCACTACATTTTATGGTAAGCATCTATTGTAGTTGGGGGAATCCCAGGAGTGTTGATTCTAAATGGCCTCCCCTATTTCCAAGACTCTCACTTTTTCACATGTCGGCCATATGGTGGGGGTGCGAGTGTACTTGATTATGTCCTCACTAGACATAACTTTCTCCCTTTTATTCACCATTTCTCGGTCTCCTCCACCCCCCTTGCCGATCATGCACATCTTTCCGTCTCTCTCTGGTTTGACCCTCCCCTTCCACCTGATCCATCCCCTTGGGGCCCACCCCGAACTACCTTATGATTTGATGAAGGAGACCCTGATATCTTCTCCTCTACTATATGCAAGATGCTCCCATCAGAGACCCAATTCTCCTTGCTTGATTCTGCTTCTACTAAATACACTTGTATTTCATCTGCCATTTGGGAAGCAACACTCAAATCCTTCCCCCACTCCACTTGTTCTATTTCCATCTCCCCTAAAGTTGGATCTTGCCCCATGAACAAGTGGTACGATGATGAATGCAAGACTCTACGTCATGAAATTCGATATGCTTTAACTCACTCTCCACCCTTCTACTCTAATGTCAAAGCTTCTTATCACCGTCTCCTTTGTTATGATCTTCAATGTGGTGAAGAAAACCTTAGACCTTCAATTCCTATTCAAAGGGGAGAGATTGAGATCACTAACATGTATACTTACTTGGGGGTGCAATTCTCTAGTCCCCACTTTAGTTTGCAACCAATGCTTCAGCGTCATATCAACAAAGGATATGGGTCCTTAGCCCTTCTCGAGAGATAGAGCTTTCGACATCACTTCCAGGACATCTCGTCCAAGATGATCCTCATGGACACATTGATCTGTCCCATTGTTCTATAGGGCTTATAGATTTGGGGATTGTCTTTACTTCAGTTAGATTGGGCTTCATCTCAGAGAGTCCAGATTCTTCTTCTCTGCCACATCATTAGAAGCAAACTAGCACTACTACAACACATCATCCTTGCAGAGTTTGGAGCTCAGCCCTTTCAGCTTGAGACGATCTTTAGGTTGGTTTCATTCTTGCGTTGTGTCCAGGGCTTTTCATACTCGATAAAGAGTAGGGATCGATATCCTTACTTGGCATATTTCTCTTCTGAGAATTGCCCGTTCTACTCCCTGAGGTTGAGCTAGATGTTGGTTTACAGGATATTCAAATCTTTTAGAGTTAGTGGGAATTCAGTTGGATCGTCTCCCTCCTTTCTAATATTCCTTAGGTGCTCCTGGTCACCTTTTACCTACTAGACATGAGCTAAACAAGATCATCAAGGAGGACATCTATAGGCAGTTCGTCTAGGTCACCTGGGTCAATCCTCCGAGAGGGTTGCGCCCAAAGATGGCCTTCTACGCTAAGCACTTCTTGGAGTTGAGAGACGGGATCATTGTTCGACCCCAGTATACATTTCACAATTGAATGCATGATATTCGCATTCCTCTAGGCTAGTTCACAGTAGGTTGTCACAGACTTCAGGTAGAGATGGACCACCGGGTGGGTAGCCCAGACAAAATCTCCCAGGTATGTCATTTACAAGAAGTGGAGACCGATGTGCACTTCATTCTTGAATGCCCTGTCTACTACAAGATTAGAGGAAGGTTTCATTGTTTTATTAGAGATTCTATTTAGATCAAAGATGTTTGGCCCTATATATTCAAAAGGCTCTCATGTTCCAAGCGCATATTTTTCAGCCTCCCATCAGACTAGACCCCACACAGAGGATCACGACATTTTTCAGGGTACTAATTTCAGACAGGGGCACGAAGAAATTGATTGATACCAGTTCGTATCTAGACACTAGATCAGTGAGGATCCGTGGGACCTCACCCTGCCACACGAGATCTCAGTGGCAAATCCTTCTTAGATCCATCCCTGGGAGACGGACTAAGTCCTCCATACCTCAGCAGCAAGTGAATCCCCCAGGCGACGGTTTAGTGGACAGTTTGCACCTTCCACCGACTCTTCATCAACCCAACAAACTTTTTTGAGTTTCTCTAGTGGTCTTCATTCAACCTCAGATGTTAGGAGTGATGGATCTAGTCTTGAGACTTATGAGCTCCTGGATCTTCTCCACTACAACCAGATGTTGATTTATTTCATGCATTATATCCTTTTTTTAGGGAGACCTATTTGGTTCTCCCGCTTTGTATGGACATCATTGTACTCAACAATCCATTTGACCTACTTTATGGTCATTAATTGGACATAAATATAATAATCTTATATTATATCAATCATCATAATAAAATACATATACTCTACCTATAAGTAAACTAAATTAAAAATTTAAGTTTATAAAATTAAGAAATAATAACTATGATAAAAAACCCAAAAAATCTTATCTTATATCAATCATCACAATGAAATATATGTTGGCATTATGATTCAAGTGTTGTCCTTGATGGCAACTCACTCAGAGGATGGTACAAGTGCTCAGAGGTTGGTACAAGTGATGGCATCTTAATCAGAAGACAGATCTCAGTACAGCATGCCAAGGAAGCTCATACACGCCGTTTCGTTAAGCCCAAGTCGCGTGTACACGCTAGTTCGATTCATAAAAAGCGCGTGTATGTGGAAAGGTTCCTTTGGTCCATGGTGGTTAGTCCTTGGAAGTTGTGCCTATGATTTCGGACCATTGTGTCTCGACGGGCGTGTCGATCCCTAGTTTTGAAGTTGATGGTATTGTGTTACTATGGTTTTGGCTCTTGGTATTGAGCTAGGCCTAAGACTATATAAGGAGAAGAAGATCATTAGGCAAAATCATCTTTCGACAAGGGCTTGAATATCTAAGAGTGAAAGAGATCTGATTTGCAGGTGCTGGGTTGCTTGATCTAAGCCAAGGAGAGATCACATTGGTTGATGGAAGACTAGATCTAAGGATAGATCGGGATCTAATGGTTTGAAATGCACTATCATGATATGGTTGATTATGCTTATTTCTAGATCTGCATATTGTCGCAATGCTATGTTCTGGGTCTAACTAATGTCTGGTACAGCTGCAAATTGAGAAAGTTTATTTTTAGATCTGTACGCAGGTTGGCTTCGGTAAAAGCGCGTGTATACGCGGGTTTGGCTCCTTGAAGTAGCGTATATCTTTTGAAGCTTGTTTTTGGGTTTACAGTGGGGTCTGACAGTTATTGCAGAGTTCTGTAGTCTGCTCTGTGTTCTGATAACTGGTGATTGACAGGGTTCAGTGGTTCAGTGATTCAGAGTTTGGTTGTTTTATGCTTCAATGATCTGTTGTGGAAATTGAATGAATTGTGGTCTTCAGATTGTAATGTTGTGCTTCAGGAATATTCAAGTCTGAAAATGTATGAAAGGTGATACCTGAAGAAAAGAAGATTGTAGGTCAGCACCTACGTACTAGTATCTTGGCTAGTACAAGAACAAAGGGGGTTGGAGCTCCCTTCCAAGGAAGTTTGGAGAACGAGAGAAGGTTGTAGCCTTCTACAGGTTGTAGCCTGCGTACTGGTATAAGGCTGCACCAGTACAAAAGATTGTAAACTGAAGTTTCTTAAAGAAAGATAGAGATAACTTGCAGCAGGTGGTTTTCACCCACATTGGGTTTCCACCTTATATCTTGGTGTTCATGTGTGTGACTTTTGATCCGTTCTGTTATACTGCATCTGCTTACTGTTAATGTGCTGAATAATGTCCTGATGAACTTAACTGAAGAATAAGCTAACTAAGTTATGAGTTTTCTGCTTATACGCTGTTTTATTTAGTCACAGTAGCGTGTACACGCTGTTTTACTTAACTGAAGTAGCGTATATGTTTCTGAGCATTGAAAAGGTTTGATTGATCTGATAATACTGATTCACCCCCCCTCTCAGTATTATTTCCAACAATTGGTATCAGAGCAGGTCCTTCAGGGAAGCTTGATCGCTTGAAGGTAGATCATTCATCATGAGCAACTACGAGAAAGAAGCATCAATCAGGCCACCGGTTTTTGATGGAACAAATTTCAATTATTGGAAGGTAAGAGTTACTGCATATCTTCAATCTCTTGGTACAGAAGTTTGGAACATTGTAGAAACAGGCTATGCTTTTCCTTCAGTTACTCCTACAGATCCAGCTGAGAAAAAGACATATGAAACAAATGCAAAAGCAGTCAGTACTCTATTAGGAAGTATATCCCAAACAGAATTCATGAAGGTCATGCACTTCAAATCAGCAAAAGAGATTTGGGACAAAATGATCACTAGCTATGAAGGAGATGAACAGGTAAAGGAAGCTAAACTTCAAACTCTCAGGATTCAATATGAGACTCTCAAGATGTATAATGATGAAAGTGTGGCAAATTATTTTCTTCGGGTAGACGAGATTGTTAATTGTATGAAAAATTTGGGTGAAGAAATAAAAGAGACTATAGTAGTTTCAAAGATTCTAAGATCATTATCCCCCAAGTTTGAATCTAAAGTATCTGCAATAGAAGAAAAGGAAAATCTCAAAGTTCTCACTATGTCTCAGTTACATGGAATTCTAACTGCTTATGAAATGAGAAAGGGAGGTCCATCAGACAGAAGGGAAGCTGCTTTTAAGGCATCAGGAAAAGAAGATTACTATGAGGCAAGCCATGTTCCAGAAGAAGAGGAAGAAGAATCAAATTTTGTTAGAAATCTTCAAAGGGGTGCTGGAAGGTTCAGAGGTAAGCTACCTTTCAAATGCTTTGCTTGTGGAAGAGTAGGTCATTATGCTGCAAAATGTCCTAATAAAGATAAAGGAAAAGAACCTGCTAGATGGAATAAGAAACAAAGTGCAAATAAGAAAAGCTACTACACCCATGAAGATAGTGATGGCTTATCAAACAGTGATGAAGATGAACAAGGTAATAAATATAAGCTATTAATGGCATTTGAAGATGATGATTATGAGGATGCTGTAGATGTGGATAATCTCTATAATGAAATTACTAGACTCAAGAGATGCATAGAAGAAAAGAGTGTGATCATTGATACTTTGCAATTTCAAATTGATGAAAAGGAAAAACATCTTGAAAAACTAGAAGGTGAAATTGTTGGTCTCAGAAAAGAAATTGAGAAAACAAAAGCTATTAATCTTAAGTTTGTCAAAGGATCTGAAACTTTGGATGAGATTATCAATGTGCAGCGGTCTCCTCTAAACAAGACAGGTTTGGGCTATAATGGAGAAACCTCTAAAGCATCCACCTCAAAGAATTATCTTGATGCAGCAAGAAGAAATGAGCAGAAGAACAATGAAGATAATCAGGTAAAGCAGGGACGAATTACAAACAGAAACTATCAGGGACAATCCTTCTTAAGGGTGAACAAAAGCTACAACCAACCACAGGTAAAATCTTCTCAGTTTGGCACAAGAATAGATGAAAATAGAAATTACAATCAGTTGGCTGGTAGATTCAATAACCACAGAAGCTTCTTCAATGGACAATGCTTTTCTTGCCATAACTTTGGTCACAAAGCAGCTCAATGTGTTGCATATAAAACAATCATGACTAGGGAAGCTCAAAAACAAAGAAGTATGACAGGGATTACAAAGAGGACCTATAACAACTTTTCGGTTCTTGAAAATGAAGTTGAATGTTCTATTTGCAATAATTTTGGTCATAAAGAATCTGAATGCAGGAGCAGGTTTCAGGAGAAAAAGGAACAAGCCACGAGCACCAAAAAATGGAGAATAAAAGAACCTCAAACAGAAAGATGTGGGATAGCGTTTTATGCAGAAGGACAGGAAAATCTATGGTACATTGACAGTGGATGTTCGAAACATATGACAGGTGATAAAGAAAAACTTGAATCTTATTCTACTTTAGAAAAGGGAAAGAAAGTTTCTTTTGGAAATGATACTCCTGCAACTATAAAAGGAAAAGGTATTGCTCCTTTGAAAGAAAAGGTCAAGGCTGGAAATGTTTTGTATGTTGATGGATTGAAGCATAATCTTCTAAGTGTCAGTCAGATGTGTGATCAAAAAACCGAGGTTATTTTCAGATCGAATGGATGTCTTGTTCGTGATCTTGATACAGGTAAAACAGTTCTCAAAGGCAAAAGAACTCCAAATAATCTGTACATATTTGAAGAAGGACAACAACAATGCTATCTTAGCAAGGATGAAGAGCACTGGCTATGGCATCGAAGGTTGGGACATCTAAGCTTCTCACAAATAAGAAAAGCATGCAAATATCAGGCAGTTCGCGATCTTCCAGATATCAAAATTCCAGACAACACTATATGCAAATCTTGTCAGTTTGGAAAGCAAACCAGAACTAACTTTCCAGAAAAGGAAGGATCAGCTAGCTTGCCTCTTGAGCTAGTCCATACAGATGTATGTGGTCCATTTAGGAAAAGGACACCTCGAGGAGAAGAATATCTGATATTATTCATTGATGATTTCTCAAGGTTTGTTTGGTTAGGGCTTATGAAGCACAAAGATGAAGCATTCGAAAAATTCAAATCCTTCAAAGCATTGGCTGAAAATGAATCAGGACACAAAATTAAGTGCCTCAGATCTGACAGAGGTGGGGAGTTCACATCAAATGAATTTTTCGATTTCTGCGATGAACATGGGATAAGAAGAGAATTCTCTACAGCTAGAACTCCTCAGCAAAATGGGGTTGTGGAAAGAATGAACAGAACTATCCAACAAATGGCTCGTGCTATGCTCGATGAATCAGGTACTCCTGCAACCTTCTGGGGTGAAGCTGCACATGCTGCTGTTATCATTCTTAACAAAACAAATGTCCGAGTAAACAGCACTCAAACACCTCATGAGCTTTGGAGTGGTAAAACTCCTTCCGTGAAGCATTTCAAAATCTTTGGGAGCAAATGTTATATTAAGAATACTGATGAGCAACTTGGCAAACTTGAACCTAGAGCAGATGAGGGCATTCTTCTTGGTTATTCTCCACATAGCAAAGCATACAAGTGCTACAATAAAAGACTTGGCAGAATTGTTGACAGTATTGATATAGTGGTTGATGAGAAGGGATATATTCCTAGGCAAGTTCATCATGAAGACATTGAAGAAGATGAAGGTTACTCTCAAAGGCGAAATGATGAAGAAGAAGAACCTCAAGAAGAAGAAGAATCTCAAGAAGAACCAGAGGAGCAGACAAGAATAGAAGAGAAGACTCCATCCAGATATGTCCAAAAGAATCATCCAGAAACTCAGATTGTGGGGCAGAAAGAAGCAGGCGTACAAACAAGAAGGACACTTGCAGAAGCTTCAAGCTACTTGGCTCTACTCTCCTCCATTGAACCACAAAATGTGAAAGAAGCATGCAAAGATGAATGTTGGGTCAAAGCAATGGATGAAGAACTTGAGCAAATCGAAAGGAACAACACTTGGGAATTAGTTCCTAGACCAAAAGATAAGAATGTAATAGGAACAAAATGGGTCTTCAAGAATAAGTTAAATGAAAATGGAGAAGTAATTAGAAACAAGGCCAGACTTGTTTGTAAAGGGTATGCACAGCAAGAAGGAATAGATTTTGAAGAGACCTTTGCTCCTGTGGCAAGACTAGAGGCCATCCGAATGTTCCTTGCTCTCTCAAGCTTTCAAAACTTCAAGGTATTTCAAATGGACGTGAAATCAGCCTTCCTAAATGGAGACTTAGAAGAAGAAGTATATATTGAGCAGCCAGATGGGTTCATTCTTGGAAATGATCCAAACCTTGTATGCAGATTGAAAAAGGCACTCTATGGGCTCAAACAAGCTCCAAGGGCTTGGTACTATCGCTTGGACAAATATCTTCACCAACAAGGCTTTTCAAAAGGATCAGCAGATAGCAATCTCTATATAAAAGTTGAAAATAACAAATTGCTAATCCTTGTTGTTTATGTAGATGATATTATTTTTGGCAGCAATGAAGAGACCATGAGTCAAAACTTTGCCTTGGTTATGCAGAAAGAATTCGAAATGTCACTTCTTGGAGAATTGACATATTTTCTTGGATTGCAAATCCAACAAAATGAAGGAGGTATCTTCTTGTCTCAAACCAAATACCTCAAGCAGATCTTGAAGAAGTATGGCATGGAAGAGTCAAAACCAGTATGTACACCCATGGTTACAGGATGCAGCCTCAGTGCAAATGATGAATCAGCAGCAGTTCACCAACCCACTTATAGATCCATGATTGGGAGTTTGCTTTATTTGACAGGTACTCGACCAGATATTACACATGCAGTAGGAATGGTTGGAAGATTTCAAGCCAACCCAAAGGAAACTCATCTTCAGGCAGTCAAAAGAATCTTCAAATATCTTCAAGGGACCCAAAACTATGGCTTATGGTATCCTAGAAATACTGATCTCACTCTTCATGCTTACACAGATGCAGATTGGGCTGGAAGTGTGGATGATAGGAAAAGCACAAGTGGAGGTGCTTTCTTCATGGGTTCTAGATTAGTATCTTGGTTCAGCAAGAAACAAAGTTCGATTGCCTTATCTACAGCTGAAGCAGAATATGTGGCTGCAGCATCTTGTTGCACACAACTTCTTTGGATGATGCAGACCTTGCAGGACTTTCAAATCACTTGCACTCCACCTGTCTCTATCTTATGTGATAATACAAGTGCAATCAGCATTTCAAAGAATCCTGTCATGCACTCAAAGACCAAGCACATACCAATCAAGTACCATTTTCTTCGGGAACAAGTGCTTGAGCAGAAGGTCAAGTTGGAGTATGTTCCTTCTAAGGAGCAAGTTGCTGATATTCTCACAAAACCACTGCCCAGGGAAACTTTTGAATATCTCAGACAAAAGCTGGGAGTAGTTGATGCTTCATCCTGTTGTTGAAGATTGTTTGTTCTACAGAAAAGTTGGTATACGCAGGTTACGGAAGGGATATGAGCGTATACACGCGGATTTATGTTGGGTAAGTCGCGTGTATGCTGGACGCTTGTTGCAGAAAGAATATCCGCGTACATACGCTGTTTTATACAGGATAAAATGCGTATATGAAGTTCTGAACAGCAAGGGAAAACTCTGAAGTTCTGAAAAGCAATAGGAATGTCAGAATTCTTCAGGCACAGTTTCAGGGAGTGCAACAGGCACAGGTTCAGGGGGAGCAGCTCAAAAGTCTCATAAAGCATTGTTGGCATTCAGATGTTTTGGTTGTTGGTTTCAGGAGAAGGAGCTCAGAAAGAAATTCTGGTTGCTGATCTAACAAGATGTTTATCAGATGTTGCTGGTGTCTTTCCTAAGTCTTGGTCTAGATCTGTTGTCTCTATGTCATGTATCTCTCTTGTCATATCTCTTTTATGGTGTCAAGGTCATGTAACGGCCTATGTTGGTTTCCCCACTATGCCTGGGATGAATGCTGTAATATAATTGGTTGTTTCTGATATGTCCCCTCTTGGTAGGGAGTATGGATGTATGTATTGAGTCTTTTGGTGATAGGAAGGTCCCTTATGGTGTATAAATCTTGGCTCTTGTTGAAGAACATCTTTTTCAAATCTGGCCTACTGTCAGGGGGAGCACGAGTCAGCACAGCCAAGCAGAGGTATCAGCATGTCCTCAGGGGGAGCACAGCCCTTTGCTCTTGATGTCAAAGGGGGAGAGTGACTTGGTGTGGTGGTTGCCATCAAGTCCAAAGGGGGAGATTGTTGGCATTATGATTCAAGTGTTGTCCTTGATGGCAACTCACTCAGAGGATGGTACAAGTGCTCAGAGGTTGGTACAAGTGATGGCATCTTAATCAGAAGACAGATCTCAGTACAGCATGCCAAGGAAGCTCATACACGCCATTTCGTTAAGCCCAAGTCGCGTGTACACGCTAGTTCGATTCATAAAAAGCGCGTGTATGTGGAAAGGTTCCTTTGGTCCATGGTGGTTAGTCCTTGGAAGTTGTGCCTATGATTTCGGACCATTGTGTCTCGACGGGCGTGTCGATCCCTAGTTTTGAAGTTGATGGTATTGTGTTACTATGGTTTTGGCTCTTGGTATTGAGCTAGGCCTAAGACTATATAAGGAGAAGAAGATCATTAGGCAAAATCATCTTTCGACAAGGGCTTGAATATCTAAGAGTGAAAGAGATCTGATTTGCAGGTGCTGGGTTGCTTGATCTAAGCCAAGGAGAGATCACATTGGTTGATGGAAGACTAGATCTAAGGATAGATCGGGATCTAATGGTTTGAAATGCACTATCATGATATGGTTGATTATGCTTATTTCTAGATCTGCATATTGTCGCAATGCTATGTTCTGGGTCTAACTAATGTCTGGTACAGCTGCAAATTGAGAAAGTTTATTTTTAGATCTGTACGCAGGTTGGCTTCGGTAAAAGCGCGTGTATACGCGGGTTTGGCTCCTTGAAGTAGCGTATATCTTTTGAAGCTTGTTTTTGGGTTTACAGTGGGGTCTGACAGTTATTGCAGAGTTCTGTAGTCTGCTCTGTGTTCTGATAACTGGTGATTGACAGGGTTCAGTGGTTCAGTGATTCAGAGTTTGGTTGTTTTATGCTTCAATGATCTGTTGTGGAAATTGAATGAATTGTGGTCTTCAGATTGTAATGTTGTGCTTCAGGAATATTCAAGTCTGAAAATGTATGAAAGGTGATACCTGAAGAAAAGAAGATTGTAGGTCAGCACCTACGTACTAGTATCTTGGCTAGTACAAGAACAAAGGGGGTTGGAGCTCCCTTCCAAGGAAGTTTGGAGAACGAGAGAAGGTTGTAGCCTTCTGCAGGTTGTAGCCTGCGTACTGGTATAAGGCTGCACCAGTACAAAAGATTGTAAACTGAAGTTTCTTAAAGAAAGATAGAGATAACTTGCAGCAGGTGGTTTTCACCCACATTGGGTTTCCACCTTATATCTTGGTGTTCATGTGTGTGACTTTTGATCCGTTCTGTTATACTGCATCTGCTTACTGTTAATGTGCTGAATAATGTCCTGATGAACTTAACTGAAGAATAAGCTAACTAAGTTATGAGTTTTCTGCTTATACGCTGTTTTATTTAGTCACAGTAGCGTGTACACGCTGTTTTACTTAACTGAAGTAGCGTATATGTTTCTGAGCATTGAAAAGGTTTGATTGATCTGATAATACTGATTCACCCCCCCCTCTCAGTATTATTTCCAACAATATATATATTATGCCTATGAATAACTAAATCAGAAAATAAATTAGAAAATTAAATTTATAAAATTAAGAAATAATGACCATGAAAAAAAAAACATCTGAGATCACTCATCACATTGAAATATATATATTATATATATGAATAAATTAAATTAGGAAATTAATTTTTAAATAATGACTACGATAAAAAAACAAAATAAGAAACAGTAAAAGAAAAAGAAAAAAAAGAAAAAAGCAAAACAAGAAAAGAAACCATAACTAAAAATAATAATAAAAAAACAAAAAAAATTAGAAAATTAATTTTCTAAAATTAAGAAATAATGACCGATAAAAAGACATGTCATTTTAGTTGCACAGCTCTTCTGTATTCGTACAACAAAAAATGGATTTTTGAAGTATTCGAACCTGCACCCTATGGCATCCATGACCTCCTTGGATCCATGGGAGACATAGATAGATCTTTCAGTGATTCAAACTTGCACCCAATGGCGGGTATGGTCTCCCCGAATCAGGGTTGTTGAAGTTAACATGCATTTTACGGAATTAGAATGCTGGCCGTTCAGATGGGGTTAGCGTTGCACCTTGTGAGTGTGCAGCTCCAGATTTTAGTGAAGCACTCTGCGTCTGGGATTCGAACCCGGGACGTGCTGGTTCAGAGAAAATAGAAGAAAAATCGTGTCGTTAAGTGCATTTGTATCTCTGGGTTCCAAGCAACTAGCTTGGTTTCACATCACGGGGTTCGAAACCATGATGCGTGTTTAAGAAGAATACTAGAGGAAGAAGAGGAGGTCTTGACGCAATGCGGCTTGTTCTTTTCTCCGCACAAAATGATGTGAATATGAACTGGTTAGGGTATTTTTGTGTGCGGCCTTTATTACTTTTTTGACAGATCCAAGCTGAAGACTTGTTCATAAAAGAGCAAATACGGGAAAGGCAAGCCTTGGATGCAACGTCATTTTGGGGTTTAAATTCTTTGCTTCGAGGATTTTCTTGGGGTTTTCAGGTTGGCAGAGGAGGGCTTCTGGAGTAGGTTTTGTAATTATTATTATAGAGTGCATTTGCAGCAAACCCTTTACAAGAGCCACATATTATGTAGAGAGCTCGAAGGGGGCATCCTCCAATAGTTGATCTTCTTATATGGCGTCTCGGCCGTTGGTAGCCCCTGCAGTCATGGACCATGGCATTGATGCTGAGAACAGACACATGGGGGATTATAGGACTAAATTGAGAGGGAAAAGAACAATGGTGCCGACCCAGTTTCATTTTTGTGGGACGACGCTGAAAGGCAACGGCACTATTAGCATAAGCAACACTATCCTTTTCGTTCTCATCCTCTGCAGCCACAGGGAGAGTTTTCTCCGAATGCCAATTCTAATCCCAGGCTTGGGAATTCTCCCAGGAATATCGAAGGTGAGAGTTACTGCAGGATGGCCGATCTAGTTTATTGTTGTCACTGGCGAAGCGATCAAAGGCTGGATCCCACGGTGGGCCGTCTCTTTTGAGAAGCTTGATGAGGTCAGTAGGCTTGCTGTATCTCTCTCTATGGAATCAATATTAGCAAAATGATTTATTCACACGGTAACGAATCAATATTAGTAGAATGATTTATTCATACAGGAAGAATAAGCAATGACACCCAATATTGCAAAAGAAATGCAGTAATATCTATCACAATATCTATCACATGATTCAAAAAATTAGATTATAAATAAATAAAATTATGATCGCCATAAAGAGAATTCAGCGAATATCATGTGCCAAGAAGACACCAAATTTTTTATCGACTATCCCAGTTCCATGAGAAACTAAGTTCATGGCCATAATAGGTATTCTACATTATATATTATTCTTTACAGTTATGAAAATTTATATACAAAACTGATTAAAAAATTAAAAACATTCTTCAGTTCACCAGGACAGGATTTATACCTTATAAGCGTACTGTTTGAAAATGAAGCTCGAATCTGGCTTAAATTCATCTAGTATTACTTGTGCTACTTTAGCTACTACCTTTAAGCGAGCTTGTTCATTCAGCTCAAGAAGCACAAAGGTCAACACTTGAGCTTTGGTGCTTCGAAGTTACCAGGAATTTAAATTTTCGAATTAGCAAGAATATGTTTGGGTGTGTGAAATTTAAAATGAACTGGAATGTTAATAAACATGATAAGAACATGGAATTTTCATTACAGGAACGTTGTTAGGCATGGTAAGAACATACGGTGAGAAAACCAAGAGAACCCACTGGTGTGTAGGCTTATGAGAGAGAACTTACTGGCTTTCTTAGGCTTGCTAGAGAGAATAGCTATTAGCAAGTGAGAAAGCTAGTACGTTCTCTCCCACAAGCCTGAGCACTCGATTGTTATCACCGCTATCGGTAGCATTGCTCAGTTGAGGCTATGCTAGTTTAAACCTTTTTTCACTAAAATTTCTCCGCCTATCAATGGTGTGTAGGAAGATAAGATCTCTAGCGTGCATGGAGGTTTTCACTGGAAATTTGTTTAGTTTAAGAGTCGAAGCCTCACTAAAGAAATATATGATTTCAAGAGACTCTTTCCTGATATGAATTTGGAAGTTTTGTGAAAGGTACATGGAGGTTCTCAGCACATAAATTGTTTAGTTTAAGAGAGTAGAAGCCTCACTAAAGATATAAATGATTTCAGAAAACTCATTCCTAAGATATATTTGGAAGTTTTGTGAAAGGTAAATCCGGTTTGACAACATTTTGATGAAAAAGTGCAAACTACAATGTTTCAATTAAAAAATAAATAGATGAATAGAGCTTAAAATGCATTAGAAATCAATTTTGTTACTGTTTTAACCTCTTGTTTTAATTTTTGAAGAAAATGCATTAGAAATTAAACTTATCACTGCTTGGCCGTCCTATTTTAATTTTTAACTTAAAATAGACATGATTATGCTAAAGGACTATCCTATTTAGATTTTTAACTTCAAATAGACATGTTTATGCAAAAGGACCAAGTTCTATATGGAGTTATAGTAGCGATTTCTGATTTAAAGGATGTAATTAATTCGAATTTCATACCTGTCCCTGCTTAAGTTCCCAATTCTATGGCCACTTATAAATTCTCATTTCTAATTGTACCCATTCCCATGTCAAAGAAGGGTAGGCGCTGAGAAATTGAGAGGAACATGGGCACCACGCCCCAGGATACTATGAAGTTGTTGAAGGGCCTGTTGAAATTCTATGGCCACTTATAATAGAGTCACAATATTGTGCCATATAGTAATTTATCTTTTAAGAATTGCATTTGAAACAACATTCGTGAAGACTGCACTCTGATTCCATTAGAGATCAACACTGTCCATTAAGGTAACCATTAAATATGGCACGTGTTGATTCCTAAAAATGGTAGGACAAGCACTCAAGATAATAGAATGCTCTAACAACATCAATCACTGGGTGCTACCTCCAACAACATCAGTCACTTGGTGCTTCCAAATATGGCTGATGTGGGTCAGCATGGGGGATTGATGAAAGCATGGGGCATTAATGAAAGCTGAGACTTGCATGATCACAATCATGGATATGGCTCAAGGAGAACTATTTTCTTGCTATGAATACAAATTCATAGTGTAAAAAGGTGGATGAAAGGTGCCTAAATTTTCCTATAAAAGCTAAAAATTGGGGAATTTCACCCTTCTGTAAACTAAGATGTCATTTGCAAAATTGTTGATTTTTATATAATAGTATGGTTTGCAGAAATAATGCTTTATATTGTAGAGATTTTATAAGACCGTGTTGCTTTGAAAAATTTCCCTGCACACACAATGGTTTACTCTAGATATTTTAGAAGACAATGTTGCTTTTACAAAAGGCTTCTTTGTAATATCAATAATGCTAAATCAGAAAATATTAACATAAATTTATAGAGATTGACAGCCATACATACCCATAAATTCTCATTTCCAATTCTACCCATCGAATGTCAAGGAAGGGTAAGCGCTGAGAAATTGAGAGGAACATGGGCACCACACTGCTGGAGACTATGAAGTTGTTCAAGGGCCTGTTGAAATTCATGGACGTGGTCACTATTGTCAAATTTCTCCTATGAAATTCATGGACTTGGTCAGCCCTATCGAGACCTGGTTCTAGCCAAGCAAACCATCAGCAGGTTTCTCACAATGCTCTAGAATCTGGATTGGGGGTTATTGGACTGCAAGGAGGACCACTGTGCAGTCCAATCTAAGGTTGGGAGGAGAGTTGCAGTCTCTGGCTTAGTCGCCCAGAGATACATGTCTATCACTCTAGCTGACCTTATGTTATAATTCCTGAAATTGTTACTGTGTCCAATGACTGCATGAGACACATCTTCTTAAGGTGCAAGGATGATCATCTCTTGATGACACTTAGATTTCTAAAAAAAATGTATACAACTGTCTGATATAGCATATATGAATACATCTATGAGTGTTGCTGTATTGATGTGTATGTTGGTGACAATATATCTCTGAGTGTGTGCTTTGCTGTATCTTGCTGTTCTGAATTCTCAAAACTCTGCTTCATATTAGCAAGAAGTATGACCTTTGTTCTTATGGTAATGATACATTGGTGTAATATTACTCATGGTGAGCTTGATAACATATAACCCATACTAGATGGTTTTAACTTTTAAGGTAGTTGAGGTTACACAGACATACTTGTGTGACAAATGTTTTGGGTCACTGCTATGAAATGATTGGTTATTTTCCTGTGAGGTCTAGAACTCATGATTCTATGGAGAATCATGTTCTACAGATTAGTAACTACTTATAGGGTTTGTTAGGTCCCATATATGTATATATATATAAGCTAGAGAATGTCAATAAATTTTAGCAGTTTCTTAGTACTGGTAAAGATGATGTGAGTTCCTGTCCAACTCCTCTTGACCTAGGCACCATATTATGTTCGATGCTTTCTATTTATTTTGTAAGACTTGACATGCTATTGGATGTGATATAAACATATATTTTTTCAAATCACATATATTGTTCACCAATCTCTCTTAATAGACATTACATAGGATGAATTGTATTTGATCAGTCTCTCTGTCTAGTTTGCTTAAAAGTTGTCTAATTGGAATCCTTGAACTCCTGAAGTAAACATGGAAAATCTTGGGCATTAATCAAACTGTCCATGATATGTGCTATACACGCCGACATGGGTATTTTTTCAGTAGGTTTATTTAGAGTCAATCTAAATCTATGTGTTTTATATGTGGTTATCCAAATTGTTGGGACAGGGCAACCCTTTTTGTACATTGAGTGCCATCATATGTGCAATAAAATGATGGACACTCATGCTTTAGTTTCTTTAAAATTATCAGAGGATCACACCTAATTTCTGTGGTAGGGTGCCTCTTTACATTCCAAAGGCAAGCAACGTGCAACCCATCTCTTTTGGAAGTGGTGCCTCCCACTGTTTATGTAATCATTATTTATCTCACTTGTTCTTTCACGAATAATGCCATTTTATTGTTATTTCATAAAGATATGTGTTGTGTTGGGTTTATTATGTTGTTCTATCAATGTGTGCTCCATTTTTGATAATTTGTGGCAGGGGTTTCCTGTTTTGACACCTTCAAGCAATAAGTGAACTTTTTATGGGGACCACCTCTAGTTTTAGGTGTTGCTTACAACTTCGGATAGAAGATACTAGTGACAATCTTTGGTTAAACTTTCTTCAGAGCTGGCATAAGAACAATGGAGGTGCAATCAATACAAGTTAGTGTTACTACCTAGTGCTAAAACTATTAGGGGATGCCAAGATAAAATTAAAGTGAACCTAGTTCATAGCAAATTAGACCTCTGGGAACATTATGGGTCCAATTTTCATTTCAGTTGATGCAAAATTCACAGAGATTTAGCCAATGCAAATTCCCTCTGCTGGGAGAGACTAAAAGCAACAGGGCTTGGCAAATTGAGCATACCTCCACTAGCAGATCCAAATAAGGGGATGTTTGTTACGTTCAGGAAGGGGAAAGTTAGATTGTTATAGGTTGAAATTACAGAGAAGTCAGAGTAGAAATCTTAGATATAGAAAGTACATTGTTGTTATATATGTGCAAGGTCTACTTAAGAATGCCATAACTTTTGATGGGAATATATATGTGTGAAAAGTGTAGGAAAATTTGGATAATCGTTGTAAATGTGTGGGATTGCGAAGTTGGGTTTTGGGAAAGCCTTATTTTTGTTAAGATGTGCTTCACATGCACCCTGATATTTCTAGTTGTTTTAAGAGCCGCTTTCTAGACCAGTATGGTAGAGATGTTTTAATGTCTTGTCTTATCCTGTCCTCAAATAATTTTGACTTGGTCAAACTACATAAAAAAACCGGGTGGGGGGGGGGATGCAGTACCATTATGCTTGTCACTGGTTCAGGTAATTATTGGTTTTCCTCTAAATGTTTGAGAGATTTTAATGTCATTTACATTTCTCAATATGTTCCTTGGATTAATTCTCTACCGTGGGTTGTCTGTGAGGTCCTCTATACCTGGATGTGGAAATGCCTAGAGCATCGGTTCCTTCTACCGAACATTACTGTTATGAAGCCGAAAATCACAAGGTATGCATGAGGGTTTTCTAGTTCATTAATGGATGGGGAGAAAAGTTGTGAACTTAGTTTTCTCTGATTAACTGAATAGTGTACCACTTGAAGGGCAGTGAGACTGTTTACTATCTTTCGGCTTCATTGAGGCTCCAAGCCTTTTAAATGTAACTATTTCTAACTTAGGTTTTTCTTTCTATGTCTATTTTCGAGAAACCCTCATTTGGGGTTTTCTGTGTGGTGTTGAATTTAGTCCTTATTCTGAGCTAAGAACTTTTGTTTAAATATATTAGTAGAAGGCGTGGACTTGCTGTCGATTCTTTATCATGCAACTCTCTCCTTTCTCGAATTTCTTGTAATATTGTAATTCTATTGTTTCTGTTCATTGGCATTAGCTCCAGTTTCATGATAGCTACTATGACGTTTCTGCCTATTCTTTCAGGCCTATCAAAGACTTTGTGTCTGAAAATTGCAATGTTTTAGTTTTAGTTTTAGTTTCGGTCATTTTTGGAATTGAAGTTGATGTTAAAACCCTCATATCATTTCCTTCTCCAAAGTCTCAGATTTCTCTTGTTTTCATATCGAGGAGGATTAATCCTTCTGGCTACAACCGAATAGTTTATATGTTTGTGTGTGTTTATATATATAGTTAAGTAAAGGTTATCATGTCACGACACTAGATAATGACATTTCTATAGATTACTATGTATGGTTGTTGGCATTTCTTCACAGTACCACAGTATTAAAATCTTATGCAGAGTTTGGGGTTTTCCCAAATTTGCCTGCGAGCACTGATAGGATTGTCATGATTTGTCTATAATTTCCTATGAATAATGAATACATATATTTTATCACATTATCCAGTTTTATAGTTCTAGATTCTTCCTACAGCCTGAGGGGATTTAGCCAATAGTTTCCATGTTCAAGTTTGGTCATTCTATCCTATTTTTTCTGCTTTTATAATTCATTGATATTGTCATCTACGACTTTGTGTTTCTTTAAAGTTAACAGAACTGGAATTTCATTTTCTTACAGTCTTATTGTCCTTATAATTTAGGAGTGGTTAATAATATTTTCTTACAGAGATACTATCTTTCTCATGAAATTATTTTTTCCTACTACAGCTTACTATACTTGCAACTAACAACAAACCCTTTGTTCATATGTAGTCTAACAATGTAATTAGGTGTGATCCTCTGATAATTTCTCTGCATATGACACCATTACCTTGTATATCCAAACAATTTTCCCTTGTGCAGGAGTAAGGCCCTTAGTAGACATCGTTATACTTATTGCAGCCCCAATCCCCACTATCTCCTAGTGCAATGGATCCTTAACTTGTAACATGCTTTTAAATATGATATTCACCATTAGTATGAACATTTTCACGGGGTTTTGAGGTTGTTTCTATGGAAATATCATATATGTGAAGATGCAATTGAATGCAAAGAAATTGAGAATATGTAGAAGATTTGCAAGAAACCATTCTCCAATAGTTGAAACAAATCACACATTTTCCACTTGCAAACCATCACCTTGTACCTTCAAAAATTTACTCTCCAAACCTACAGTAACACCTTACAGGACTATCTTTTTTTCAAAAGTTGATTTATACAACTTGAAAACCGACCCCCAAGGTCACAATGTCTTGTACTGTAGCTTCCTTTGTAATGCAAATCTTTGAACTCTATCTTAGAGATTTAAACCTCCCC
The DNA here is from genome assembly GCA_031772625.1 of Pinus tabuliformis. Lineage (NCBI taxonomy): Eukaryota > Viridiplantae > Streptophyta > Pinopsida > Pinales > Pinaceae > Pinus > Pinus tabuliformis. The sequence continues at coordinate 1,487,453,917 of CM062817.1, forward strand.
CTTTGAAGTTTATGGTCACCATCAATTTCCAAGTAATGGTATTTATCTTGGGCTTAGTGTACCACTTGTTGGATCAACGATGCTATCATTGCTTCCTAACTTGGAACGATTCTAACTCTCCTCATATAACAGAATCTAGATTGGGTTTTTGCATTTACTTTTGATGCAACATTTCTTGTTGATTAGGATTTGCATTTAACCATGGTGATGTGAATAACTACCCAAGTTTAAATTGAATATGCACCCATGTGCAGTGTGATGTCATTTTTTCCCATGTAACAAAGTTTGAAAGTACCCCACCGTCCAATCCTGTAGGAAAGGATAAGATATTTTGTTTATCTGTTTTTGACTAAGTGGAGTGTTCACTATAAATATTGATGTTTCAATTTTTTTTTATATAGTTTGTTTTGAGAAAGTCTGAGTAACAATATGAATAATTGTGAAAACTTACATTGTAATTTCTTTGGAACATCCAAAAATATTTCAAAAAATTGAAGTAAGAACATGAATAACTATGAAAACATATACACAAGGAATTATAAATTCGTTTGAATATCCAAAGATAATAATTTAGGTATCTAAAATAGAGTTGTATACCTCATGCCTATAATTGATTATGTATGTATGCAAATTTATAAAGCATAGGTTCATTCATATATCAAATTTTCTGATGCACTTTGAGTTGTTGTAGACTATGGGAAACCTCCTCTGCTAGCACCAAAAAACTGTGAAGCTTGATCATAGTACTCTTTCCATGCTTTATTGTGTGGTAAATAGGTTGTTATTACATATGTCCTCTCCTAGGTGCCTGCTTGCCAAAACCCATGAATCATGATAGTGGATGGAGGAAACATTTTTTTTTCCAAAGCATGTTGAATTCGAAAGGGATCAGTGGGTGGAGGTGTGTCTCAAGGATCTCCCATATGGCTTGAGATTGGTTTGATTTAATTGCAACGAAGGGTATGTGAAGAGATAAGGATGACACGCTATGAGTTAATCCTTGAAGTTTGAAGTTAGACATTTGGACAAATTGGATTACCTCTTTATTGATTTAACTTGGTGAAAGAGAGACATCTATTTCTACTGCTACATTATGAGACTCATGAAATTGCCTAAATTAGGTGTGTGTTTCCTGAGAAGAGAGAGACATTTGTTGCTACATTATGAGACTGAAGAAATCGCCTAAATTGAGTGTTACCTGAGAAGGGGATGAGGTGGAAGATATGACTAGTTTGCCTGATAAGATGAGGCAACTTCAATTTTTAAAATCTGTAGGCAAATTCAGTACATAAATCTATTTTCTCTCATGGAAGCTATGGGATTTAAAACTTCAGCATAAAAATCTAATGGCTTTGGAATAATTGGTGAGAAACAAACAAAAAGAGTGAGTTCTAAATGTTCAAATCCAGAATTGAGATTGCTATGGTCTTGTATTCCATTTGTATTTGTTCAATCTCCACAGAAAACTTGGAAGTGATAATAATGAGAAACAATCATGTTATGATCAACAAAGTAAAATTAGTTGTTGGGAGTAGGCTGCCTGAGCAATATTTTAGACTTCAGCTAAATAAGTCACAAGGTTTATCATTATGAACATTGATGTAGGAAAGATGGTCCTTTTTGGTTGTGCAGAAAAAATAGATTTAGAATTCAAAACCATAGAAATGTTATCACGTATATCGAGAATTTTTATGTTTAGATTTAATAACAAGGTTCCAAGTCATTATGACAAAAAAATCCCAATTATTCAACACAAACTCAATTAATTATCAATTTAATAATAATAAAATAATTTCCATTTTTCCTTATTACTTTATAAAAGGGATATTGTATCCTTATTATATTTTATTTCTTTGGAATTTTTGGCTGGAAACATTTATTTTTGGGTGAAATCTTGCTTTTTGTTTTTGAATTCAGCTCTTAAAAACCACCACTATTATACAAAATTCACAAATCAAATTTTTGATTCCAATGAATTGCGAACAAATTGCATAGGAAAATTTGACCAAACAAATATAGCCAAAAACTGTCAAAAACATACACTACGACCTATAAAAATGCACATCGGCCTGTAAACACACTTGGCCTCTTCGAATGTAATTATTTTTTCATTTGGTTCTTTGTTTTCTTGTCTTAAATTCTTACGATGTGAGTCTTCTATAGTTGTGTTGTCTGTACGTTGACATATTTTTTTCTTATGTTCTTGTCACTGATAGCATCCATCCATCAACCAACCAACAATATATGTGTTTGGTGACTTGCAAAAATTTGACATGCGACATTGCCATGCAAACGTGCATGTAGTTGGAGAGAGGATAGAAAATTTTGCAGTGCATTACCTATGGTTGTGGGTATTTTTCCTATTCTATATGTTGTGATCCTTGTTAGGTAGGTTTAATTTTTAATTTTTGGAGGTTGTGGTGCTGCTTGCAAGTAATTTATTATTTTTTTGGAAATTTAGAATTCAATTATACTATTAAAGTTATTATAATTTTAAATATTTTATTTTAAAAAAATTAGTTTTTTTTTAAGAAATAATTTTAGTAAGCTTCGCAGATCCTTTCTATTCCATTTTAAAAAATAGGTAGGAATTACATAAACATCATCCATAATTAGATAGCCTCAACTTGCTCATTAGGAAACCATGTATGTTGCCCATCTGACAACATTATATGCCATCCAAAATCTGAAAAGCCTGAGAATGTTAAGCAAGGCTATATAAACCTGAGTGTCTATGCGTCTCCTATTTACTCTATGTCTATAACAGAAAGATAAAAAATGCATACTATTGATTTATACATAGAAAAATTGAGAGCCAAAACTATGCTAAGAAAAATGATAATCATCAAAAGATTCAATTGGCATCAAGTCTTTGGCACTGGAGCCTGATAGTTCAATTTGTGGAAGGTAGGGAATATGATTCCCAATATGACTTAAACGAGCATTTTGTTGTTGAATTTCGCATTGAATGAGTTGGGATTCCTTGTTGATTTCCTGTATTTTTGTTGCTAACTATGAAATTCCTTCAACGCTGGATGTTAAAGCTTTTGCTAAGAGATTTTTCATCATCCAGAAAAGGTAAAGGCTCTGTAGAACTGGTTGTATCGGCCTTTGGTATGGCCTGGGTTAGGGATGAGATCTTGCCATTCATTTAGCTCCAGTTCATTATATGTTTTCTGCTTCAATTCATTCTCCCAACCCAAAATAATCTAACGAGCATGTGGGTGTGCATTAGTTTGCTAAGACAGAGTTTCTTCCAAGTTTAAATCATTGTTATTTATGCGACCTTGATTTCGGGTAGTTCAATGTTGAGCTTGAGTTATTCCACAACCACAACCCTGGCCCTGGCTACGACCTTGACCACCTCTTGCATTTCCCCCTCGGGATGAAAGAGTGAGGAGAAAAAACATAAGGGAAAATATTGGACTTGAGGGCTGCACTTGGAGGGAAAGTAAATATGATAGATGGACTAACAACCCAATAGACTACAAACTCAAAGAGTTAGAGACCAAACCAACTGCGGGATACTAAATGAAAATTCATTATATGGAAATATACATGAATTTCTTTGTGTTAAGGAGAGAAAGCTCCTTGAGAATTAAACAAACTCTACTACCAGTGATACCCTGCCAAAGGCTATCGAAATAAAGCGTAAGGGTTTGTTGGCAAGGAAACATAACACAAAGAGGTAAAGGGATGAGGCTAGGAGGGATTGGTCCTTCAACTTGCTTGGTTGTTATTGGGAAATATGCAAAGATTTTTCCCCTTCATGCTTTGATAATGCCATGCCCTTTAGTGCAAATAAAAAAAATAGAAAAAGCATTCCCAGACACCTCCTAAAATTCCCATAGAATACATCAGGATCAACACTATATTCAATGACATCATCCATTTTCTTCAGTGCTTTCATTATGGAGTGAATGCAAAGAGATGATTGTATGCTTGAATGAAGGTTTGTGCAAAGCTAATTCAATGCGATTTGCAAACTCTCCTTGATTTGATGAATTCAATGACGCATCGTGTAAGCCAACCTCAATTGGATACAACTACCCAACTTTTTGATCCTCTTCACTCGTGCCCAACATAACAGTTTGAAAGTATCACAATCTAAAAATGTGAAGGTATGTAAAGTCTACTATAAGGGGGCCTATCTAAAAATGTGAAAGTATGTAAAGTCTACTATAAGGGGAGTCTATCTAAACGTGAATGTATGTAAAGTCTACTATAAGGGAGCCTTCTAATGCCCCCACAAGTTGCCATGAGGGGGGCACCCAACGTCCCCAAACTTTGCAACAAGGTGGTTTTAAACCACCCTCATAAGTTGCAACAAGGGGGGTTGTAAGCCGCCCTTGTACGTTGCTATGAGGGGGATTTTAAATTGCCCACATAGGTCAATTTTCAAGGGGGTTTCAAATCACCCCCAAAAGTGAATTTTTTTAGGTGATTTACAACCAACCTTGAAAGATGACTTTTGAGGGCTATTTCAATCACCCCTAAAAGTCACTCCTGTGGCTGGTTCATATCTCTTAAAAAAGCTTTTCATTTGTCCTCACAACGCCCTTAGTCTAGCCCACGTGAAGGGACCTCATGCCTAATCGACCCAACTTTTGGGGCTTGACCGTGACGAAGCCAAGGAGAATTGAACCAACGCCTCATAACAGAGGACCAATGACTTGGCAGATAGGCTTCAACCAACCATTTGGGCTATCCATCAATGCTATCTCTTCAAAAACCTTTCCTGAAAGGCTTGACATTTAAAGGTGTTGCTTTGCAGGGAGAGGGGTTCTAAAAAATTCCACCCAAAAGTTCAAGTTTGGAACCCCCCTTTGAAACTAACACATTTGGGGATAGTTCATATCTCTTAAAAAAACGCCCCTAAAAGGCTTGAATTTTAGAGGTGATGCTTTTAGGGGTAGGGGGGAGGAGGTATGATGGAGGTTTTAAAAAATTGCAGATAATGTTAATATTGCTTTTAATTCCCACTTTTGGAGGCAGATTAAGACACCCCCCCTCGCCCTCCAAAAGTATTTTTTTGTAGTAGTGGTAGTTATAATTTTTGTCTCCAGAAGTCATTCTTTTTTAATGATTACTATGCTTTACTTCTTTCTAGGATATCCTCTCAAGCACATGTTTCAACCAATTCTCAATTTCATTCTTCAAATTACTTTTATATTTATTTTTTGAGATTTATACTTCTCTAATATTTTGTAAGAAAAGGTCTTTCATTTTATACAGGGTAGGTGATTCCTTGAGTTAGAGGAAAGGAATATCCTTCCCTCACTAGTAAAGGGATTTCCGTATAGAAAAGTAAAATGACTAGTAAAGGGATTTCCCTATAGAAAAGTAAAATGATTTCCTTTCTTGAGAGAGATACAAGATTTTCCTTATCAACACCGATTGCATTACCAGCAGATGCATCGTCAACATTACAAATAGCTGGTGACGTTTCTTTTCTAATCTTTGCCTCTTGAGTAATCTTCTTGTTATTCCAAGGAATTCCTCGCCTCTCCCCTTCGCATTAGCATTATGAGATACAACCTTAATTTCTTTTGGCTTTTTCAAGAAATCAATCAAGGGTGCTTCCTTACAGATATTAGACACATATGATAACACTGCACATTGTTTAAGGGGTTCAACAACAACACTAGATTCATAAATATTTGACTCCATTCCTACGTGCTTTCCTTTTGGTTTACTTTGGGCTAGTGGAAGAGGTCGAAGGGGATTGTTCAACGTGGACTTTGCAACCCTTGCCCGTGTAATGTGAACATTAGATGTCTGGGTTCCAGTCATTGTTATTTTGTAAAGTTGTGAACAACATGACTTTACACCTTTGAATTTGTGTAAACCTAGTAGCAAAATTCGGAGATCTAGTCGTGAAAGTTTACAAGTTATTGCAGCCCACCCAAAGTTCAACTAGAATGCTCGAATGTTAAAGTGCATAGTGAATTAATGTGTGTACTTCTCAAACTTTTTTCTACTCCAAAATAGTGGTTGAGTCATATGCTTTATTACTAAGCGACGGTTGGTTTGAAAAAATAAATGGATATTTTTTTTGATAGAATGGTCACATCTTTGGCTTCCATATAACGACAATAGTAATCAAATTAAAATAACAAGCAAGAGGCATATGAAGCACACAATCACTGATTTGAATGATTCAAATGTATTCATTGTGTTCTTTAATTCTACACTTTTTAACTACTATTTTGACTCTCTTTTTTGGAAATTTATTGTTGAATCTTCACCTTTTGTAGATGTGTGTAAACAATCTAAGATCTTTCACTCAAATTAGCTTGTTGTAAATAATCTTTATATTATGCAAGAACATGTACAAAGTTATTTTCAAAATTAGTAAATTTAGATGTAAATTAGAATGTATGGTTTTTATTTTTTGATGGCTCTAAGTTGAGTTCAAGTGAAAGGTCTAGGTGCACTCTTAGAGATCTTAAAGGATACAAATATTTGATGTCTTGTCGATTGGATTTTCCATGCACAAATAATGTCACTAAGTATGAGGCTTTGATACAAGGTCTTAAAAGGGTGATAGATTTGGAAGCTAAATAGCTCCAACTAATAGGGGTTTACAAATAGTTATCAAACATTTAGGAAATTCAATTCACTGTATTTTAATCACCTTAAGAATTATATAGATGAGGCATGGATTATTATTTCTAATTTTGATACATTTAATATTAATTATGTATATTGAAGTCAAAATGCAAATGAAAATTTACTTTCAAACACAACTCCTATATTTATACCACAGAGAAAATTTTCTATGGACGTGTTTTCTAATGAACATTTTTTTAGGCATTCCATACCAAACAATATTACAAACTAGATATTTTTTGATGATGATGCCCTTATTTTAGAATTCCTCACATAGGGAGATACTTTTAGGGGATCACCATTGATGAAAATTGACATTGTGATCAAATTAATACATTGTCTCTAGATGCAAAACTAAAGAGTGAGAACTTATTTCTTAAATATGTGGTTCAAATGGAGAAGTATCATGACTCAGAAGATAAGTTCAAGGGGGAAACAAACTACAAATCCAATACCTACGCAATGCAATATCAGGTAATGAATATCTGTAACAAATAATACCCAGAAAATATTAATCTAGGTATTAGATACATGCCCATTGAGAGGGCTACATTTCTTCATTTCCTCAAGGAATATACAGATTTTTTTCCTCCTAGAATTACACTGATTCAAATATTCATGACACTAAAATCATCCAGGATGTGATATAATTCAATAATTATATGATCATATTCAACAAACATTCTTAGATAGGTATTCAACAATATAATAACAAATGAAAATGAAACTCAATAAGTTTTTGGAGGAAAAAATAATATTTGTCATTCATCATGTGGTAGAATTCTTTTAGCATGCAATGTTGTTATGCTCTTGTATTTGTGCTAGAAGGAAATCTAGCACACGTTAGATTTATTGTACCTTGCAATGTTGTTATTGCTAAGGTGATTATATTTGTGATAGAAGAAAATCTATTGTGTGTTAAATTTATTTTACCTTGGAATGTTGTTGTTGGCAATATAATTGTGGTTGTACTAAAAGTAAATCTAACATGTGTTGAATTTATTTAATCCTACAATTTTGTTATGTGCTTGTGGTTGTGCTAGAAGAAAATATAGCACATTCTAGATTTGTTTTGCCCTGCAGTGTTGTTGGAACCATGCTTGTGTTTATGTTAGAAGTAAGCTAACAAGCACTAGATATGTTTGAAGCTATAATGTTGTTATGTTATTATTTGTGCTAAAGGAAATCTAACACTTGTTAGATTTGTTTCATCTTACAATGTTGTTATTAGGAATACACTTGAGTTTATTATAGAATGAAATCTAGCATGTGTTAGATTTCCTTTGCTTGATAATGTTGTTGTTGGCAATAAGCTTGTATTTTTGCTAAAAGTAAATATAAAACATGTTAGATATTTTTCACCTTACATTGTTTTTATGTGCTTGTGTTTGAGCTAGAAGGAAATTTAGCACGCACTATATTTCTTTCAAAATGCAATGTTGTGGTTGGAATTTGGTTGTTTGTGCTAGAAAGAAACACGATAGAATTCTTTGACCTTGCAATGTTATTGGAATTTTACATGTGATTGAATTAGAAGGAAATTTAGCACATGTTAGATTTCTTTATTGCAATGTTGTTATTGACAATATACTTCATTTTGTGCTAGAACTAAATTTAGTGTGTGTTATATTTCTTTAACCCTACAATGTTGTTATGTTCCTGTGTTTGTGCTAGAAGGAAATCTAGCACAAGAGATTTGTTTCATCCTGTAATGTGCTTGTGTGTGTTAGAAAAATATGTGGCATGCACTAGATTTCCTTGCCCTGTAATGTTGTTGTTGTCAACATGGTTGTGTTTGTGTTAGAAGTAAATCTATCATGTGCTATAATTCGTTCATGTTACAATGTTTTTGTTTGCTTGTGTTTATACAAGAAGGAAATCTAAAACACATTAGATTTCTTTCACCTTGCAATGTTGTTATTGGCAATGTGCTTATCTTTGGGCTAGAAGGAAATCTTGCATGCACTAGATTTATTTTACAATGAAATTTTATTGTTGGAAATATGGTTGCTTGTGCTAGAAGGAATTTAGCATGTGTTTTGTTTCCTTTAGCTTGCAATCTACTTGTGTTTGTGATAGAATGAATCCAGCATGCACTAGACTTCTTTAGTCCTACAATGTTGTTATGTGCTTGTGTTTGTGCTAGAAGAAAATATAGCATGTGTTAGATTTCTTTCAGATTGAAATGTGTTTGTGTTTGTGTTGGAAGAAAATTTAGCATAGGCTAGATTTTTTATACTCTACAATGTTGTTGTTAGCAACATGCTTGTATTTGTTGTAGACATAAATCTAACATATGCTAGATTTTTCACTCTACAATGTTGCTATGTGCTTGTGTTTGCGCTAAGAGGAAATCTAAGACATGTTAGATTTTTTTTTACCTTGCAATGTTATTGCTAACATGTTTTTGTTTGGGCTAAAATGAAATCTATCTTGTGCTAAATATGTTTTGTCCTATAATGTTGTCATTGGAAATATTTATATGTTTGTTTTAGAAGTAAATATATTGGAATTTTTTCTCACACCACAATGTTGTTATGTGATTATGTTTGCATTAGAAGGAAGTATGGTATGCATTATATTTCTTTCACCTTGTAATGTTTTTATTTGCAAGGTGCTTTTGTTTTTGATAGGAGGAAATCTAACATGTGTTAGATTTGCTTTGTCTAGTAATGTTGTTGTTGGCAGTATGTTTGTGAATTTGCACTAGAAGGAAATCTAGTACGTGTTATATTTCTTTTCACAATGCAATGTTATTTTTGACGATAAAGTTATTTGTGCTTGAAGGAAATCGAATGTTGTCTTACATATTTTTATTTTGCAATATGCTTCTATCTATGCTAGAAGGAAATTTAGCTTGTGCTAGATCTCTTTTTTTTTGCAGTGTTGTTGTTGACAATATGCTTGTGTTTGTGATAGAAGTAAATCTAGCACATAGTAGATTTATGAGACCTTGCAATGTTGTTACGTTCTTGTGTTTATGATAGAATGAAATATAGCACACACTAGATTTCTTTCATCTTACAATGTTATTATTCGCAATGTGTTTTTGTTTTTGTTTCAAGAAAATCTTGTGGGTACTAGATTCTTTTTGCCTTACAATTATGTTATTGGTAATATGTCCGTGTTTGTGCTAGAAGTAAATCCAACATGTATTAGGTTTATTTAGCCATAAAATAATGTTATTTTCTTAGGTTTGTGCTAGAAGGAAATATAACATGTGTTACATTTTCCTTTACCCTGCTGTAATGATGTTGTTCACAACATATTTGTGTTTGTGCTAGAAGCAAATCTAGCACATGTTAGATTTCTTTCACCTATCAATGCTGATATGAGTTTTTTTTTTTGTCCTCTAGAAGGAAGTGTGCAATGCTTAAATTTATGTCCCTTTCCAATGTTTTTATTGGCAATGTGCTTATGTTTGTACTAGAAATAAATCTAGGATGTCCTACGTTTAATTTTCTTTGCAATATTGTCATTGGAAATATGTTTGTATTTTTGCTAAAAGTAATTCTAGCACATGCTAGATTTCTTTCACCCTACAATGTTGTTATGTGTTTGTTTTTATGCTAAAAAGAAATTTAACTTACAATATATTTATTTCGCCTTGCAATGTTTTTATTGGCAATGTGCTTGTGTTTGTGATAAAGGGTAATATAGAATGTTTTTGTTTTCACAATGCAATGTTGTTGTTGGAAACATGCTTATGTTTTTACCATATCCCATTCTTAGGCCATATATTCCATATGAAGGGCCTTCTAATCATTTGAGGGTTTAACATTTTTTATATTGTAACAATAATTTATGTAGGCATGGACTAAAACCTCATTGTTTCTAAAAGGCAGTGTCAAATTGCATAAGCACGGAGATGTCTCAAGAAAGATTATTATTGTAATGTTTTTATTGACAATGTTTTTGTGCTTGTGATAGAAGGAAATTTAGCATGCACTACATTTACTTTACAATGCAATGTTGTTGTTGGCAATCTTCTTTTATGCGATAGAAGGGAGTTTAGCATCTGTTACATTTCCATTGCCTTGGCAATATTTTTAATGACAATGTGCTTGTGTTTGTGCTAGAAGGAAAACTAGCTTGTGCTAGATTTCTTTCGGTTTGCAATGTTTTTCTTGGAAATATGCATGTGTTCATGCTCAAAATAATTCTAACATGTACTAGATTTATTTCACCATACAATGTTTTTATTGGCAATATTCCTTGTGTTTGTGAAATCTAGGATACAAATATTTCTTTTTCTTCGCAACATTCTTGTTGGCATTATGCTTGTGTTTCTGCTAGAAGTAATTCTATCACATTCTCTATTTCTTTCACTTTGCAATGTTGTTATGTGTTTTTCTTAGTGCTAGATGAAGATCTAGAAGAAAATCTAATAATTGCCATAGTTAATGTTCTTTCATTATGTTTTGATTTTATGGTTTCTAAAGCAAGCTAAGAATATACATGACTATAAAAGATCAATTTTATGTAAATATGATGTTGTTGTAGTCTCTACAGTTTTATTTATTTATTCACAATGTAATGTTTTTTGGAAATGTGTTTATGCTCGTGCTAGAAGGAAAGCTAGTAGGTGATAACTTGCCTATAGTCACGATTAAAAGAACATAATAAATTATTTGGGGGTTACCTTTTTCTAATTAACACCATGATTAGCTATTATTGTTAGTTCTACACTTGTTATTGTTCTTGTTCATTTTTGTTACACATATAATGATGCGATTAGTTAGAATATTTATAACTTCGTAGTTTCTTCAATAATTCGAAACTATGTTAATAATTTTTTACTTTTTATTTATTTATTATTATCAGAAACCATAGACTATGAATTTAGTGAGAATTCAAAGGAAGCATCCAAGGAAAAAGGATGTTCAAGAAACATGACACCAAAATATTTAAATGGTATGACAATTTTATAATTAGTTTATACTTTGTTACAATGGTTAGACATTATGCTAATAAATGGTTGTTGATTAGCTTCTATTTATTATTTTATCAAGCCGATGATGAAATGTTGTGCACCTTCGAGTGTCCACTTAGAAATTTTTTTGATTAAAAAATTCTCTTGTATATTGATCAACCTATTTGGGATAAATGGTACACTGTTTTTAACTATTACCAACTAGGAACATTAAAGTGTTCACCAAGCCAACCTGATTTTGAGAACTACAGGAGAAATAGTTTACACAATTTGACAACATGCACTCTTTAGCCTGTCAAGGATTAACCATGGAAAAAATTTCTTCAGTATTAGATAAGCTATTGGATGAAACCATTTGTTTTTTTATTCCACTTAGTCATCCAAAAAATGCCACAAAATTAAAAGATTATTTGTTCTAAATTGAAAACCAACAGAACATTATTGGAGGCAATGGTTGCATATTGTCAAAGTCATGATGAGAAATTGAATGAGAATACTTTTACCACATTCGACATTCTTGAGAATTATGAAATTAACGATATTATATTTTCCAACTTTTGCAACATGGTGGAGGGGTCTACTTATGTAAAAAGAACACATAATACAAAGATAGAGTCCCTTTCTCAGCAAGCATGTGGAGTCCTTGACAGAATGATAAATGGATGAAAAAATGTTCAACGGGTTGACAACAATTTTGAATTTGGTTGTCATTTTGGTGGCTTTGATATTTTGTCAACACTTTTGCGCTATTTTCTAATGTCAATTGCAAGCAGTTTTACATACTAACTTTATTGTTCCGGATACACTTGCTTTGAAAAAAGAAACATTCCACAAGGATATAATATTGATTTTTTTCGATTTCTTATGGGAAAAATGAGTTGAATGACTTTACTACAATTCTCTTAGTAGAACTTTGGTTTGTAATGATGTACACAAGTTTTTGGAATGCCATAAAGAACTCCAAGATTAACTATAGAATGACTAGTGGCATTTATGAAAATAAGTCTCAAAATAGGTATAGTTATGATATAGCTTTTACTATACATTTCTATACTTAAGAATTAAAAATTTTGGAAGCTTCAAAATACTCTCACGCATTTGAAGACACATTTGATGAAAATGAGAGAGATTATGATTTCTAAATGGATTTATTGGAAAAACACCAACAATGTAATGATGCAAAAGTGGTTATTACTCTTTATGCGGGGACAAATTTAATCAAGGCTTGTTTTACATATGGAAGAAGAATTGCATGTGTTGTGAAAACATAGTCACAAAGGATAATCATGTTGAATAATTACAAACATTTTCAACTATCAAATCCAGGATCTATTAACTTCTTAGAAAATTCAGGTACTGCAATTTCTTTGTTGTTTCTCTTATAATACTTTGGATAATATTTTGTTTATATTTTTAATTGTCAAAGTGTTTACTAAAATGACTAATGATAGAGATTCTGAAACAAATAATGATGAATGTGGGAAGCAAAAAAATAATCAATATAGTGCTTATGATGTTGAAAAAAGTTTAGAAATGGAAACAGGAGGAGAAGAAGTTATCATACTAGGTACATGATTTGTCTGGTTGTTGCTCTTGTTACTTTTTGAAGTTATTTAATGTCCATATTCAAAACATTTTTGGATGTCTATTATAGGGAATTATGAGAAGAATGAAATTAATCAAGACAATGACCATGGAATGATGGGGATAGAAATGGGTATTAACCATTGTAACTCTTTTTTTTTTAATCTAAATTGTTATTTTTATTGTTATGAATCATAACATTTCATTTGTTGATTATAGTTGGAAATAAAGAGAATGAATATAGTGACTAAGGGAATGTCCCACAAACCTCCAATCAAGACCAAAATATTACATGGACAATTAAAGATGATTTGTTTTCTGTATAGTTGTTTAATGAATTTTGTTCATTGTCATAATTTATAACATTTTTTTATGTTTATTATAGAGACAAGCAAGGAGAACAAAGACATTGATCAAATGAATGCGAAACAAAGCTTTAATCAAGGACAAAATATAATATCAAGTACTTATAATTTGTCCACTTGTTTTCCTTATTATTTAATGATTTTATTCATTTTCACAATTCAAAATATTTTATATGTTTAATTTAGAGAAAAATAAAGGTAGCAAAGATGATGATGAGGTGCAAAGTTACAAATATGAAGATAATGTCATATCAAATACTTATAACTTGTCTTCTTATTTATTTTATTATTCTTTGAACACTAATGCTTGTAACTACCATAACGTTGTACATTTTTATTATAGGAACTAATAGAAAGGACAAAATTAACAATCAAAATAATGTTAAAGGTGCGTGTGGGTGTGTTTCTTTTTAAAGGTTTCATTACTAATGTTTTTCTTGGTATTGGTATTTGATTGAATGTTTAATAAGAAGTACTATTGGCAGTTGATTAAATGTTTAATATGTTTACTCCAAGTTCTATCAAGATGATAAAAGAACTTATTATTTCATCTATAAATAGTGAAAAAACCACTGAAGGTAAGTGTATTGTTTCAACAATTTATTTAGTAATTTTTGTAACATGAATAAAATGGTTTGACTAGATTATTTGTCATTGTGTTGCAGCCAAAATAACTAAAAATAAATTAGTTATTTTTTAACTAAAGGACATTTCTTATCATAGCATTGATGACGAAGCAAAAAACAAAGGGCATATTTAGAAAATGGGAATTGATGTTGATTACACAATAGAGAAAAAATTATTTTGGATTCATCCACATGCAAAAACATTTTTTGAAATGTGTTTCAAAAATGAATATCTTGACATTGCAATTTGGACGAAAACTTTGAAAGAAAGCACAACAAGAGTTTTAAAAAAGTTGGTTTCAGAAACATTCAAGATAAACTTGTGTTTATGTGGACTTCTTAAGATTGTAAACCACAAAAAGGACATAAGGTCATTGACAATCCAAGCAAAGTTATACACACTAAATCATTGAAAAAAGTGTGGGAAACACATACACAATATGATGCAACCAATACTATTATAGTGGGTTGTTCACTTGAGAGCGTGAAAGATAATCCCAAAGAAAATGTGAGTCTTGCCCCTCCATTCATTGGCACAGATCAAGAGGATAATTGGTTGTTCGATGAGCTATGGAGAATGTTGCATAAACTCAAGAAGGCTACAAATGTGCGAGCTACTTTTAAAGATGTTCAATTACATTTAGAAGTACCTTAATATGACCGATGTCTATTTCATGTTATTATATGTATGACATCATGAATTATTAGTTTTATTTCACAACACTTATAAAATAATTGTTGATTTGGTTTGTCCTTACTAAAAGCAAAGTACTTTTATTTTCCTTATTTTTGGTGAGATACTGTGTTGATAATAATTATTGATTTGAATGGCCATTTAATGTTTTCATATCAAAATTTACCATGCTATAGAATTTTTTACAATGGATTACATTAAATGTGAAAATTAATAGATAATTGGTATATTTGTTTGAATTAGATCATTACAATTATTTGTTTCAATTTTGGTTTAAGTTATCATTATACCTCTTAGAAATTAGTAATGTGAAGGATGGCCCATTGTATTTTTATAACATTTTTTATTCCATATAAGTTGAAAAACTAGATTAGGTTGTACATAGCACCAACAATAAACATACAATTTGTACTAAAAAAAGCACCAAAAGAATCTAAGGTAGAGACTCTAGAAATTAGCATATAAATAATTAGGTTTGAAATTTAAAAATTGTATTATATTGTATGTGGAAATTAATATATAATTTATTTGTTTACTTTCATTAGACCATTGTAATTATATTTTTCAATTGTAATTAAAGAAATCATTATAAATTATAAAATCAATGATTTAAATGGTGGGCCAATGCGTTCTTAGAATATTTTTATTCCATACAAATTAAATAAAGGTATTATGTTGTATGTATAAAGTAAACATATCATTAGTTTGTTCATTTTATTGGGGCCATTGTATTTGTATTTTGTGATTACTATTAACTCATTGTAAAATTCCCTTTGCATACAAATGGAAATAATTCATAATAAATATTAACATCATTTTTAAATTGGCAGGTTTTTATGTCCTTAATCAATGAAGTGTTGAAGTGGAGATGTGTTAATATCATACATGTGGTTGCAGTGTAGATGCAGATGAGCATTACTACAAGTCAAAAGATGGTGATATTTGAAATGGAAGGAGTATTCTTCCAATCATACGCCAAAGATGAACTAAATTTTCATATTCAAAGAGAACCAGATTGGCAGTTTGGTGATGGGTCCTATTTTTTAAGGCCTTTTTAGTCAAGTATGAAAATGTTGCTTAAAAAATTATGATGTTCCAATATGGACATTAAATTTCACTGACAAGTATATTCGGAAAGTACTAGAAAAATCAAATATTGATATAGAGGACTTTAAATTTGCATGGGACAGGTCTCATTGTCATTTGCAAACAAAATTGGATGCAGGAAGAACAAGACAATTTTATGAGAAAACGTTGACTGATGTGTGGTCCCAATATGGAGATAATTATGAAGAATCAAATGTATTGCTAATAGATACAACAAAGCATACTTCTCAATTCATTGGATATCGATCAAACCACATGTTGATAAAATCCTATACAGGAAAAGAGCAAGATACTTGGCTTATGCAAGTTTTATTCCCATTTCTTAAGACACTTCATCTTATCAATAAAAAACATTAGTACATTCGAATGTTCAATAGAACATGTACTTCATTGTATTGGATGGAGATAATTTCCTTTATAAATTTGTTGAAAAGTACATTCCAAATTTTTGATACATTTTGGACATAGTTTTTGTTGAATCAATTTGTATGATTTTATATTTTTTGAAATATATGGGAATTGCCAATTATATTAATATGTATATTTCTTATTATTTATAATTTCTTTTGCAATGACTTTGTTGTATCGATTTCTTTCTAAGATGTGTGCATGCGTTCTTAAATGAATTGTTTGTCATTTAAATTATCTTGCATGAACCATCGAAGCTTTTTATTTTTAATGATGTATGTTTACTTATATGCACCAATAATCATAATATATAAATGTGAAATATAAGTTTTGAAATAGAAATCCTTGCAAACAAAGGTGTAACTATTGCTAAAGAAACTATGATAATTTACTTGATAAATGTTATGTGCACTATTCACTATTCACAATGCATTATTCACTATTAAGGCCAATGGGAAATGTGTCATAGGTGAATGATTTGAACTTTTTGAAGCATAGGATATGTGATTTCTTAATCCATAATTTTCATAAATTTATATGCCTAAATCAATTAATGGTTGTAACTGCAATCATATCATATTGAAAATCAATAAGGCACAAAGTCAGTTATTCATTGTTTACATATAAAATGCACTAATATGAGTGCATAAATGTGATTTGTAATTTTTGAGATAAAAATCTATTGTAAATAATTTAGTATTTCTTAAAAAAAACATATAATTAATGATAATGATTGCTAAGTGGACTATCAAGGTTTGATTAGACACTATCATGGATGAATTATGTCTTTGAAGTGTAAGGCATCTAACTTTATTACTTAAAGTTAATTTTTTGTAAATTTGTATATTAAATAAATTGAAATCATATGATTTGAGCTAGAATTATATTATTGACTTATACTTAGTTATGTCCATTAATATGATTGTATAAATGTGATATATAATATTCGTATACTATGATGCAATTCTTCCAAAAATAAGTCTTATAATTTGTTGATAATAAGTATTAAGTGGACACTTTAGGCTAATGGGTGATGGCTCATAGGTGAATACTACTCGTTAAATTGTAGGGCATTCAATTTTTAATCCATAACTTCTTTTTATATATTTTTAAATCAACTATTTGTATATGCAATCATCTCAGCTCACATAATTTAATAAGGAGTCGATTTATTGACTTGTATTTAGTTATCACATAATTTATTAAGAGTGTATTAATGTCATATTGTATTGCTTTGAAACAAAACTCTATGTAAAGAAAAAATATCTTCTTAATAAAACATGGAATAATTAATTGGTTGTAAGGCAGTGAGACTAGAGGTGCGAGAATGTCGCTGTTCGATTGCCTGCTGCTGCTGAAACCCTAGGTGGAAAGGGCGGCCATTGTCGTGCTTCTCTCTCGTTTGGGAAGGCGCGTTTATTCATTTAATGGAGTCGTGACAGATATCAAGTCACTCGGAAAGGTGTATTTGGGTTACGGCATCAAGAAGCTCGATGGCGGAGACTATCAGGAAGCCTTCAGCCGCGAGCAAATGATGGAGGCTGTGCAGGAGGCATCAACGAAGCACAGCAATGTTCTCGACTTTGTGCGATCAATAGCTGACGAGAACCCTGAGCAGAGAAAGCTCTTCGTGCGAGGTCTCCACTGGGATACGAATACAGAGTCGCTTATGGCATTCTTCTCGCAGTTTGGGGAACTGGAGGAAGGATTTCTGATCCTTGACAAGAGAACTTGGAAGAGCAAAGGCTACAGCTTCGTCACCTTTAAGCACATTGACGGTGCCCTCAAAGCCCTGGGTAACCTTGTTTTCAACATGCATGCAAAAAGCCAAAGCACGGAGGATGCGCGGCAGGTGTTTGATGAAATATCCTGGCAACCACCGCACTCTTCCACATGCAGTAGCAGTATTGCCAGGATCTGGAGCTGGCTCTGCAGTCCCGCAATCTCACTGTTTCAACCTCGATTCCTCATTCTGGCAGCCGAGATCCTATTGATCTCCAGCAAGCGAATTTTCAGATTCAAATAATTCTTCTGACAGGCAAAACCCTACTCCTTGGGGTCCAGCCATCTTTCACAGTGAGCCATCTCTTAAAGATACTCTAACAGAGGTCAGGGATCCCTTCCTCCCTTCTGCGGCTCCTCTTTGTAGGTAAGCAGCTTGATAACAATCTGCCTCTTTCCTTTTATAATATTGAAAGAAATGCCATAGTGATCCTATCACTTCGACTAAGGGGAGGTGCAGTGGGGCAATCCTCGGCCTCCAAAGGTTTTTCCTACAAAGACGCAGTGCATGCACATCCTACCAAGAAGTCTGCCCAATCTGTCGAGGCTCCCAAACCTTTCTTGGTGGACAAAATGGAGGAAACCCTTGCCATTGAAATCTCTCATCCATCTCTGGATGACCAATACCAGACATTTGTAGAAACAGCCCTCATCTGCAGATTTAATGGCCTATGGCCCCGCACTGTTGATCTATTCTAGTGGATCCATTCCAATTGGACCGAAAACTGCAAAGTCTTCCTCTGCTCGAAAGGCTTCTTTATTGTAGCCTTTGCCTTCAACGAAGATTACCAGAAAGCCTTAACGAGAGGCCCCTGGTTCTGGGGATCAGTTGGACTCTTCCTCTCTCCCTGGTTCCCAGACTTTGACTCCTCCACTGCGGTCATCACAAAGCTTCCTATCTGGGTCAGGCTTCCAAACTTCCCTGCCCATCTATGGCATTTTGCTGTCTTTCAAGGAATCGGGAACACTCTAGGCTGCTTCCTGGCTACAGATACCTCAAGGGCGGAGAAAGGAATATATACCTTTGGCATAATTTGTGCAGAAATAGACATTAGTAAAGGGTTGCCAGATCAGATCATCCTCAAAGTCGGGGACTTCCATTGGACGCAAACTTTGGACTATGAGAACACAGCCTTCAGGTGTCTCCACTGCCATCAGACAGGGCATCTCCAGAACTCATGTGCATCGTTCTTTGACAAAAAGAAGAATATCACTCGCAAATCCAAATCCAAGAGTTGGAAACCTTGTGATATACCCCCTATGGATGACATAGATTCCTCTAGCTCTGATGAGGAGGACATTGAAGTGGAAGAGGAGAATTTGGAGCAACCGAAGGACGCGCCCTCAGCCCGTGCCGAGGATCCTTCTGCGCCTCTGTTCTCACAGAAACGTTCTCATGAGTCTTTGCCTTCTGATTCAGACAAGGAGTCTCCTCCGTTAGCACAGAACAATCTGCAAGTATTTTTGGTCCAGCCAGATCAAAATGGTTGGGTCAAAGTTAGAAAAAACAAAGGAAAAAAATGTAGATTGGAAGATTCTGCCCATGTTGGGTAGACTCCCTAGACCAGCTCATTCCTTCTGTCCTCTCTGTCATCTTTTTCTTATGCCGTGGTTGCTCCTTGGGACCGAGGTTGATATCATATCATTTCCGGCTCTCTTGCTCTTTAGCTTCACTTCTCTGAAAGATCTGATTGTACCATATGTCTTTTCTTAATAGAATTAGTCTTATTCAGAAAAAAAAAAAAAAAAAAAAAAACATGGAATAATTAATTAACAACGTGTTAAGTGGATGATCTATACTCATTAAAGAGATGAGTCAAAAATAGTTGTATTTAAAATTTTTGCACCATAAGACATTGATATTAACATTTTGTCATTTTCAATTCTTAAATAGTTTATTTGTGATTTAAATAATTTCATATAAACCAATATGACTTGAAGAATTCTATTTGGTTATATGCATTGATAAAAGTTTATAAATGTGATGCATTTTTGAAATGTAGCTCTTAATGTAAGTAAATATATATATATTTTACAAAACAAATTATAAGTAATTGATAATGAGTTCTATGTGGCCTATATAAATCCATTTATTGACTTTTATTTTCCTATCATGAGGTTTAATATAAGTGTATAAATGTGACATTTTGTTTTGAAATAAAATTCCATGTAAAATTAAATGTTTTTCATAACAACACATGGAATAATTATTTGGTAATGAATGTTAAGTATATCGTTCAAGTTCATTTAGTATACGAGTTATAAATAAATGAATTTAAACTTTCTGCAACATACGACATTTGATTTTCCCACCCCTATTAACATTTGGTAAATTTCAATTCTTAAATAAATTATTTGTAATTGAAATAATCTCATAGAAGCCAACAAGACAAGAATGTATTAAATTCTATTTAGTATGTATGTATCTATAAATGAAATTTATTTTTGAAATCAAGTTCTTAATGTAAGTAAAATATATTTTTTAGAAAATTAATAATTTAAAATCAATTGTTGATGAGTTCTAACTCGTTTATTTTATTTTGAATCAACAACTTTTTCTAACTATGCATTCTTAAATCAATTACTTCTATATGAAATCATGCCATATAAGTCAATAAGTCAAGAAACCATTAATTGATTTTATTTAACTATCATGTGGTTTAATATGAATGTATAAATGTGACATTGCTATTTCTAGAATAAAAATCCATGTAAACAAAATGCATTTTCAAATAAAACATGGATTAATGAATTTACAATGAGCATTAAGTAGACTATTTAAGCTCATTCAAGAGATGGGTCACAAATGGATGTCTTTAAATTTTTTTCACCTTATGACATGATTTTCCCATCAAGATTAACATTTTGTAAATTTCAATTCTAAAATAAATTATTTGTACTTAAAATAATCTCAGAGAATCCAACAAGACTTAGAAGCTATTTATTCAATTCCATTTAATTATATGTATTGATATAAGTTTATAAATGTAATTTATTTTTGAAAAAAAGCTCTTAACGTAAGTTAAGATATATCTTTTACAAAACTAATTAGAATTAATTGATATGAGCTTTAAGTGGCTTATTCAGACTACATGAAGAATAAAGTGTCATAGATGAATGCCTTTTAATACATATTTAATATGCAAAATCAATATCTTAATGATAATTTATTTGTATTTAGATTAAGTATTTAATAATTAAAGAACACAGGGACTTACATAAATTTCAACTAAAATCCATGAGTTATGTTTCACAATTATTTCTTCCTCATCAAACATTCTTATCATTTCTCCTCTTAGTGAAAGTAATGATTGATCATGGTTTTCCATACAATTGGTTGGTGCTATTACATCGAGACTATTATTGGTTTTGACAATGTTGACAAGGAGAGATAAATATCCACACTACCATCAACTATACTAATCTTTGAAAACCGTTGCCTCCACTACTTACAAGAAGACCACTAATTCTTGTTTACTTCAATCTGTGACATTGTCCATCACAATGGAATGACTCGAATACCCATTTAAGAACTCTCATTTGATGTACTTGGCTTTGAGTGGAGATAGATCAATGGTGCCTAACCTTCTTGAAATACCTAGATCAACAATGCATAACTTTTATAATGGATGCCTGGATGCTATGAAGACGAATGATCACCCCGTCATTAGTGCTTCATAAAGGCACAAAGGGACCGTAGGAAATTGAGCACAAAAACATTTTACTGAGTTTTTAGTAGACTAGTTTCAATGCAATGCAAGGGATGCACATCCTTTCCATTTACACTAAGATCCTCGCATCAACATCATTCAATCAACAAGTCCTCCATAGGTTGTGGGAAAGGGGTTTAGAGTCGTCAGACACAAAATTCAAACATCAAGGAATCTAGTTCGTTATCCATAACTATAATATCTTTATTGGATGTTAGACATACTAATATGATTTAGCTTGAATCAATTGCTTCTAAGAGTTTTATTTCACATTCATATTGTGTATTGATACTATTGTACATAACAACTTATGTTTGACCTATTCATGATCTCTACCTGGTTTGAAATTACTTAATTATTTTTATGTTGAATTAAGTTAATACGATGATTTACAAAAGAATGAATGTTGTTGAAGACCTTGTAATAGAATACTTCCAAATTTAATGAAATATGTGTTACATGCAAGATAGATAGGGAAGCTTGGAAAACATTGCGCAGTTTTGAGGGACAAGACACTATTGTGGGATGGGTGTCCTGGGACAACACCTCTGCGCAATTTCTGAGTGCAGTGCAACTGGACTTCTCTGCGTATTTTCAGAGAGCAGTGTTGGCTAGGGTCTCTGCGGGATGTGGGGTTTCAGTAGGCAAGGGAGGTTGGTGTCTCTCCGGGGTGCAGGGATTTAGCAGGCAAGGGAGGTTGGTGTCTCTGTGAGCTATGGGGCTTCAACAGGAAAAGGAGGTTGGTGTCTCTGTTCACTATAGGGTTTCAATAGGAAAAAGAGGAACCATGATAGTTGCATAAGAAAAGCACACAATTTTGGGAAGCTGGATGAGGCTAGGTTGCTTGGGAAAATGGCTAAGTGTGAGATCAGTGAAACATATGTACACATTGATAGGACTTGACTGTGATCGCACACGAACACAACGTAGACCATCCAGAATGTAGAAGACATGCTTTTCTTGAAGTAACAACCTTCATGACAAGAGTGCATGAAGTGAGAGTGAAACATGTTTATGTGATGACAAACATTCATGCACACATGGTTTTCCTTGAAGCAAAACAAAATTCCCTTTGCATGAAAAACAACAACCCCTATGCCTAATGATGACACATTCTGCATAAATATGAGAATGTGTAAACTCTTATGATTGTTAGAAAATTATATATTATAGAGAAATGGAACACATAAAATATTGCAGAAATATAAACACATAAAATGCATAAAACAAAAGAGACACAGATATACGTGGTTCACCCAGTTTGGGCTACGTCTATGGAGAAATAGCTAATCCTTCTTTTATTATATTATCTAGCAAACTGAAGAGATACAACCTATAACAGATCCGCTGTAACTCCCTCTTCTCTCTCAATCTCCTCTCTATTCCTCACTCAGAATACAGATCTACATAGATGCAATACAATTCCCTCATATATAGTGAGGGGTTGCCTTCTAGGGCAAAAAACCCTAAATTAAACATAACTTCTACCCTCAGATCTCTACCTATTGAACAGCCCAGATTGACTATAAATTACTATACTTTTACAAGGCAACTTTACATCTATTCTTAGCTTAGGGGGCACTGCCCCCGAAACCCCCCACCAAGGGGGGAGGGGGGGCTCCCAAAAGGTCGCAGCCGCCCCCCCTGGACCCCTCTGTAGTGAATATTTTACGGGCAGCTTTGCCACCCCATTTCGAATTGGGGTCCAATGCGGAGATACTTTTGAATACAGAAGACAATCAGGCTCCACACCCAACAATCTCCCACTTGGAGATTGATTATAGCAACTCCACCGCTGCTTCATTTGCTAGACAATGACTTCAATTACCTAGTTGTTTCTCATCTTCTTCATCATACTTGAAGACCAATTGAAACTTAGAAGATTCTCAGTTTCTCTCTGGTTACAACTTTTGTTAACATATTTGTAGGATTCTGGCTAGTGTGTATCTTTTCCAGCTTCAATTGTGCATCTTCCAATGCTGACCGTATGAAATGGTACTTGAGATGTATATGCTTAGTCTTGGAATGAAATGTAGAGTTCTCTGCAAGATGTATGACACTTTGGCTATCACTGTATAACTTGCCCAATTCCTGCTTCTTACCCAATTCATCTAGAAACCTTTGTAACCAAATCATTTCCTTACTAGCCTCTCTAGCAGCAACATACTCTGCTTCTGTTGCTGAAAGTGCAACAACACTTTGGACTTTTGAAACCCAACTGATAGTTGTTCCACCTATAGTAAATACATATCTTGTAGTGCTCCTCCTGTTATCTCTATCACCTACCGTATCTACATCAACTTATCCCTGTAGAGAAATGTTTGAACCACCAAAGCATAATTCTTGATTTATGGTACCTCTCAAATACCTGAGAATCCACTTCACCGCCATCCAATGTTCTTTTCCTAGATTTTTCATGTACCTGATTACAACTCCCACTGCATGTGCAATATCAGGCCTTGTGCAGACCATTACATACATTAAGCTTCCAACTGCTGATGCATATGGAACTTTAGACATATAATCCATGTCTTCTTGGGTCTCTAGGCACATCTGTTGGCATTATGGCACATGTTTGGCTCAATGACCTAAGTGTTGTCCTTGATGGCAACTCACTCAAATGGCAGATCTCAATTCAGGCTCTCAAAATAGTAGAAAATGAGATACCCACAGGTTCATGTTCACAAAGCCGCGGACATACGCAGGTGTGCCAAACAACAGGTGCAGACATATACGTAGGTGTACCAAACAAAAAGTGCGTACGTAAAGTTCACACACTTTCATGCAAAGAAAAGCACGCACGTGGGAAATCTTATGGTTGGTCCATGGTATTTATTCTGACATTTGTGAACCTATGGTTTTGGTCCGTGGTTTTGCATCTAAAGTATTGAACCTGTTGTTTGGTCAATTTAGTGTTGTCTAAATTGCTACTTTTAATTGTCAACCCGGGGCTCGTAAGCTGATGAAGTGAGGTGTACTATATGTACTTAGATAACCTTTTCTAAATCTTTTGTCGTTTTTATCTTTTTAGTTTGTTTTTGATTGTATCTTTCCTAATGTGATGTAATGGAGATGAAATAAAGTGAGTGAATGTGTGTGATTGTGATGATTTCTAAGTGATTTCTTGAAACTTAAAGAGTATTCTAAAAGAAAGCTTGAATAATAACTGAAATAAAATTAAAGCTTGAAATCAAATAAAAGACTAATGGCATCGGCCCAGTATCTCTGCTGTTGATGAAAACGAAAATGAAATCTATATTAACTCAATTAAAAGCAAGAACAACTACTTTACACTACTTTACAAAATCTAATCAATGTGAAATCTAAGTGAGACAAATCACACTATTTTAACCTCTTCTTAATGATGTGAGAACAGTTACGAACAGGTCAGTAATGTGAGTCTTAAAGAAAAATAAACCAAGCTGCACTAAATGATATTTTGGCTCCAATAAAGTTAGTTGATTATAGAAAAAGAACCATCAATGGATGAACAACTTGATAGCTACTGAGCAGAAAGTAAAGTGCAAGTTGAAGGAATAAAACTAATGAAAATCAAACTGCAGAAAAGTAAAGGTCAGCAGCCTAGACAAGATGATCACACATGCCACTAGTTGTAAAAAGAAAAGCAAGAAAACTATCCCGGGCACACCTAAGAAACCTGCATAACACACTGATCAGTCATGAACAAAAGTGCAGAAGTGTAAATCAGCGGAATTCAAAGTTTATGTACAGCTATTATACATGTTGGAAAGAAATAAAAATGCAGCCATTAAAAAGACATATGTATAGCTATTATACATGAAATCAGAAAACGAAATACAAGAAATTAAACTATTGTACAGAGGCTGCAGCAAACAGGGGCCCTCTACCTACTTCAGCCAAACCAAAGAGCAGTTACACGCTTAGAAACAAAACAGTCTTCTCATGTATTGATAACAAGTTTAAAAGTACAGTGGGGAGCTCAAAACAATTACAAAACACGACTACAAAACGACTAACTATCCAGCGTTCAAAGACGCTTTATTTATACAGAGGAAAGCAAACTAATTTAACGAAACTTCAGCTATTCAAGCAGCTGTGTAAAAACACGTAATTTGGCTACGTCCTCGGATTTAGGCAACGGTCGTTGTGGGCATTCAATCCGCTATTGGATTCATGTTTCCCACTGTCTTCGTGGCTGAGGAAGGTGCCACCTATTCTTCATGTGCTCCAAAACAGAACATGCAGAGCCGTGCCACCGCCAATGACCTCTGTTGACCGGATTTGCCTCCTCATTGACTACGGGTTTTTATGACCAGTTTGGGTGAGCTGGAGGGACACACACCATGTCCTTGGTTCCACGAACTTGCCCATGTGGCTCTTCTTCCCGGAGGACACCTGGAACATACCATTTAATAAAACAGCTGCGGAATCCAAGGTTGGCTGCGGAAACCAGGATCAGCTGCGGAAACCCTGTGTGAGCTGCGGAAATGCAGCACTTTGAACCAAAATTCTAAACCAACAACAATCATTAGCATAATTAGCAAACCATGTAAAAAGTCCTAAAATACAATGATTTGAGCAATTTGATGGAGGGAATGAGTGGCAAAAGAAGGAAATGAATAGGAAAAGGAGGCTGAGAGGATGTGTAAAGAAGTGCAGGTTTGAGGCTCAACACCTGTTAGAGCTTGGATTTACCTCAGGCTGAAAAGGTAAGATTCTAAGTCCACATCAAACCATGCTCACCCTTGTAGCTAGCCCTAGGAGGACAGGAGAGGGCTCTCTTCGGGTCAATCTCAGCAAAAGATAATCAGATGGGGCTTCAAATGACTGATTTAACAACTAATGTTAGGCTAGTTATGAAGTGCAAGGTTTTGATTTGGTTTTTTTTGGGGGTTTTTTGTCGGAATCAAGGGAAAGGCAAGTTTGGGTCCGGGGATGAGGCCAAAATTTTGCAGAGTTCCGGTTGGGGCAAGTTAGGCAGCAATTTTGATGCTTTAGATTAAATGAATGGATATAAAATGACCGCTGAGGAGCTGAAGAGGGCAAGAGGGTACCAAGAATCTTCTTCAAACTGAAGAAAACATTGAGAATTAAATGAAACTAACAGGCAGAGCATGGCAAGCTAATGAATTCTACCTCTATCACTCAATTTATTTAATTTCAGAATCAAAGAGAAGGGAAATGGCATACATGAAACATCAATGAACTTACAATTGCATGAAGAAAAACACCATTAAAACACAGAGCCACAAGGATCCCAACAAGTGCTGCAAAACCCTAGTCTTTCCTTTGCCAAAATTGCAGAAATCAAATGTAAAATGAAGTGCCAAGTAATCCCAAGTGTCCAACCATGAAAATGACTTAGAAATTGCATAATATAGAAATTCCAAACCCATTCTCTTGCCTCTAGGGGTTGAGATCATCATTCTAGGAGCTGTTTCAACCAATTCTAAATAAGGAACTAAAATCTAGGCAATCAAACAACTTGCTTCTATATGCTAGGAAATTGATTCATTCATTTAATTTTCACATTTTAGTCAATGAATCCTCTAGAACAAGTAAAAATGTGCCAATATTACATCATAGTCATCAAATTACATCATGGTAGATCAATAGTTACATCAAAAAGTAAAACTAGTCAAAACTGGGTGAATTTCTGAGCTAAAGAGTGAAAATGAGGCCAAATTTCTCTATGCGTCGCGCCACTTTGGAGCTGATTTTGAGGCACTTTCTGATGTCAAAATTGAGCGCATTATAGCTCGTTGGAAAGCCTTGCCTATCTACTTTCCAACCCAAGTGTAATTTCTGGATTTGGTGTCCATTTGCCCCTCCAAATATCTAATCTCCCAAGACTACTTCCTGTGTGTCAAAATAGGGGCAGTGAGGTCATTATTTTAGTGTTTTTGACCTCTTTGAGGGTCAAAAACCTGCCCAAATTTCTTGGCCATGAACAAGAAACCATGATTTTTCATGCCAAATCCAGAAATGCAATTTTTTTGAAATTTGGAGCTCCCTAGAAAAAGCGTACGCCATGTGGCGCAGCGCATAGGGAGGAAAACCCTGTTTTTTTAGTGCAAAAATTTTCAAAATGAAAAAATTGCTCCAAATTTCTTGAAATTTGGGTTAGACCTTCTCTATCAAGAACTATGATGGGACAAGGATGCCTCAACCAATATCCGGAGTCGATCATGCTCTTTTTGCCTCTTTTTCCCTTTTGTTGCCTTAGTTTTGCCGTTAAATTCCTTATTCGTGCCTTGCAAACCTTGTTCCATGCTATGTAGTGAAAAGCCATGTGTCTTAGCAATGCTTTGTTTCTGTCAGCCTTGTCCAGTAGTCTCTCCAAGTGGATGTTGACTTTCTCAGGCCAAGACTCTCGATCATCATTAATCTCTTACTCAAGTGAAGTGAGCTCCACCCTCCTCCTTTAGAGCAGCTTTGGTGATTTTTTCTTTATGTTTTTGCCACCTCTATGAGGCCTCTTGGGTGCATGTACTTCTGTTGGTGAATCACTGTGGGTCTCCTCCTCATGAAGAATCAGATGCCATCACTACTAGTGAATAAACTGTCTGCCTTAAGGAGAAATAAGTGAGCTGTGATATGTTTGACCTTTGCCACCAAGGGAAAACAATGATATAGGGGACTGTAGGAGGGAGAAAACAGTGAGGGATTTGAGGGATTGTTGGGATAGGGTTTAGTTAGGGATAACTTAGGTGTTTTGTATATGGACTAGGGTTTAGGATTTAGGGAGATAGGAATTGGGGGTATGGGATTAGTGAATTTAGTGGGTATGGTTTGGAGAATAGGGAAAACTAGGGAAATATTGAATGAGGAAGTGATGAGGTGAGGAGATGTTTGGAGGTAAACAGTCAATATAAAACCCTAGCAGAAATAGCCTTTGCAAAAGATGAAACAATGATGGTACATGGATTTTACATATGCACATAAATGTGCTCTCATCAATACATGCCGAAAACATGAAATTTCATGAGTACATGGCAACGATGAGCATAAACATATGCTCCATGTGGCAACAGCAATAAAAATGTAATACATGGCATATCCATCAAGTGAAAGGCCTCCACAAGCTATGACATAAGTTCTCAAAATGTAGCAGCAACAAATAGAGGTGCTAACATCATCTTAGGCTACTACATGGCCACTCAACACCTTGGCCATCTGCATCCCATCAATGAACATCTTACAGTAAAGTCATAATAACCTAGCATCCATTATGCCCCATATGTGCATCATCATCACAATCAATTGGTAGTAGCAATATGTCATAATAGGGTTTTCTTCCCTTTGAACACTCACCATGCCACAAGCACCATCAAACAAACACCAACATGAGATAAAAAACAATGATGGAGGCTCTACCTACTTGTCACATGACCGATCCATGCGTTTTTGGGTGATTTGAACGAATCCTGGAAGTTTTTGGGCTCTCTAGCTATATGCACCATGCATCCAGCCCAATGTGCCGCGCCTCACCAATGCGCTGTGCCCTTGTTATTTTACACTGGAAATCAGAGCCCAATGCACCGCGCCAGTTATGTGTGTCGCACTACATGCCTAGTGCGCAACAATTTTTCCAGAAGACTTTTTGAGGCTTTCCCAGTGTCCAAATCAAACACGGGATAGCTCATTGGAAAGCTCTTCGAGTCTACCTTCCAACCCAACTATAATTTGTCAAGTTGGAGTTCATTTTCCTTGTAAAAAGTCAAATATCCCAATACTGGTCAAAATGTGCCAAATGAGGCTGCCTAAAGGAAGAGTGCTATTGAAGTCAACTTTTGAAGGTCTTACTCAACTCCAAATTGAGCTCATGATAGCTCATTGGAAATATATTTGTGTCTAATTATCATTTGACTTATCAAGCAAGTCATTTGGCCAACCAAGCTAGGAGAAAACTTGATTTTCCCAAGGTCACTTCAAAAGTGCATCAATTCTCCCGAGGCAAC
The DNA here is from genome assembly GCA_031772625.1 of Pinus tabuliformis. NCBI lineage: Eukaryota > Viridiplantae > Streptophyta > Pinopsida > Pinales > Pinaceae > Pinus > Pinus tabuliformis. Next base: position 1,487,483,681 of record CM062817.1, read on the forward strand.
TGTATTTTTTACATTTCTCTAAAACCATGACACCTATGTAAAAAGTGAAGGATTTTTTTCTTCCTTGGTATATTGTGGACAAAAATCTCTCTCAGTTTTCCCAAATTCATCTTTTATTTCTCAGAAACATCATTTGAGTAAAACCTATCCCGATGTGTGGAACAGGGGATTTGTCGAAATGAAGCGAAATGAAGGGGATAGGGGGCTTCTAAATTCTTGAGGAAATTTTGAGAAGTAGGGAGGGATGTTAAAAAATAGGGGAAATTGGAATTTCAAAGATTGAGTGAGGGGAAGGAGTCCAAAAAGGCAAAACACAGGCCTAGCCTAGAAAATAGGGTTTGTAACAAGAAACTAGGGTTTGTGCGAAAATGAGGAAATTGGGGGATCTCAGTGATGGGAAGTGTTTAATAAGGTAAATTAAGGACAGGGGAAGGTGTATGAACATCAGGATACAAGTTTTGCTGATGATTTGACCATATAAGAGAAATTAGCTTCAAAACTCTAGGAGAGGGAAATGAACCTTACCTAGGCACAACTGAAGCATGAACAAGGTGGAAAATGACCCTTTGGAACTTGACATGATGATGAAAACCCTCTGAATGATGGTACACCCAGCTGAATGGTGACATGAACTGACATTTGGACAACTTGGGAAGGAGTAAAAGAAAACCCTAGACCTAATACCTAGTGACCAAATTTTGCTTGAGACTCACTGAAATGACAAATTTGACCTTCACACCTTAAAATCACTTTGTAAGAGCATGTTTGATCACTGGAGGAAGGCTGCAAAGACTGACACTAACATTGGCTCTGATGGGGATGGTAGCTCCTTGGAGGTGCCAAGAATGGCAAATCTTTGGGAGAGCAGATTGTGCTTTCATCCATTGGGCAATGGAATCAAAAACTCAAGCTAAAATGCATGACTAAAAACTGACGACTTGACAACACAAATTGACTCTCACTCAACTAAAATCTGACTCGATACTTAAACACAACCGACAAACTGAAAAATATGCTCAAAATGGAGCTTATTCAATACAACCTACTCTAACAGTTCTATTTCACTGCTAGATCAAGAGAAATTGAATAGCCAATGCAACCACGTAAGCATCCTAGCTGGTATTTGATTTCTTCCCAAATGCTTTCTGATGCACAGGAAAAGGGAAGAATCGAAAGGAAACTCCCATGGAAACTTGGAATCAAGTTGACTGTTGATAAACTTGCAAAGCATGAATTGACTGGATGACTTCAAGAATACTGCGAAAGGATCTTCATAATTGATTTCCATTAACACATTACTGCTCTGGTCCAAGTAACCTTCATAGCTGGATTTTAAAATTTTCCTCACATCTGCATTGTCTTTCTTTGGTGATTGCAGCAAGCTGCCAAAAGGATCCTGAATTTTGTGAATAACCAAACTCTGTTGCTGATTCCAAACAGAACAAAAGTCTCCTTCATCAATCTCCTCATATGACTGCAAACCTTGATATGGACTTTGTAATGAAAAATCTATTAAACAAGACAATGAAGGCAACTTTTGAATAACATTATTATCAACATTCTTATCTGGCACATGGTTAGCCAATGGGGAAGAACTTTTACAGCAAACATCATCCAACACATGAGCAATAGGATCATCAAAAACTTGAGAAGACTGCTGTGATGTATCCATTAAAATTGTCTAACATCCTACAGGCTGTTCATCTTTTTCTTTAGAGATATTACGAATATTTTGCCTTATAAATTGAAATGCTTCGAAACAAAAGGGTACAGAATCCTCTTGCATCATTAAATCATGTATTCCGGCTTCCACGCCTTCGTCTATAATCTGATCTTCAATTGTGTTTGGTGGCTGCAAATCTAGTGCTAGGGAGGGTTTTGTATCCAAAATGATTTCATCAATCATTTCAGCGGAAGATTTCTCATTAACAACTTGCTCAAGAATTTCGCCATTTGTCTCATCCTCAACATTAAAATTGAGAAATTTTTTACTTCCTACAAGATATTCATTTGAAGATTTACTATGCAATTTACCCTTCAAAAACTGAAATGATTCAAAAAAAAATGGTATGGAATCATCTTGTATCATTTGATCACATGTGCCAGCTTCCATGTCCTCATCTGCAACTTGACAATCAATGGCATTCGGGGACTCCAAATCTGAATATGAGAAGTCTTGAACAAGGTTTTCATTGCCCGCAAGATGGTCCAGATCAAGACCTGTCGACAGTCGATTTCTGATTGCATGAATGTTGTCTCTGATGAATTGAAACGAAGAAAAACAAAAAGGAAAAGATCCTTCACTTACTTCAAAATTTGCTGCACTTTCCTCGTCATTGTCATAGCTGATATGCATCGGCTGATCATTATATTCGAGCTGCTGAAAGTGAACTTCCTCCTTCCACAAACTAGCTGCTGATTTGTCTACAAGATTAGCTTCTGTTTGGAGAACATAATCATCGTCATATTGATCAAAGTGAGGAAAATCATCAATATAAAAGACATCATCAAGCATACATGTCATATCAACAGATCTCTCTTCTCCAAGATGATCTATAAAACAATCATTACCAGATCTATGACAACTGGGATCAGAAAGAAGATGTTTTGGATCAACAACTTGTTCTTCTTCAATTAGCGAGCGATGTGCTTGAACATTATACTCATTCCTTGTGGTGATCCTTTGCATTATCTCTTCCACTGCACTTACCAAAATGTCAAGCTTTACCTCTAGAGATGTCGATTCCTTCGGATCTATGTTTTTTATCTCTTCTTCTTCAACTTTTCCCTTCGAATCAGCAAATGAGCATCTACATCTACTGCACTATTCTGCATCTCTTCAACTGTTGCAATATTTCTTTCCCTCAGTTGAAACTCCATTTCCAGATCAAAGGCACCCGGGTAGTGCAAGAGAGCAGATTTAGGAGAAGGCCTTATCTCAACTGGCATTGAACAATAAACTTGGTTAAATCTGGCAGAAAACTGTTGTACTGTCTCCTCTAGCATTCTTTTTAGCTAGTTATACTCTTCTATAATCAAGAAAAGGTTTTGTCCGATCACCCACCTATTGAGGAAAACTTTGACGAACTTCTGGAAATCTGAAATGCTCGCATCAGGCAAGTTTTTGAACCAACTCTTGACTTTGCCTTGCAAAGAAACAGCAAAAAGCCTAATACTGACATCCTCTTCATCAACCTCAAAAAGGTCTAGAAAAGACTCAAAATTCTACACATGTTGCTCAGCGTTGACATTCTTACTTTCGCCATCAAACCTCGGCAAGTATAGATCATAGTTTTTGGGGAAAGCTTGAAGAACAGAAGGTAAAACAAGAGGTTTATACCTATCCAAGATTATAAAAGGTGTAGGAGTATATATAAGAGTGATGGGATCAGTTTTGTTTTCTTTAGGTTCATCACTCTGAAGAGAGTCATCATAAGATGTGGGAAAAGTAAGGAGGGCAGAATCAAAGGGAAACTTAGTATTTACACTTTTTGAATAGGTCGTTAGAAGATTTTGATCACCTTTATCATACAACAAATTGTGAAAAACTTTCAGGACAACTTCAAGAACAACAAAGAAGTAATTTACAAGAAAGCAAACTAAATCCTGAATACCATTCCACTCTGGATACCTGAACTTTGTGTAAGATCCTTCCATTTTCTCAGAGAAGAGTTAGTCCTCCAGTGGAGTCTTTAGAGGAGTCACCAGGTGAATGATTTAAGCCTTCTTATGTCTGATCATTGTCCACCATCAACCATTAGATCTGAACTTGATACATGTACTGGGGTGATCGTTTAGATCAGATGTTCAGTTTATAAACTAGACTGGAGATTGACTGAACTAGCTTTTATCTACTTGCGCTAATGCAAAGCAAAATCATTTCGAAGGCTACCTGGCTAATCTTCAGGCTCTGTCTGTAGTCTACAAAGCCAAACAATGAAAATAAACTTTCTTCCCTAGTATGGTCACCACTATGTTAGAGCCTAGATTTACCTCAGGCTAAAATGGTAAGATTCTAGGTCCACATCAAACCACACTCAGCCTCGTAGCTAGCCCTACGAGGACAGGAGAGGGCTCTCTCCGGGTCAATCTTAGCAAAATATAATCAGATGGGGCTTGAGATGACTGATTTAACAACTAATGTTAGGCTAGGTATGAAGTGCAAGGTTTTGATTTGATTTTCTTTGGGGGTTTTTTGTTGAAATCAAGGGAAAGTCAAATTTGGGTCTAGGGATGAGGCCAAATTTTTGCAGAGTTCCGGTTGGGGCAAGGTTGGCAGTAGTTTTGATGCTTTAGATTAAATGAATGGATAGAAAATGACTGCTGAGGAGCTGAAGAGGGCAAGAGGGTACCAAGAATCCTCTTCAAACTGAGGAAAACATTGAGAATTAAATGAAACTAACAGGCAGAGCACAACAAGCTAATGAATTCTACCTTTGTCACTCAATTTGTTTGATTTCAGAAGCAAAGAGAAGGGAAATGGCATACATGAAACATAAATGAACTTACAATTGCATGAAGAAAAAAACCATCAAAACACAAAGCCACAAGGATCCCAACAACTACTGCAAAACCCTGGTCTTTCCTTTGCGAAAATTGCAGAAATCAAATGTACAATGAAGTGCCAAACAATCCCAAGTTTCGAACCATGAAAATGACTTAGAAATTACATAATATAGATAAGACAAACCCATTCCCTTACCTCTAGGGGTCGAGCTCATCATTCTAGGAGCTGTTTCAACCAATTCTAAACAAGGAATTGAAATCTAGGCAATCAAACAACTTGCCTCTATATGCTAGGAAACTGATTCATTCATTTAATTTTCACTTTTTAGTGAATGAATCCTCTAGAACAAGTAAAAATGTTCAAATATTACATCATGGTCATCAAATTACATCATGGTAGATCAATAGTTACATCAAAAAGTAAAACTAGTCAAAACTGGGCGAATTTCTAAGCTGAAGAGTGAAAATGAGGCCAAATTTCTCTATGCACCGGGCCCAAATTCTCTATGCGTCGCGCCACTTTGGAGTTGATTTTGAGGCACTTCCTAAAGTCCAAATTGAGCTCATGATAGCTTGTTAGAAAGCCCTGCCTGTCTACTTTCCAACCCAAGTCGAATTTCTAGATTTAGTGTCCATTTTCCCCTCCAAATATCCAATATCCCAACACTACTTCCTGTGTGCCAAAATAGGTGCAGTGAGGTCATTTTTTGAGTGTTTTTGACCTCTTTGAGGGTCCAAAACCTGCCCAAATTTCTTGGCCATTAACAAGAAACCATGATTTTTCATGCCAAATCTAGAAATGCAAAGCCTTTGTAATTTGGAGATCCCTAGAAAAAGCGCGAACCACATGGTGCGGCGCATAGGGAGGAAAACCCTGTTTTTTTAGTGCAAAAATTTTCAAAATGCAAAAATTGCTCCAAATTTCTTGAAATTTGGGCTGGACCTTCTCTATCAAGAGCTATGATGGGCCAAAGATGCCTCGGCCAATATCCGGAGTCGATCATGATCTTTATGCCTCTTTTTCCTTTTTGATGCCTTCCTTAGTTTTGCCGTTAAATTCCTTATTCGTGCCTTACAAACCTTGTTCCATGCTATGTAGTGAAAAGCCATGTGTCTCAACAATGCTTTGTCTCTATCAACCTTGTCCAGCAGTCTCTCCAAGTGGATGTTGACTCTCTCGAGCCAAGACTCCCGATCATTATTAATCTCTTGCTCAAGTGAAGTGAGCTCCACCCTCCTCGTTTAGGGCAGCTTTGGCGATTTTTTCTTTATGCTTTTGCCACCTCTATGAGGCCTCTTGGGTGGATGTACTTCTGTTGGTGAATCACTCTGGGTCTCCTCCTCATGAAGAATCAGATGCCATCACTGCTAGTGAATAAAATGTCTGCCTTAAGGAGAAATAAGTGAGCTGTGATATGTTTGACCTTTGCCACCAAGGGAAAAAAATGGTATAGGGGACTGTGGGAGGGAGAAAACAGTGAGGGATTTGAGGGATTGTTGGGATAGGGTTTAGTTAGGGATAACTTAGGTGTTTTGTGTATGGACTAGGGTTTAGTATTTTGGGAGATAGGAATTGGTGGTATGGGATTAGTGAATTTAGGGGGTATGGTTTGGAGAATAGGGAAAACTAGGGAAATATGGAATGAGGAAGTGATGAGTTGAGGAGATGTTTGGAGGCAAACAGTCAATATAAAACCCTAGTAGCAATATCCTTTGCAAAAGATGAAACAATGATAGTACATGGATTTTACATATGCACATAAATGTGCTCTCATCAATACATGCCCAAAACATGAAATTTCATGAGTACATGGCAACAATGAGCATCAACATATGCTCCATGTGGCAACAGCAATAAAAATGTAATACATGGCATATCCGTCAAGTGCAAGGCCTCCACGAGCTATGAAATAAGTTCTCAAAATGTAGCAGCAACAAATAGAGGTACTAACATCATCTTATGCTAGTACATGGCCACTCAACACCTTGGCCATCTGCATCCCATCAATGAACATCTTACAGTAAAGTCATAATAACCTAGCATCCATCATGCTCCATATGTGCATCATCATCACAATCAATTGGTAGTAGCAATATGTCA